>CM053989.1:24590733-25044015 GCA_028641955.1 Protonibea diacanthus
TTCCCCTTCTTCTTTCCCCACCCAACATCTTAACAAGACTTTACGACATTGGCAAGGGGTACATGGTTAAAGGATGGATGAAGTGTCGTCTTACCTCCACTGTTTGTTTTCTGGAAATAGAAGTGATAACAAGCCTGCCTGCCTCATCTGAAGGGCATCTCACTGTGACACTCTAGCAAACACTTCTGAATCAAAATTAAATGAATGCTGATTGATAAGCACATTTACCAACATGCAGGTCATCTCAGAAGAAAGCCATAAGTCTGATGTTTTGTTCCCTCCAGCGAAAGACAAGATGTTAACATGAAAAATAAATTAATAAATAAATAAATAAATCCACACAGGAATGTTATTTACTGAAACAATATCCCGATGAGTTATTTGTAGGCTCTCAAATGATCAAATGTTTTCTCATTTACTTTCATCCAAAAATTATATCTCAGGTTGAGTTCATCATAATGTCATCAACGTTGTTTATGAAATTACACTGAGTGTAAAGTGTGTCCAAACATCACAGGCAAGACAACAAGCTGTGAAACACATTAGTCGGACATTGGGGCTTGGCCAGCTCTGCCGAATAATGTGGCCTCTGTGCAAAGTATGCAGCATAAATACATTTTATGTACAGGATAACAGGTGCAGAGCAGTGCAGTGGCGGCTGCAGTCTCTCCTTGAGACAGAGGTTTGTTAATGAAGTTATGCTGTTTGAATGCACCTTCTTTATTTTACTTCCTCTGCTTTTCATAGGTGAAATACAATTCTGCTGAAAGAATCATCTTTGAACCTAATAAAATCATTTTAGTCAAGAAATTATAATTTTTGAGATCAAGTGCTGCTGTATGTTATATCAAAGCAGCAGTGCTATTCTAATATTAATACTGTATTTCCAGAAGCATGCAACCCCATGATGTATGCAATTTCACATGCACAGGACCATTATTATTACATATCTGTGTACAAAATTTCCAGATTATGGGTCATGTTAACTACTCACAATGGCTGTAACATATGTGATAAATTAGGCTTAGATCTGAGAGTATATCAGCTGGTTTGGTGTCTCAACAGACTGCCTGTGTAACATCTTACAAGATATTTCAATTCAGTTCAATTCAATTCAATTTTATTCATATAGCACCACGACACTTTCCATATAGAGCAGGTCTAGACCATACTGTTATAATATATTATTATATAATATATTGTTACAGAACCAACAATTTCACCATGAGCAGACTAATTTGAGTTTTGTAGAGAGAAGAGGAGGGGTGGGAGGTAGATGAGAAGACATAGATGCAGGGAAGCAATAAAATAATCAGAACTGTACTCTAAACTTTAATGGAGATATGACTAAAGATAATAATAATGATATAATACTATTCGTAGACATCAGGCAGGACTACAGCAGTGGGCTTGACCAGTTGCTGATCTAGGTGTAGCCATGACCCATGAGAAAGCAGAGAAAAACTGTAAGCTAAGTTGAAGACATGTCTGATGGCACATTAATGTGCACTAGATGTGAAGAAAGACTTCTGCCAATCTCCTTGAACACACTTAGCATTTAGACAGGCAACTTGAACCAAATAGTAAATGGACTGTACACTTCAACATGGGGTAGAAGCGGGGATCGAGACGCCAATCGCTACGATTGTTGGACGACTCTCATCTGCTCTGCCCTGGACAAATCTTAATTCACTGTGTAGTTACCAGTTACAGGACAAAGTTTAGTCTCAACTTATTGTAGTGGACAAGTTGTTAGTAATCCACTGAAATGAATGGTGATGGTGATGATTGCATGTGGATGCAGTGACTTATTACTCCTTAGACTTTGCGACTGTACTTTAATCTGTTATTATTTCTGCTTTATTGCTGAAACATCTGATTGAATATGAATTTCAAAGAAGGCTAGAAGATAAGACCGATAGATAAGACATTTGAAATCTCTGTATGACATGGCTCATTGCATCACTCTGTAAAAGTAGCACTTCACATTTGATTTGTAAATGATCCTGAAGTCTGTTTAAGAGGCCTCATTTTTCTTTTTTATTTGAAAACTATGTTTAAATGTTGTATTTACACACACACACACTTCTCTGACTGCACTATTAAATAGCATTCCATTCCTTTTCTTTATACATTACAATTAAAATTATTGTGGAAACATATGGCATTGCACTCCTTCCAGACAATTGTTTGACATCTGATTTGATCATTTAATAAGTAGCCTTATATTCTTTATTGAGTATTCTGCTAGCTTGTCCATGTATAAGGTGTACTGGTGGGCATCCTTTTCATAACTTGGAGATTCTGTTTATTTATGTTTTAACTGAGATTAAATTAAGCTCAGCATCTGTTACATTTGTTACTTTCCTCAGTGATTGATTAGGCTTTAAGACTTTACATGATTGACGACTATTGGTTCTATAGCTACTTCCCCTAAACTTGTGTTAGCGTGTTCTTGTAAATAAAATGGCTATATTCATATAGCCTTTGGAAATGTTCTCCTGCAGTAACCATTACAGCCATCCCCCAAGCATTTTAGAAAAGTTTTAATTTCTCAGGGTTTTCAAATTGGCTGTTTAAGGAGTTTGTGCAGAGGCATTGTTCCAAGCATCTATAAAATATACCACTGTGGCCCATTGAAATGACAGTATGGGCTCCATAGCATTGTTCTTTTCCTGTTTGCCTTACAGGCATCAGTTTCATTCAGAAGGACAGGGAATAGGGACAGGAAAATATGAATGAAACAAGGTGGGTGGGGGCTGAGGGTAAGGAGTGACATTCATCGTTTCTCCTGACAGACGTATAAGAATACTGTCATGCAAGACTTTGTTGAGCAGATGAGCAGCAGAATTCTCCTGGTTCCATTTATCCTTGCTGATCTTGTTAAGCATTGCTTCTCTCCTCAGCACAAGGGACCTCTGTGTTGTAACCAAGGACCCTGATTCTTAATGTTAGCAGCTGAAGAGGTACAGATGCAATAACCATCAGTGGTTTTGAGCGCTGCGTCGATAAGGGAGATTCCTTACCTCTCTCTGCTCCTTCTCTTGCTCTGCTGTTATACTAGAGAATGTTTGTTTTGTCCATTTTGCTTTGGAGAAAGCATTGAACAGTGTTCCATTGTTGGGCTTGTGTGTGTGTGTGTGTGTGTGTGTGTGTGTGTGTGTGTGTGTGTGTGTGTGTGTGTGTGTGTGTGTGTGTGTGTGTGTGTGTGTGTGTGTATCACTGTAAGGCACAACACATTCATCTGTCAGATTCGTTCTCATCCTTTTTGTAGATTTAATCAATCAACAACAATGTATGGTGTGTACACACACTGATACACACATTCCAACGATTTTTATTTAGAATATCAGAAACACAGATTCTTATTCTGACCCTCACTGTACATCAGAGTGAAAATGAAGAAAAGTAGGTATGACTGGCAATCATGCTACAGGTCAATATATAATACAACAATAAATTCAGACATTAAGACATACAGAACTCAAATCTGGACCTCCTGTCTGTCCTGTTAAAATATAATGATGCATGGGAATTTTGCAATTCTTAGCCACATGCTCCAAAACACTATGGAAGCAGCATTTTACACTCCTTCTTGTTTACAGCTACAGACATGATAAACTTTAAAATATCCTCAGTTAAACTGCTGAAGGTTTCTCTTGAATAATAACAAAGAGAAATGTACAGTACCATTCGTTTACATGTTTAAGCTTTGAAACGATCTTATTTTATTTCAGTGTGTTCTTTGTTTAATTTGCTTTTATAAGACAAGGACATCTCTCAGTTGCAGTGCCAAGCCCCTAAGGCGTAATCCTCCCTGTTCTGGCCATTGCAGGCCATTGGCACTTGATATTTTGCTCCTCACACTGTGTAGTTCTGTTTGCTGTTTAACTCTGGCTAACTATTAGAAAGGCTTGCAAGCCTTTGGAGACTCCACATTAAAATATTTATATGTTTTCAACTGACATGAATTGTGTGCTTAGGTGTAGATGTAGTTTGTGTTTCATTTTTCATGCTGTCTGGACAATAAGGTGTCTGCAGCTCAATTCATCTCTGCTGTTGCTTTCTGTGTTCTAAGACCTTTTCTACTATCACTGCCAATAGATGTGCATGTGTTAAAGACTGCTTCTGTTTTGTGGCAGGCTGGCCTCATTCAAGGTGCTCTCCTGGGGCAAAGGTTCACCCTGCCTCTCTCTTTCTCTTTATTTGGGATCATTGGGAGTAATCCACATGGCTGGATACTCTCTGTACAGCTCATGCAGAGAAGAGCTCTAACATGGTAAGTGAATGGGATTAGGCTCATGGTAGTTATAATGGGCTCATTTCACAAAACTCTTTTTTAGCAGTGCAAGCTGAACTCAGAGTTGGACACGCTCTTAAATCCTTAAATCAGGACTTGTAACCCATCAAACCCAGCCCTTAGATAACAACATACACACGCTTCAGTGAGCCACTTTAATCCTGTATTTTTTTGTTTTTGGTCAATGTCAGCCAAAGGGGTTAGCCTGGTTATAGAATAGTTGCCTCACCACGGCTGCAGTCGTCATTATTTTATTCATTCATTCTAAGCCCCAGAGATTGAGTTGAAGTACAGAGTACTGTATTTAGACTTTATATAAGAAGATTGGTGATGGCACAACAGACTGCTCAATCAACTTCTGTTCACGATAGCCAGCCAGATCAATACAACACAATTGAGTTTTCCAATCTGTGGTCTTTGGGAATGCAGCCATACTTACAGGGTAGTCGCATCTGTTAGTGAAGTCTTCATCAGGGTCTATTGACAGATTCATTTGAGCACCGTGCTTCTACCCTTACTACACTGTAAAGCAATGGAACACAAAAACCCTCTTTAAAAAGTTTTCTGGCTGATGGATGCAGATCAAACCGACAGAGCAATCTCCCTCTATGAAGTTCTACAATTTCAATTTTTATTTTGGCTGGTGCCTAAGTCTATATTTGAATTATATCTCATTTGTACTGTGCCTTTTGCGACAAGTCAAACTGCTTGTTGTCATTTCTAAATCTACATTCTTAGTCACCTTCACCCTTCAAACCAAAAACTGCTCCAAGCTTTCCGTTGAACAATAACTAGAAATAAAACTCAAGTTGAAAAAATATTCAATAAATGAGAAAGCAAGAGATCTGCTTTTTGAAGTGAGGCCCTAACAGTGATCTGGCTGATAAAGGGACTGTGTGAATTTCCAAATTATTTATATTTGATTTCCAAGACAAACTCCAAAGGTGTGGATATCACGCTAATGCACAGCAGTCACATGTGCACGTTTGGGAAATTGGTTCAGACACTCTCCTCAAGCGCTTTTGATGTCTAAAGTTGTTTTCTCATCTGGAGTGACTATATAAGAAAGCCATAATCACCTCACAGTATTGCTGAGGCAAGCACTCCTTGGCACAACATTTCACAGCCGCATTCGTGACTCCGCTAATTTTCTCGTTGTTTGTTTTACCTGTTTGTATTTTTGCCCCCCCTCTGTTGCCTACTCCTCTAGATTCTCAGAAGAGGGATTCTTAATCAAAGCAGATTGGCCAAGGTAGTTTCCCATGGTGGAATGCCCAGTGAAGCTCCTTCTTTGTAGACACTGGTGCAGAGGAAGATCTGCTGCATCTTCGCTTTGCTGCTGGATTTAATTAAGTGTATGATTCAGTTGGTGTGGCCTATTGTTATGGTGATCATGATTATGGTTTACTTTTTGATAGCTGATTTTTATTTTACTAGTGCAGTTACTGAATGGCTCATGATTTTAATTTTTATTGATTTTTATTTTTTATTTTATTTATTCAAAACTTGCTACATGGCATTGCCCTCTACTCTCCTCCCGGCTTCTCACTGCTTACACACTCCTTATAAACAAACTAGCATTTGCCAACTACTGCAGCCGAATTAGACAGCTGCTGATTGATTGGCTGTTTACTGTACTAGTGACATCTGGGGATATGATAGGCTGTTCCGCCTTGCGCTAGGTCCACGCCTGTCTGTTGGCTGATTGGCTGTTTGTGTGTTTCTGTAGAACAAACTCCATGAACACAGCTCCTTTGGTAGAAATTTGCTTCAAAACAAACAACAAGCTAAGCGGCCTGATCTGGTACATTTAGTGAATCCACATAAATACTTTGCTCGTTTTGGTTTGCTCAGATGGATCTGTTTTTTTGAGGTGTGAAACTGGTATTTTTGAGAAGAGTGGGAAAATCCAAAAACGCTGCATAACCTGGAGTCGTCTGGACAGCGAATGCAGATTTTTTCAGAAACAATGACAAAATAAGCCCACCTCTCTCTTGCTTAACCTCAGCAGCCGCGTGGAGCGTGTCCTGCTACTAATAACACTGGCGGACTACAGACATCTTTCGTACTGAAACTACTCAGTCTATTACGGCTGCTACATAAAACATACACTTCCCATATTACTGCGAGGAGCAACAAAGAACATGTTTGTAGACAGCATATGAAACCTTTACTCACGCGTACTCAAAGCTATCTTCGGTTTGAGTGTATTGGTGTGGAGCGTCACAGCGCCACTATACAGGCCTGGCATATGTCCTACAGCGTTTTGGCTTGTTTCAATGAATCCATGTGGACCTTAGATATTTCTGGAAACGACACCATGTTTATGGAATTTCCAAGCAACAGTGTATGGTAGAGGCACATGTTGTGGAAGGCCCAGGATTCTGAAACTACATGAACACAGCATACACAAATTTTGTACGTGGATGAAACTGTAATGAAGGACCCCTCAGAAAACAAAAATTTAGTTGTACTATGGAAGCCATTTTGTACCATATCGAGACCTAAAATCGCAATTTTACCTCAACTTTGGCGTGTAGGCAAATTTTGTAGGTTTCCAGTACATTTAGGCCATCTAAAATGCAATTTACTTTGGAAAAAAAAAAAATGTGAATAAAAATTGAAATTCAATAGGGCCTCGCACCGCCAGTGCTCAGGCTCTAAAAATCCTAAGGATACAATAGGGCTTTCGCTGCCCGAATGTTGTTCGACGCTCAGGCCCTAAAAAAGGCCACAGTATTGCGATAATACCCGGAACCGTGATACTTTGTCTGGTATAGTATCATGGTTACTATGGCTTATTAGCAGTGTGGTGTGTTAGCATGCTAACATTTGGTCTTTACAAAAAGGCACAGGTCGATGGAAGTTGTTTTTGTTTTGCAAATATATATATATATATATATGTATGTGTATATATATATATGTATGTGTTTATATATATGTGTGTGTGTGTGTGTGTGTGTGTGTGTGTGTGTATATATATATATATATATATATATATATATATATATATATATATATATAAAGTTAGTGTATCACCAAAGGCACTACAGTTTAGGCTGGAGTATGATTGTTGAATTGACGAAAAATAGACCTTTCATATGAGATATGGGCAGGTGCTGCATTACAGATTTTCTGAGCACATAATGCATCATAAAATAATTATGCTTTTTACATTTTTATATATGAAGGTATTTAACAAAATTTGTATGCAATATATAGGTAAGAAAGGTATGAAAATTAATAGGTATATTTTCCAAAATGTTGAACTCAAGGGAAGTGTACATTTCAGCGAAGATGGCTAGAAATTGATCTTGATATTGATTGACTTTTGACTGCTTACTCCTCACTTCTCCTAACTGAGCATCTGCAGATTCATTCTAAACCCAACATGTTATGATCCACTAAAGTTAGACACAATGCAACATGCCTGTTTTTGTTACCTCCACTGCCATCTTGACTAGAAGGGAGTTGTTGTAGAACAGCGTACTTACAGGTACTTACATCACTGTCACTGTCACTTGGATTTATCCTTAAAACTCACCAAATATGTACTATAAGTGGGATTTTTAACAAGGTGTTATTTCTGCATCACATGCCATAAGTGCTCTAATATTTATTGAATATATATTTAATTATATTTATTTATTTATTTTTTTTATTGTATTTGTGATCAGGTCAAAAGTGTCCCAAACAGTATGTTCTGTTTTCTGCGTCAAATTGTATCCTGTCCTGTATAGTGTGTTAGTTGTGGGTGACAGTCATGAATAATAATCTTGCATTGTGTGCTTACATGACCGAATGTTGTGTGTGTCTCCTTCTTTAGAGCTTTCAAATGTTGAACCCAACATTTTTCTGAGGCCCTTCCTAGAGGTGGTTCGCTCTGAGGACACCACTGGACCAATCACAGGCCTTGCCCTTACCTCTGTCAACAAGTTCCTTTCCTATGGCCTTATAGGTAAGACATCTGCTAATTTCAATTAGCAGTGTTACCCTGAAAGTGTCATCGACCATATGTTTTTTTTTTTTTAAGATTATTTTTTAAACATGCTAAACAGATAAAAAAAAAGATTACTTTTTTGGCCTTTTAAAGCTTTCTTTTTGATAGAGACAGCTGAATTATGACAGGAATGTGTGGAGAGAGAGATGGGGAATGACATGCAGCAAAGGCCCACAGGTTGGATTCGAACCCTGGGCCGCTGTTGCAAGGACTGAGCCTTTGAACATGGGGTGGCTGCTCTACCAACTGAGCTAACCAAGACCCCATCTACCATATGTTTTCACCAGCATGTGGACCTGTTTTATAGGTGGGGAAATTTAGTTACAGTATCAGGATAAGATGGAAGTGTAGGTTAAAAAATATTGGTTATGGTAAAGGAACTATTGTGGTGATGATGGTCTATAGCCATAGTATCAGCACAGTAGTGCTTTGAAATGCTAATGTCAGCATGCTAACATGCTCACAGTGATAATGCTAACATCTTGATATTTACCTGTTATGTTTAGCATTTTACTTTAGCATGTTAGCATGCCAATATTATCAAATTAGTGAAAAGTACAGCTGGGGCTGATACTTTTACAGAACATCCTCTGGGTATCACGAATGTGCATACCAAAACCTGATAGTGATGAGAAACAACATGATTCCATGTCAGTAATCTGTGAAGGTCCAATGTCCTGTTAACACAGAAGGAAAATATAGTAAACTGCGCACAACTAGTCATATAACTTGCTGTGGAGAAATTGCTTAAATCAATGGTCAATGGTAAGGTCAGGAAGGAAGAAAGTGTTCAGGAGCCTCTGATGTCTTATGCTGTATTATTTATTGAAACTTAGCCACGGAGAATTAGAGACACTCTCAAAGTACATCAGAAGTGTTAATCTGGAAAACAGAATATTATGGTATGTGAAATTTTTAGAATCCGGAAGTTTCGGACCAAGATGGCTCCACAGCGCCACCTATAAAGTCTTGTACGGAGCCTCCGCCATTGACAAAATTTCACATAGAGACATGCCTTTGGTGGCAACATGTATCTCCCCCAGGCCTACAAAAAAAGTCTGTTGGTGACCCGGGCTACAACGAAGCGTACGGCGTCCATTTTCTTTCAAAGTTGCCGTTCGTATTTGAACGAACTCCTCCTAGGGCTTTCATGCTATCTGTTTGAAACTTGGCGTGTGTGTTCTTAAGGCCTTGACAATGAAAAGTTATCAAAATCGTGAGTTTTGAATTTACTGTGTGGGAGGGGCGGGGCCACGAAATTCAGCGTGTTTTCATGAAATTTCGACGTGCTATAACTTTGCGTAAAATACTCCAGTCTTCCCCAAACCTCTGATATATAATGACAGTCTGGCCTAGAATACATTTCCATGATAACATTTGGTGATTTTTACAGCGCCAACTGTTGGTGACAGGAAGTGTCCATTTTACTTGATGATAGCTTTCTCCAAAGTGTATATCCACCTCAAACTAGGTGTGGATGTTGTCAAGGCCTTGGTGTTGACATTTGAGAAAGAATTTCAACTTTTCATCAGAGGGCGTGGCCGTGGTGGCCCGTCAAAGTCAACAGTGCCGATTTTTTCGAAAAAATCTGTGACTCCGTTGACTTTTTGGCTGATTTTCAGGCAAAAGTGTTGGGCTTTCATATACTTTCTCAGACCTGTCTGAAACTTCTTGTGTTTATTAAGATCAATATTCAGCAAATTTTGGCTGCATAATTAATTAGGGGGCGGGGCAAAATGGCTCTATAGCGCCCCCTTGAACTTTTCTTTGAGGTAGCCCCACCACCGTTTTGGACACAGAGTTCTGAAACCTCAGCCGAATTGTAGAACAGGCCAAGACCTACAAAAAAGTCTCTTGGAGCAATGGGCTAAAATGAACAGGAAACGAGATATTTAAGAATGAAAATCACCATTTTTGGTGTTTCGGGCTGGTTGAGAAGGGGTCATATTTGAACGAATTCCTCCTAGGGATTTTATCCAATTGACTTCAAACTTGGTAGGTTCATTCACATACACTTCCTGAGTAAAAGTTATCAAAATTATGAATTTTGATGAAACGGTGTGGGCGTGACGCTCCATCAAATTTGACCATTTGACCCAGTTCTGGCCAATGTGTGTGGTCAATTGAACGAACTACTTCGAAGGTTTCGAAGGCTTACATATTTTCCACCCGGTGTCAGGCCGGGGCCACCCCCCTCCGACGGGCACGGAGGTGCGAGGGCCCGTCCAATGCTGTTTGCAGCTTTAATTCGTGTAGGATTTCATGTTGGAATTGATTTTTTTTTTTTTTTAAGTTAAATATTGTCTGGAATAGATGTGGGTTCAAGGTTTTTGGATGTTCATTCATACTGAACCAGCAGTAGTCACACACATACCTGTTCAAAGATCACATCATAAATCACAGTCGGTACAAATCACTTTGAGTCCCCACCATCCTAATCCCCACCACCTCCATCCTGATGCCATCTCATCACCACCATCTCATCAGCATTGTCCTCAATTTGACTTTTCTTCCTCAAATGCGGCACAAAGTCATGAGCAGCCCACACTTGACTTTCCTCGTTTTACTTATCCATGCATCCGTTTTTGTTTCTGGTAGTGAGGGTGATGGGGCTATGAGCATGTGATGTGAGTTCAAAGAGTACTGAAACTTGATCTGAAGAATGTGTCAGAAGCTCCCAGAGGAGACCAAAGATATGTTTTGTGTGGAGTGACTGTACATGAGATTAAGATTTGCAATGAGAGCCGAACAGAACTGACCAAACACAAAATCTAGTATTTAGAAAGTGAAATACAATGTTTTCTTAGCTGTTTCTGTCTTATTTTAGTGACAACAATCGTTTTACATTTTGTTCTTGTAGAACATCAAACTCAACAGATTTGTTAATGTATTTTATTATTTATACTGTATATATATAATTACAGCATTGGTCTTGTCAAGCACTGCCATCTTCTGGCTGGGAAGAAACACAAAAAATCTAAGACTCTCAAACAATGCACATGATACCTCAATTTCAAATCTCTGTTTAATTACCTGCAGTAAGACAGAGGTTTGATATGTTTCTGTATTTGGACATGATGTTGCTTCTGCATTATAATGGCACTTGCTGAATGAATCATGTTGCCATTTTACGTAAGTGTGTTGATGTTCATGGTCACACATGAAACTATCATCGCTCTCAGGCTGCAGTGAGCAGAACACACCTGCCTGCTGGAGGCACTGTGGTTGAAATAAATTGTTATTCTTGATTAAAATGGATTTTTTCAAGTTGTTATGAAATAAATAATAAAGAAGTACACAATTCACACAAGCAGAAACATTAGTTGTACACAGAAAACAGAAAATCTAAGGAAAAAGACTTTGGAGAATTTGGTGAATTTTATTTTCAAACAATGGACTGATAAAACTGCTTGAGCATTTTGGTGTGAAACCTGTATCACCAGTATATGTATGACAGACAGCAGCAGAAATAAATATTTTAAATAGCAGAAATGTTCTGTGTCTGATAAATCAGAGAAAATAACCTATTGATGGAATCAAGGTTAACTTGAAATTAAAGTTTTCCCTGACCTTTATGGATGTCAGTACTAAAAAAGGGTACACCTGTGTCTAATACGTAAAATAAATAAATAAATACAAAATAAGTACTTCCAGAAGCATAAAGGAAATATAAATAAACAGGCAGTTTGAAAAAACAAAACAAAAAAAGTTTTAATTTGAAGTTGAACAATACAGGATGAGTGCATTTAGTTTGTTTCTCCATCCATTTCTTTTTAGGTTCTGCTGCGTTCTGAGTGATAAAACCAGCAAACTTCGATATTGTTTGGATGTAGCCTATGATGTACAGACATACACACACACACACACACACACACACACACACACACACACACACACACACACACTAAAATTAACCAATTAACCAAAAACATTTTCTTGTACCTTTTTTTATAGCTTTGAGTTTGCCTGGATTTGTTTTAGGGGAGCTTAACACATCCCAGAGATCATTGTTGCATCATTGCAAAAAGAAACAATCACATCAAAAACTTCCAAATACTTCTAAACATACATATTCCGTGCATTTACTCCCATTCATTCTGGTTCAAGTGTGTAGCTAAAGCCAGGGCAGAGCAGCTTCTCTGAAAGGTGATCTTGTGCCATTCAGAAGATGAACAGGTGAACAAACTAAATTTCTTCTCTGACCATGGAAAAAACAGCAGTCCCTTTGTTTGGTTTCTAAAGATGTATTGGCCTTCATGCAGAGTGCAGCTCGAGAGCTTTTTGTGTGTTGCACGCTTAAGAGCAGCCACTCTGTCCTCTCTGCTCACTCTCATTCACGCCACATCTTTGATTTTTGTGACCAGAGTTTGATATTACTTAAACTGCTTTATGTGGCAGCTGGTTCAACCCCCCTATTGACTTTGCCCACATACCCTCAGGCACACACACACATTGAGCCTCTCCTTACCTCAGTGTTATTTTAACAATGCCCCCCAACCCCTCCTTTGGACACTGGTTGTATAGACTGTGTGCCAAGAGAAGGATTAGTGTTTTATATCACTTCTGAGATTCTGCTGGATCCCCCTGTGGCTCCAGTTTCTGTGTCTGGACGTTGGACGGTTTCAGCACAACTTCCATGTCGCCCTTGCCTCTTGGGGTATGCTGGCATTGCTTTGTCAATGGCTTTGTCAATGGCTTTGTCAATAGCTTCAATCAGTTCTCAGCCATTAACCAACTTCTGACTGATATACTGTCTGCATTCCAGCTCTTCACAACAGCTGTTAAACACTAAAATGTTCCAAACACTTGTTAAGTGTGTAAAAATAAGTAACTTAATTTCTCTCATATCTGCTAGGAATCACACGCTCAGTGTGAAAATTACAGCGTCACTTTAAAGCCTGAGCTTTTTCCACAGATCACAGTCTTTATGTTGATGGGCTGCATTGTTGTTTGACTCAGAAAAATCCTCATCTCCACCTCCTTTTCTCTGTCTCTCCATCTGTTCTTCCGCTCCCCTCTTTTTCCCCTGTGCTTATTAGTTAATGAATTGCTGCTCCTGAAGGCGATGGGAAAGGAAAACAGGCTGGCTCCATGCAGATAGCTGGCCTGGCACTCGGGTTTCAAAAACACTGGCTCCTGTTGCTCTGACAGCCAATTTGTCCCAGCGTCCAACAAAAGGCCACATCTGGTCATTAGATTCCAGGGTCTGAAGGACAATGTGGACAGACCGTACTACATTTGTTGGGTCTTGTTTATGTGTTGAGCCATTGGAGTGTTCATGGTTACAGAGTTAACCAACAATCATTACCTCCACTTCTTAGATATTATGTCTCCCTCACATTCTGATATATTTTTTGTCATATCAAATGTAAAATGTTGTTATTTGTCCAAAGTACACATTTCCATTCAGAAATGGAATTTAAACACCACATGCACTACAGGCAGTGCTAGTTACACACTGTTCTACATGTTTTTATTGAATGGTGGAAATGAGTAGCCTACCAATTTTTGAAGGTGTCCTGTTTCGTTTGAAAATCTTTCAAGCCATGGGAGTAAAGAGGGAGTCCACACCATAGTCCCACCACCCTGCTGGGCACCTAAAGTCTTCTCTAAATGCATGTAGTAGACATGGCAGCTGCAGATATTAACAGGCTATTACAGATCTTGATCATGAGCTTGGAGTGTAATATTCCTATAGAAATGTCTGTTTTGCTGTGAGTCATTCATGGATTTGTCCCATGGAGAATTGATTGTGAGATGCAGTAGTTACAGTATATAATGCATTCCTGTGTAGGCTAAAGCAGATGGAGATGAATGGATGAATGGCACACAAGATCTATTCTCCTCATATAACATTTACCTGTCCGCTATCAAAGAAGAAGATATGATATCCCCATTTGGGTTGCTGGAAGATGTTTTATGTTGTTGTTTTTTTCGTCAGGTTTTCTTAAAAAACATTGAAATGATTTATTATTTGCCAAATAACTTTGCTGTCAATTGACTAAGTCATTTCAAACATTTCAGACCTGAATAATGTTTGGTTTCATTGATGCTGTCAGAATAGTGGGGAGTTAGTGCAGTATGACTTATGTAAAAATATTTTTCCATTTTCCATTCCAAGCTCAACTCTGAGAGCCCAAAGTTCTTATTATCAAACTAATAAAGTTTGATGGTGTTTGTATTGTTCTGATGTGTTTCTCATATGTTTGCAGATGCTAACCATGAAGCAGCAGCTGAGGCCATTGAGAACATGGCGGACGCAGTCACCCATGCTAGATTTGTAGGAACAGACCCCGCCAGTGATGAAGTCGTCCTTATGAAAATTCTACAGGTACAATGTGTTTACTAATAGTAACCAGTAGTTCTTCAAAGAAAATATCTTGAGTATTTTATATATCACTTAGCTCTACAGTAGTTATGGTTTGCAGCATTGCACTGTGAGTGTCATGAATATCTCCAGCTGCATATTTTTCCTTCATGTTTATAGTTAAGTCCCAATTTTTTCTCTGGAGGTGAACTATTCATTTTTCAAGCTCCTTTTTATTTGTCGAGAATGTGTCTTAATTTGGTGAACAGTCCTTTTCTGTGCTGGATGAAGAAACATGCATCGAGGGAGTGTTAGTATGATTTCATAACAGTTGCAGTGTACGTAGGATTATTGAAAATGTCCTCATCTCAATAACCTATTCAGTGAATTTGATAGTTGACTGTAGAGTTTAGTACAGTCATATAATCCTGTGTTGCAGGTCCTGAGGACTCTGCTGCTGACACCAGTAGGAGCCCATTTGACCAATGAGTCTGTCTGTGAGATCATGCAGTCCTGCTTCAGGATCTGCTTTGAAATGCGCCTAAGTGGTGAGTCACATTTAAAAGGATAACACAAAATTTTACATTGTACAACTTTACATAATACTTTATTTGAAATGCCTGCATACGCCTACTCTTGCCCCATTTGCTCTACCAAATTTAGTCTCACATTGATGTTTGTCTAAATGTCAAACTCTTACATTTCAGTCTGTTTGGTTCTAAGGTCTGTTTCTTCTGTGTCCACAGAGCTTCTCAGGAAATCAGCTGAACATACACTGGTTGACATGGTGCAGCTGCTGTTCGCCAGGTAAATGAAAGGAACAGTGGTGTATGAAGATGAGTACTGTGTTCAGTTAGAGATAGTAAGATAGAGTGTTTAGATATACACTCGTGTACGCTGTATGTCTTTATATTTACTCTATTCTTATATGTTCAAATCTGATGCTTGTTTAGGGACTGTAGTGAACTATCCAATCAAAACATTTCATGAATTCTGCTTCAAAGTGACAAAGCCATTTTAAATCACAAATCTTAAGTTGTCACTGGAAAAGAAGAGCAAGTCCGATTACCACTGCACTCCTCCATCACTTCTAAATTCTAGGTGGATATTTTTGTGCATATATCTGTCTCAGAGGCCTCATTATTGCACCTCAAGCTCATGAATTTCATTTTGTACAGTGCACAGGGTCAATGGGCCACTGATTCACTAATGCCATAATATGATTTCTCCTTTGGCATTTAACATAAGAGCCCCTCTCTTCCCATCAACCACCCCCCACACACACAGACCTCTCTGTCCAGATGCATCAGAGTGCGAGTCACATTCAGTCACAGACAAGCGGATGAGCCAATTGAGCTTCACACTGCTTGTTCTGCATATAGATGAAGCTGGTCTGTGCTTCAGAAGTACAGCTCAGAGTCTCATAAATACTAAGAAGCATACCTACAAAAACACACGCAGCCACTCATACAGAATTAGCATTGCCTGCGAACCCAGACAGAAGCAATCAGGAAAATCGGCCACAAAACAAGCGTTCAGCTCATCTGAATGTGAAGGAGCAGACCTGAAGAACAAACAGTGCTCTAATAAAGTTATGGTGTTATGCACCTCCTGTCTGAAGGCATGTCTCCACCAAGACTATTTGACGCAGATTTGTCACAAAGCAATGGCTTATCCTATGTGCAGTCTGTTGTTGGTTTTGCCAAGCTTGTCACCATTCACTCACAGTGCCTCCAAGCATTCTTGGCCTGTTTTTATTTATTGGCAGGACTTGTATAGCACCTTGTTATCATGTCCTCTAACAAGATTTTACTGTATGAGAATGGAAATAGAAAAGCGCAGTGGCCACAGTTGTAAACAGAGGTATCCCTGCACATGAACAGGAGGTCTATTTTGTAGTGTGGGCTTTTTACTACATCCTTCTGATACTGCTCACACACATACAAATACGCCCCGACCTCATTTGCTCATGTTCAACCCCCAGCCTTGTCCATAGACCCTGCATAATAGAGATGTGAGAGGTGTGTGTCTGGGCTGCTTCCCCTAACTCTCCATCCCCCATCAGAGAATAATGAGCAGTAGCTCTCTTCAGAGTCTTAGATTGCCTGCTGAAAGTATTAGGCATGTTAATCTGTTGGACCCACAGATCATCCAATAATTGTGCTTGAAGACAACACTCTATTAACGCTGAGTTAATGTCACGAGGGGGGCTGCCGACTCAATTCTTTGTTTGTCTGTGTGTATGTGTGTGTGACTGGTGGTGACATCTCATTTTCCAGCAAAGCTTTAGAGTCCACAGAAAGCCAGTGGCACACACACACACACACACACAGTGTAGTGCCTTGAGATAAGCAGCCAGCATCAAATGACTTGAAAAGTTGATTGGTTCAGGTTTAAAATGCTGAGGTTCCCACCATGCTGTTGCCTCTTCAGTGGCTTCTTCTACATCCCTTTTGTATTAAATGTTCCACCTGTTTTAGCTTAAAAAATCCATTCAAAACTGCTCTGGAAATTCTGTGTTGCGCTTTTATTGATTTGAGGGAATCATAATTGACTAAGCAGTAAAGGCCAAGATACACTGATTGAAAACTAAAATCATAGGTCAATTAATCATCAATCATCTGCAACAATTATGAAATCTGTTAAACATCTAAGTAAAAATGGCACAAATTCACTGGTTCCAGCTTGTGCATTTTTATATTTTTGTCTTTTATGAATCTTAAATTGAATCTTTTTAGGTCTTAAAAGACATTTGAATATGTCCTCTTTGACTCTTGAAACTTGTGATGGGTGGTAAATTAATCGTAGTTACAGAATAATTTTTATTCCCTGGAATGGGTCAGGTTCCAAAAGTGCGGGATCCTAGATTTCCTCATGCAACTAATAGTACCTTTTTCATTAGACTCATTTGAACTCCATGAACCCAGTTTGTTTGGGGAGATTACCCTGATGACATTATCATGAGTAAACAACAGTAAATCAACCTATACCTAGTTATCCATAAGTAAAACAATTAGGTAAGCAGCCATGACAAAATAGACAACAGCCATGTTGACAGTTTAATTGGTTGTTGTATCACACTGGAACAGGAAAAACTCTATATTTCAATGAGTGTGCAACATATTTGTAGTATTATTAACCATTTCCAAGCTGTAATGATAAAACGTGATGGTAACAATTACATTTTCACATCTTATTTTGTAAAAGGTCATGTGTTGAGCTGAAGAACCACTATACTGCCTTCTAACACAAAACTGCTCAGTCAATTCCTGTCCTGCACCCTTTTCTGTGCATTATGGAATGTGCTCTTGTTTGGAGCAATGTGCAGCCCCTGATGGCACCATGGAATACATTTTTACTTACAAATGTATAATCTCAAACTTTTTGTGCTTATAAGCAGGGTGCCTGGACATAGATAAATGGTAAATGGACTGTACTTGTATAGCGTCTTTCTAGTCTTCCGACCACTCAAAGTGCTTTACAGTACATATCTCATTCACCCATTCACACACATTCATACACTGGCATTGGCAAGATGCCAAGTGCTTATCAGTTTTTAGGAGCTAACCATTCACACACATTCACACACCGATGGCACAGCCTTCAGGAGCAATTTGGGTTTCAGTATCTTGCCCAAGGACACTTCGACATGCAGACTGGAGGGCATCAAACCGGGGATCAAACCGCCAATCTTAGTTTATTAGTCTTAGTGGAAGACCCACTCTACCTCTGAGCCACAGCTGCCACATAGTCTACAACTTAGGCATAGATTTATGTTGGACGATTGTTTTCTTGTCTTAGTTAAATTGTACTGATATCTTTTTGCCTTTTCAGACTACCACAGTTCAAAGAGGAGGCCAAGAGTTATGTGGGTGCCAACATGAAGAAGGTAACGAGACCAGGATGTTGAATGTGTATTTGCTTACTGTTTTTTCACTGATTTTTTTCATTGTCAACATCATGTTGTTTTTTTGTTTCTGTCTGAATGTGTATCTGTGGCTGTGAAATTTGGTTGATGATGTAATTGCATTAATTAATTGACTGATGTGAATTTGTCTGAAAATACCAAGATCAGCCACATTATCCCTGCATCGTCTAATCTGTACTGCTCTCAATATAAATATAATCACAAAAACATAATCAATATAAATATAATGAACTCACTCAGATAAACCTTTAACACTGTTTTTGGCTGTCTTGCTCCTTTCATATGTTTCCCTCTAATCTCATTTCTGCATACTGACTTTGACTTTTAGTTTGAGTTGCCCATCTTTCTGTGTGTGCCTGTTTTTCCATCCCACAGACTCCATCCTATGTCCTGGACACTCAGGATGTTATTTGTTCAGAGCAGAGTCAGAATAGCCTAGAGAGGGTACTTAATGTTCCACGTGATTGGCCCACTGGCATAGTGCACTGACATAGGCAGGGTTAACATGGCTTCTTGGTGGGAATGCATGACGGTGCATTGGCTGCTAATAAACTTTGGTGGGTTTTAGGGTTTCTTTTAAATTGTCTTTCTCACATCTTCAGTTTATTAAAAAAAAAAAAAATAGGTTGATTTTTAGAGATGAAAACACATTTTCTGTCCTGTCTCCACTACACATTGTAGTTGCACTAAGTAAAGAAAAGAACGTAGTTTGAGCAGTCAAAGTCCTGTTTAACTCACAACTGATACTTTTAACTTTTTAAAGTATCTCTGGGAAATGTACGTAAGTAAGTCAAATAAAAATAGAAGAGGCAAATTTAATGAAAATGTTTGTACTAAATCAGTAAATGGACCGTAAATGTAAATGGCCTGTACTTATATAGCGCCTTTCTAGTCTTCCGACCACTCAAAGCGTTTTACAGTACATATCTCATTCACCCATTCACACACTGATGGCATTAGCTGTCATGCAAGGTGCCAAGTGCTCATCAGTTTGAGGAGCTAACCATTCACATACATTCACACACTGATGGCACAGCCTTCAGGAGCAATTTGGGATTCAGTATCTTGCAAGGACAATTCCACATGCAGACTGGAGGGAATCGAACCACCGATCATCTGATTAGTGGACGACCCACTCTACCTCTGAGCCAGTACTATCACATTGTTTTCAAAGTATGAGCTGGAATACACAGAGCATCACAGTCAGAATGTTGTTAGAATTGGCTAAAAGGCTTGCATATAGCAAGCAGTTCAGAGTTAAAGTCAATTGGAATTAGCCCCATTTGAGACTGCTATATCAACTACAAGGGATACAGTCTTGGATGCACCCCATTGAAAAGATTACTGTCACACGTACTGGAGACATGACAGGATGCAATTCAAACAAATTGGACTTCTGTGAATAAACCACTTTGTCATGTGCTAGTATCATGGCAACAGAGTTGATCACAAGTGATTTTTACAAGTCCAAGACATCTTTTCTGTTTCTAATGAGCATCCTGTCATGTGCTGCATGTTAGAACGCTGCTTAACTTTATGTAATGAATTCAAAGCATGAGCTGTATTATCATCACTCCTTTACCTATTAGCAGACAGTTTGGTGTCAATAATTATTTAGTCTTGACATGAACATTCTGCTACAGTATGAACCAAGTGCGGGCTAAAAACCTGAATACAGACTACAGATTACTCATGGTTACAGGAAACTGTTGCCAGCGTAATTAGGTATTCAGTATTGTGTAACGTCAGCTGCAGGTGTGCAGTATTCTGTGACTGTCCCTCATGCAGTGGATGGGAAAGTCCCAAGTAGTTCTAGGCTGAAATTGGCTTTTAATTTTGTTTCTTTCAGTTTTTCCACTTTTCTCACACCAGTGAACACGAGCTACACTATATAATTATGTGCTAATTTGAAATGTCCCTGTTTTGTTTGAATGGCTGTTGTATTACTGTTACACATGGATATTTAATGTGAGACCTGAATATTGCACTGGAAGCAGTTGTTGCTTTTGCATGCTCTGTTTGCTTGCCCAGTCACACTGCCTGATCATTAGCTAGCTGTTCATTCTCTAGTGTTTAGAGCCTATAGTGGCTGTGTCTGTGATCTCCAAACCCTGTCCCTGTTTGGGCCCCACACCCTCCCATCATGCATAAGCGCGCATGCTAGTGTTTTTCGTATTGGTCCCACTGCTGACATGTTATCCATCACTAATCACGGGCACCTGCCTGCTCCCCTTCTCTTCTGAGGCTTACAATATCTTGTGGAAAAACAAACGAGTGCAGGTAAGGAAGATGACTTTCAGTATTTAGGCTGGAGAATCCCTCCCCATAACATTTCCCTTCTTCTTTTTTAAGACCTCACTAACCTCCTACGTCTTGACTCTGTAAACTTGACTAGTTTCATTGAAGGAATGATCGTTTGTTATGAAAGAACAAATAAACTGATAGCTTATTCTGGACAGTCTCCATAATGTTAAATACACATGTCCATGCTTGTGAATACTTACATGACCTTTGTGTTCTTGTTGAGTTTTGTTTTTAATTGAATTATGTTTTGGGTTGACACCCTCATGCATATGTCTCAGCTGCTGTATCATATCATGCTACCCACATGCTTTCTCAGCTGTTGCAGGATAGTGGATGTCTCTTTTTTTTTTTTAAAGAAAGGTCACAAATGAAAACTAAATACAGACACTCTCCTTAAAACAGACTTTCTAGACACCTTTAGAATAAAGGAGAACAAGTGGCAGTGTGTGCAGTATTTGTATGAATGTACAAACTATTTGTAAAAAAATCAGCATTTGTTTGTGTACTGGGATAGTTCAGTATGTAGCTTGGACAATGCTGTGGGAGGGAAAATATACAGTTGTTTAATAATGCTGAAACAAGTGACATCATTTATCAAACTTCATGCAACTCCCTCTGTAGACAACGTTTTTCACTTGACACGAGGAAACACACTTTGATGTGTTAAAATCTATGAAGTTTTCCTCTTAGAATAAGCTCATCATCCCTACCATGTGTACTGCAAGTAAAGCTTGAATAAAACTACAAAGCTTGCAGTCTGTCACTGCCGATGCTCACAGCTGTGTTTTCTATTTTTTTGAAGGGAAAAAAAATAATCCTATATGATCATGACCTGAATCAGTACTAATGGTCCAGCTGTACAGTGCATTTGGACATACCATGCTCAGTGAGCCACTCTTGTTTCCCCTAGTTGAAGATGCGTGCTGGTGGGATGAGTGAGTCATCCAAATGGAAGAAGCAAAAACGCTCACCAAGGCCACCTCGCCACGTGGTCCGAAGTCCTGCTGGTCAGATGGACCCAACCCAGTCCAGCTCTCTTAGCAACAACAACCTTTCAGGTAAGAGACATGCTATTATAATGATACTCAATGTCCCTTTCTCAGCTTTCAGGGCTCTGTAAAAGACTTTATTTGAAAATCCTGGTGCAGTAAGAAGCAGTGGATAACATTCTCTTTTGAAATTGTCTGATCTGGGGTGTTGTTTAGCTCAGTCGGTAGAGCCGCCCCCCGTGTTCAAAGGCCCAGTCCTTGCTGCGGCAGCCCAGGGTTCGAATCCGACCTGTGGCTCTTCCCCGCATGTCATTCCCCATCTCTCTCTCCCCACATTTCCTGTCACTCTTCAGCTATCTCTATCAAATAAAACTCAAAAAGGCACCTTACATTTTGCAGTGAATTTTTACACCATGGATGAAGCAATAGTAAATATTTGTGTGTGAATTGTAAAACACATCATGTTACACCATTTTATGATTGTATCTTTTCCCTGTCAGGTGGAGTCCCGTTCATTGAGCAAGGCTTTTCCACCTCTGTCCTACCAGCTTCAGACAGTGCTGGTTCATCCATTTCTAGCCCTACAACCACAGACAGCGGCCTAGAGACCTGTTCTAAAGCCACATCCAGGGAAGACCTTTCTGACCTAGAACAATGTAGCTCATCTGCAACAACCCCTAGCACTGCTACCACACTCCTTGGAGCTGAGCCTGGCTCTCTGGATGCACAGGTACAATATGATTATAAACATCAATAGGACGACCAACAATTGAGCATGTTACCAACAAGATTTTCTTTTTTTCCTTATCTCCATTTTGTTATATTGTCTCTATTGTTGGTGTGTACACAATCAACACAGGTGAGATCCTTGAGCATTCTGTGGGGGTGATATGTGACTATTTGTGTTCTGTTGTCTAGTCTGAGGACAAACAGGTTGAACCAGCTCAGTCAGCCTCAGTGGAGTCCATCCCTGAGGTTCTGGAGGATAAAGACTCCATTACAGAGCAGTCAGACAGTACCTCTGTCCATGACATGGACTATGTCAACCCCCGAGGAGTGCGCTTCACGCAGTCCACACAAAGAGAGGGTACGGATACTGTGGGTTTTTCACCTCTGATTTTTCTGGTACTGTTACTGACATTAAAATATTGTATTACTCTTAATACAGATTTTTACAGTTTTTTCTAAAAATGACTTAGCTGTACATTGTTTTCTTTACACACTGAGGACATTTGCTTTAAAATATTATCTACCAAGTTACTGTGTGTGTTCGGCCTTAACTTCCATCCTCCTCTTGTCTCCTCTGTAGGAGCATCCCTCATCCCTTATGGCCTGCCGTGTCTAAGGGAGCTTTTTCGCTTCCTGATCTCACTGACCAACCCCCATGACCGCCACAACACTGATGCCATGATGCACATGGGCCTGCAGCTGCTGACTGTGGCACTTGAGTCAGGACACATTGCTAACTACCAGTCTTTATTAGGACTGGTCAAAGATGAGCTCTGCAGGCATCTCTTCCAGGTGAGGTTATTTAAAAACTGTTAGAACTTTGACATAATAAACTTTTAGCTGACCAAAGATAATCATTTAATAGCCACTGCATTTGTTGACTCTAAGCTGATCAGCTCTTCAATGTTTTGCTTTGATTAGTATTTTCATTAACTTTGAGATGATGCTGTACTATTTTCACCATGATATGATGGGATATGTTGGCTACTTATGAGCTAAAATATTTGGTACTCGTTCCCTACCAGGAAGATCAACAATCTCTGCCTCTTTTGCCATCCTTTAGTTTGCTGGTCAAGAAATATGTAAAACTGTTTGTTGTATTATTTCAGATATTACAACACAGTGTCAACAAGTCAAATTACAAAAGTTCAGTTACAGTGAATGAGTGAACTGACATCAAGAACAAAATCAAAAACTAGAATCTGATTTTCTATCTGTAGATTTGAATGTATCTTCTCTGGTGTTGATTTCTGTCAGTTGCTGAGTGTGGACCGTGTGAACCTATATGCTTCCTCCATACGAGTTTGCTTCTTGCTTTTTGAAGGCATGAGAGTACATCTAAAATTTCAGCTCGAGGTAACTATGTAGCTAGTTTGTTCATATCTTATAAATGGCCTTTATGCTGTGGACCTAATAATTATCACTCTGTGTGCTGAACTCGCAGATGTACCTAAAGAAACTGATAGACATAATCATGTCAGAGAACATTAAGATGCCCTATGAGATGAAGGAGATGGCCCTGGAGGCACTGGTCCAGCTGTGGAGGATTCCTAGCTTTGTCACTGAGCTGTTCATCAACTATGACTGTGACTTCTACTGCTCTAATCTCTTTGAGGACCTCACCAAGCTGCTGTCCAAGGTAACCCCTTTAAGCTTTCATGATCTTAAACAATTTTTAACCACTATTTTGTATTACAAAAAGTTTCTGCAGGTTTTGAAATGTCTTGAAAAGAACTAAATTCATTTTTTTTTTTTTTTTTTTTTAAAAGAAGGCTACACAAATACATACCCATATACATACACAACACGTTCCGTTTGTGCCACAGCTGCTTATATTGTATCCTATGTGGTCCTGAACATTTCACCAACCTGTTTTTAAAAATGTTTTCTACACCTTTTGAAAATACATGCATTGTGAAAAGACTGCATCCTGACCATTTATGGTTCAAATCAAACTATCAGATACATTATTTACCTAAAAATATCAGTTATTATATTTATGTATATATATAATAACCTCCAATGATGGTTTAATATTCAATTAATATCAATGTGTGTGTTGAAAAACTGTTTCCTCCCTTACTACAGAATGCATTCCCAGTGTCAGGGCAGCTTTACACCACCCACCTCCTGTCACTGGAGGCTCTGCTCACAGTGATTGACAGCACTGAAGCCCACTGTCAGGCCAAGGTAGTCAACAGCACTGCTCAACAAGACCAGTCGGAAGCACTGCTGGCAGAGGGAGAAGGTTCATGCAAAAATGGGACAGACACTTCAACTGGTATACACAGATATCAATAACTTCAGGGCAGTGTTGGCCTTGGTTGTCCTTTTATTTGTAACAGAACATATTTTCCTTTTGTCTTCAGATGTTGATAGACTGGGTAGTACCAATGGTCCAAGTTTTCCAAAGGCTGAGAATGCACCAGTGTGTCCACCAACCAGTGGACATCTCATGGCAGAGAAGATCAGGCTGGGTAGACAGGATCAAGGAGACAATGACACTGGTTAGACTGTGATAAGTTTTAAAGTTTTCTAAACATTGGGGTTGAAGCCATCAGTTGAAGCTAGTATTAATTGTTTTTTTGTTCTTCCAGCTGAGAAAAGAGCCCCCAAAAAACCCCAACGGTTCTCTTCATATTTACCGGACTCCCAGGAGTTGTTGGAAATTAGAACTAAGAAAAAGGTGAGAGTGTTGATTGATCTAGATGTATTGTAACATAAAACATCTACACCCAAATATAAAATCTACTCTTTGTCATGTGTCCAGCTGCTGGTCACAGGCACAGAGCAGTTTAACCAGAAGCCCAAGAAAGGCATCCAGTTCCTGCAGGAGAAAGGCCTCCTCACTAACCCCATGGACAACAACCAAGTAGCCCAGTGGCTCAGAGAAAACCCCAGACTGGACAAAAAGATGATTGGCGAGTTCATCAGCGATCGCAAGAACATGGAGCTCCTGGACAGCTTTGTAAAGTAGGGTGAAATTTCAGGGCATGTTGTAGATTTGTTAATCATTTCAATGTTATTTCATAATCTGGTCTGAAAAGGTGTGCCTAATACCAAAGAAGAATTGGTGTTCAAATTAGTGTTTTGTGTGTTTGAAATTGTTCTAATAATGTGAATGTTTTTTGCAGCACATTCACCTTCCAGGGACTCCGTATTGATGAGGCTCTGCGCCTCTACCTGGAGGCCTTTAGACTACCTGGAGAGGCTCCTGTCATCCAGAGACTGCTGGAAACATTCACAGACAACTGGCATGTAAGACTGTTGAAAAAATGACAGAGGTTTGGATCTGACTGTTCATCTGGCACATTCTGCTCAGCTTGAGCAGAAGACTTTGCATTGGAACCACTTTTGGTGAAGACTATACTATAACCTGTGTGGGATTTAAAACTGACAGTGTAGGGCTTGGATTTCTTTTTTTTAGGAGTCACATGACTTTTAGATTGGATTTGAGACAGTATGAATCTCGTGACTTGTCTTTGGACTTACTTGGAATTTGACTTGGGTCTGGCTTACAAACTGTGTGGCTTACAAACTTCTGTTTTCCACTGTGTCCCACCTGCTATACACACATCATATATTAGAACACAAGTTAGATTACTAATTTCTTGGTCCCTTCATTTTACACAGACATGATTACCTGAATAAATGTTTAACTCTCCAGATCATAGTAGCAGAATGACATAAGCATTAACTCAGACACATACACAATGGTGGGCAAAGGACAGACTCCACAGGGGGAATATTTGACTTCTCAAAATAGCAGGGGGAGTCATATGACCTGGAAACTATTCCTAGTAATGTCCTTTTCTTAGGCTGACCGCACAAACACACACACACACACACACACACACACACACACACACGCCTTGAAAGGGAGATAAGTAATTTTTGTCAGTGACGGTATAAATGAGTTTTCCACTCTATGGGGTCACTGTAATATCAACGGGATGTGGTAGGTGAGAGTCAGTGAGTATTCTTATGTAATATGAAGTTAAACAGTGCTCAGGTTTGGAATTGAAACATTAGCTTGAGCTTCAGATGATGTCCATTTATTGTGTGTTTCATTGTGTTTGTGTTTGTAGAAGGTGAACGGCTCTCCTTTCATGACCAACGATGCAGGCTTTGCCTTGGCCTATGCTGTCATAATGCTGAACACTGATCAACATAACCACAACGTCCGCAAGCAGAACATCCCCATGACTTTAGAGGTGAGAACTCTCTCTCTCTGTCTCCCTCTCTCTCACTCCTACGCACACATGTACACGTGCAAGTAAGAGAATTACAGACAGTAACACCTCCGGTGTCAGATAGTCTATAAACTCTACTAGTGAGACTCATCTTCATCATAGTCTGTTTACTTATTGTACATTTGTCAAGGTATCATAATGAATTTGTCTCTCGGGTCTTGTGGAGTTCTGCCTAGCTGGATTTTGCTCCCTTTCAAAGTTGCATCAGGATGAAATCAGCGAAACATGAATGACTGAAATACTTTTGTAAACATGCTAAACAGATTAAAAAAAAAAGATTACTTTTTTGGCCTTTTAAAGCTGTCTTTTTGATAGAGACAG
Organism: Protonibea diacanthus; assembly: GCA_028641955.1. Lineage (NCBI taxonomy): Eukaryota > Metazoa > Chordata > Actinopteri > Sciaenidae > Protonibea > Protonibea diacanthus. The sequence goes on from CM053989.1 coordinate 24,617,865, forward strand.
CTGAAGAGTGACAGGAATGTGTGGAGAGAGAGATGGGGAATGACATGCAGGAAAGAGCCACAGGTCAGATTTGAACTCTGGGCTTCCACAGCAAGCCTTTGAACATGGGGCGGCTGCTCTACCGACTGAGCTAAACACTGCCCCCCAAGAATTTTACCTTTAACAATTGTTTTTTCTGAAAAGGAAAAATCAAACAAACTATTTATATTCATCATTCTCTCACTGGGACATGAGACTATTTGTATCCAATGGTATGACATTCCTCTGTGAGTGCTAGCATTTGCACTGGTGCAGCCTGGCGGCTCAGAAAGGCCACAGCCAACAGCTGTAGCCAGTGGTGGTCAGTCTGAGAGGTAAACTCAGTCTAAACGGGCGATGAGGGGTTGGTGTGTGTGTCTGTCTGTCTCTCTTTCTTCATCTGCCATCTCTGTCTCTGTGTTTTCTGTCTTTGATTGACAGCAGATGAAGACTAAACAGAGTCTGTGGGGCAGTTTGTGAACAGTTTGTGGGTGGGCTGCTGTCAGTGACAAACAATACCCAGCACTTGCTTTCTCTTTCTTTCTGCCCCACTCTTCTTTATGTACACATACTTTGTAGAATTGATCTAACTTGAGTTAAGTCATACAGCTGCTGTTTGTTGGATGGTGTTTAAATTAACTCTCTGCATTCCCAGAGGGTCAGTTGCGGTTTGGTGAAGAAGGCTCGTTGACCTCCAGGCTCAGACAACAGGCAGAGGCTTCCACACAATAGTTTGGAGGGGGCCAATAAAAGTGGCGCCTAGTTCTTCAGTTACTTAGCAGCTTGCAATGTGTAGTATTCACCCCAGCATGTGCTGGCAGTGTGGGTTATTTTTGAAATTGGAAAACCATGCCTAGAATCATTGTGTGTAAATCAAATCCTATTCTCAAGGATCTGACAATGCAATGACATGTTTCCAGTGAGGTACAGGTAAGGTCACAGCATGCTGCTAGATTTTTGCAGCTTGTGTGTCATCTATCATTACAGTGGCAGTGACTGTGTGTGCGTTCTATGCCTCTCTCTGCCAGTGTTTATTTTTCCTGCCCCCCCCCCAACAGGAAGCTCTTTGCTATAGTCTTTGTTTTCCAAACACCACAGCTAATGCATATTAAGTAACACATAACAACTGCGTTTCTAAACAAGCCCTTTCAATTGTTGATTGGATGCACAGTTAATGAAGCACTGAATGTCAGAGGCTTGGGTGTCTGAGCTAAGCTCCTGTGTTGAGATGCATTAACTGACATGTTGATGGTGGAGAAATATTTTTCTCCCAGAAGTATGTGTTTACATAAAGTGTCCACCAGGAAACACAGGTTGATTAGCCCACAGCTAACTGCACTGTTTTTTTTCCAGCAATTCAAGAAAAATCTGAAGGGAGTCAATGGAAACAAAGACTTTGACCAGGACATGTTGGAGGATATCTACACTGCTATCAAGTAAGCTGCCATCATGCTGCAGCACTCAGTTGACTTCCGTTAGCCAGTAGAGAAAATAATTACAAAGTTACACTCAACAGCTCTATCTATTATCAAATCAAATCAAATCAAATTTTATTTGTATAGCCCAAAGTCACGAAACACATTTTGCCTCAGAGGGCTTTACAATCTGTACAGGGAGTGACACCCTCTGTCCTTAGACCCTCGGTTCAAGTGAGGAAAAACTTGCCCACAAAAAACCCTTTAACAGGGAAAAAAGGTGGAAGAAACCTCAGGAAGAGCCACAGAGGAGGGATCCCTCTCCCAGGACGGACAGACGTGCAATGGATGTCACGTGTACAGAACAAATCAACACAAACATATTGTACAATTACAATGAATGATAGAATGACAATGAATTACAATGAATGATAGAATGATTACAGTAGCAGTGGAACCTGTGATAGAGACAGAGAGACACAGATGCACAGCAGCAATAAAATAATAACTAACTATAAACTGTAATGGAGATATGGTAACAATAATGACAGTAATAATATATGTAGTGGACGTCATGCAGGACCACAGCAGCAGCCACGATCCATGAGAACCTGCTGGACGAGAAAACACAGAAACTCCAGGGAAGAAGTTTAGTTAGTTTAGTTAGTAACATGCATGTATTATGCGTTTTCCTTAACCAATCAATTATTAATTTAGTCTATAAAATGTCAGAAAATGGTCAAGTATACTGTACATGTGACAGTTTCTGACTAGATCCATGAATTGGCTAATCAGCTTGATTGTCTGGATTGGATTGATAATCGTATTTATGTATTCTTTGAGTAGATTATTTCACATTCAAACATTTGCAAACGTTGACATTTTTTATTGTATTCATACACACATAAGTAACTGAACGTCTAAACAAACAAATGATACAAAGGAGCTAAGTGTGGAGAGTCTCTAAATCATTTGATAAATAAACGTGTAAAGCCCAATTAAAAATGTAATTTCAGTAAAATGTCAAAGTGAAATGAAATAAAATGGGTTTGAAAAACTGCTTTATATGAGGTCTCAGAAGGTTTGATATTGCTATAAAAACATGCATTCATAAGATTTTTCCAGTGCATTCATCTGTGAGCTGGTGTCAGAGCTGATATATTTCCTCCTCTGTAGGGGTGAGGAGATTGTGATGCCAGATGAGCAGACAGGCTTGGTGAAGGAGAACTACGTATGGAGTGTGTTGCTCCACCGCGGTGCCACACCTGAGGGTGTCTTCCTTCACCTGCCACCTGGTAGCTATGACCACGACTTGTTCACAATGACCTGGGGTCCCACCATTGCTGCCCTCTCCTATGTCTTTGACAAGAGCCTGGATGACAGCATTATCCAGAAGGCCATCACTGGCTTCAGGTACACAAATTGAAAACAATCAGCACCTTAGGTAGAGATCCTTTAAATAACATTCCTTTTAAACAACATTTTGTGCAGCCACACAGCATGAAACAACCTACATAAAAATCTCTCCACCCACTGGAGTTATTTGGAGTTGATTTTTACTTCCAGCCCACAATTTCTGATTTTTTTCTTTCTGCTGGAAACATTGTAACATTTCTGCAGCATCCACAGAAATCTATGCAGTTAAAGCATGCAGCATTATATATATCCACAATGGCCGTTTTAAATAGTTCTTAGTTTCTGAAGCAGAGTCATTGAAACCACTCTCCATAATTTGCTAATCTGGTCTGAGAACTGAACCTCTGGGAATTTGGTTAGTTAACATGGAAGAAATGTATCATCTCATATTCAACAGTACACCAGAGCTTTTACTCTGAATTAAATGCAATTAGCTTTAGCGTTCTTCTGTTTTTCTTTGTTCTCCTTTCTTTTTTCTTTCTGTCACATAATACATTGTCGTTTTCAGCTGCTGGTATTGTTATTCTTTTCCTTCAGGTGTGTATGTATGTACCACTTTGACCTTGAGTAATAAAATGCACTTTATGTTCTTTGTTCTTATTGTTTTGTGATGTGTTAATAGTCATTTATGTTTCTGGCTTTATAGGAAATGTGCAATGATAGCGGCGCACTACGGCTTCAGTGATGTTTTTGACAATTTGATCATCTCCCTCTGCAAGTTCACCACTCTGAGCAGTGAGGTGAGGCCCTTTGAGAAAAACTCCGTAGCATCCTGTTGTAGTCCTGCCAATATACAGTGTGAAGAGCAAACTTCAGTTTGCAGTAAAAGCTGCCATTTTTCACATCTGAACATATTGCAGTAAATGTTATTCACATAAACTATATAAGATGGATGAAATCAAACCACAGAAGACACAGACACATGAATAAACATTTTTAGATCTGACTCTGTTTTGGGTATGTGAACACTATCTATAGAATTTATCAATGTGATGCTTATGTAATGTCATGTCATATAGTCAGAAACATGATAATTTTCTAAATTATTTTTTTTAGGATTTCAATTAACTCAACTCCAAAATACGCAAACAAATACATCATGATACCTCGTCCTTCACTAAACCCAACCCCTACGAGCTCAAATAATTATCACTACACAATATACTGTAGAAACATACATTACAGCAACAAAGGGAAAAGATAACAAAGCATATATACACGGATCAGACCAGATGTTGGTTCTACCTCAAGCTCTGTTGGCTGCGGATACATGTACAGGTATTATGTATGGTGTTATTCAGGTGTTCAGATTGTCAGTTAATTGTCTTGCCATTAAAAGTGCAAGAGTATATATTTTTTGTAGAACCTTTGCTGTTGCCAAGTAGCAACGTGAGAACATTAATATACTGTATATTCTTTTCTGACGATCTTCTGACCTTAAATCCATTGATTTATCTAAACAGCTTCTGTAATTGAATAGAACTTTGTCCTGTTAGTTAGTTAGTTAGTTAGTTAATTAGTAAAGACTTATGAACACAATAACTCTGCCTGTCTGTTGACTGTGTCCTCTCTCCCTGCAGTCTGTGGAAAACCTTCCTACCGTGTTTGGCAGCAATAGTAAGGCACAGACAGCGGCCAAGACGGTGTTTGACCTCGCCCATCGGCACGGCAACATCCTAAGGGAGGGCTGGAAGAACATAATGGACTCCATGCTGCAGCTGTTCAGAGCAGAGCTCCTGCCCAAAGCCATGGTCGAGGTCAGTACTCCATTTCTAAACTCTGAGCATTCTTTTCCATTCAGTCAGCGATTGGATGATATCTGCTTTGTGACAAGACTGCAGATACAGTCTGTGGGTTTCTGGATGAAAGAAAGAGACATTCTGCATGTTCTACTGCCACCTACTGGTCACTGATCAGACACTGTGCTTGTTGCCGCAGGTGGAGGATTTTGTGGAGCCAAATGGGAAAATTTCTCTTCAAAGAGAAGAAACGCCCTCAAATCGGTATGCACAAATCTCATTTAGCATTCTGTCATCCCAGAAGAAGAGACCAGGTGAAATGTGTTTCATAAAACAATCCTGACTTTCATTTTTCTTCTCTGTTGTTTGTCAGTGGGGAGTCAGCCGTTTTGAGTTTTGTTAACTGGTTGACACTGAGTGGAGCCGAGCAGTCAGGACTCAGAGGACCATCCACAGAGAACCAGGAAGCCAAGCAGGCTGCCATCCTCTGCATAAAGGTGAAGTTATAATTTATGAGGTATAGTCAAACCTTTTTCTGTTGTATCACTGAAGTTACATCGAACAGGTATGAAAATATGTAGATAGTTATTACTACTTGTACAGCCAGGTTCCTGTATGCTTCACTAAACACAACTACAACCACAATTTAAAAAAAAAAAAGTTTGGATAGTGCTTAAAGCATAAATTTAGGAGGACACCACATCCATGATGTTTGAAATGTCCATGACCACAGTTGACAACAGGTTTCTGAAGTGTTCATCAGCTCATATAGTAATATCCTTATCCTCATGTAATGCAGTGTTACCTGAAAGCTCTTGGTTTTGGGCCTTGTCCCTTACTTGCAAAGATTTCTTTGGAAACCCATAAATTAATTTAGACTGTACATTGAGAAATGTTGTTCTCAAACTGAGTTTGAGCTGATTGAGTCCGAGGTTCTCCTCACCCTGCTAATTGTTGACAAGGCACACCTGTTAATCGAAAAGAATGTAAAGTATATTTAGCCTTAGATTTTTGATTATCACATAATTCATATATTCTTCCATAGTTTTCATGTCTTCAGTATTTATCAACAGTGAAGAAAATAATAAAAAATTAAAGCCGCAAGCGGCGTTGAACGGGCCCTCGCGCATGTGGGCATGTTGGCATGTGTGCACGTCGAGCAAGTTTTAAGTCAATCAGATTAAGTTCCTGGGAGGAGTTTGTTAAAACAGAACATAAGAAACTACCACTTTTTTCTCAGAGGGTCAAATTTGACAAAATAGCCACACCCACAAAGCTTCATCAAAATTCAGAATTTTGATAAAATGGTGTGGACTTTTAATCTTTTAATCAGGTCTATCTGAACACACCTACCAAGTTTGAAGTGACTTGGATAAAAAAGAGTTCATTCAAATTAACCACACACATTAGTCAGAATTGGGTCAAAGGGTCAAATATGATGGAGAGCCACGCCCACATCGTTTCATCAAACTTCATAATTTTGATAACTTCTACTCAGGAAGTCTATCTGAATGCACCTACCAAGTTTGAAGTTAATTGGATAAAATCCCTAGGACTCCCTAGGTCTAAAATGCGAAGAGAAGAAAAAGGGAAAAAATAAAAAAATAAATAAAAATAAAAAAATGATAAAAAATAATTAACCGCAGTGCTCGGGCCCTAAAAAAAAAAGAAGAATCCTAAGGATACAATAGGACTTTCGCTGCCCGAACATTGTTCGGCACTCAGTCCCTAATAAACATTTGAAATTCAATAGGGCCTCACACCGCCAGTGCTCGGGCCCTAAAAAAAAGAAAAATCCTAAGGATACAATAGGGCTTTCGCTGAGTGCTCGGGCTGGTTGAGAAGGGGTCATATTTGAACAAACTCCTCCTAGGGATTTTATCCAATTGTCTTCAAACTTGGTAGGTGTGTTCATATAGACTTCCTGAGTAAAAGTTATCAAAATTATGAATTTTGAGGAAACTGTGTGGGCGTGGCGCTCCATCAAATTTGACCCTTTGACCCAATTCTGGCTAATGTGTGTGGCCTATTTTAACAAACTCCTCCTAGGGATTTCATCCCATCTAATTGAAACTTGGCGTGTGTGTTCTTAAAGCCTTGACTATGAAAAGTTATCAAAATTGTGAATTTTGATGAAACGGTGTGAGTGTGGCTATTTTGTCAAATTTGACCCTATGAGAAAAAAGTGGTTGCTTCTTATGTTCTGTTTTAACAAACTCCTCCCAGGGACTTAAATGATCTGATTGACTTGCCCGAGTAAAACTTGCCCGATATGCGCACATGCCAACATGCGTAAATGCGCGAGGGCCCGTTCAACGCCACTTGCGCCTTTAATTCTGTTTTTACGCTTTTAAATTGAAGCTTTGATGTTCTTTGGTGTTCTCCATCAACCATTCACATTGCAGGTACACTGTATAATATGTATTTTCTGTTTCTCTCTTCAGCAATGTGACCCAGAGAAGCTGATCACAGAGAGCAAATTCCTACAGCTGGAGTCTCTACAGGAACTAATGAAGGTTATTTTGTATCAACATATCTACTGCATATAGCTCTTTTAACTGGATTTTAACTGGTTTCATAAAAGTATATGCCATGTTGTTTGTAGGCTGGTGTGGATATGTATGTAGATAGTATTTAATTTATGGTTCACAAAGAGAACAAAACAAACAATTCTCCTCCTCAGGCTCTGATATCAGTCACTCCAGATGAAGAGACTTATGATGAAGAGGATGCTGCCTTTTGTCTGGAGATGTTGCTGCGTATCGTTCTGGAGAACCGGTAGGCAGGAGTATCTGTCAGTAATACCTTCACAGCATTTCACAGTCATTTGTGTTGTCTTAGTCACATCTCTGTGTGTGTGTTTTTTCGTGTGTATGTGTGTGTAGAGACCGTGTGGCATGTGTGTGGCAGACAGTGCGTGACCACCTCTACCACCTTTGTGTCCATGCCAACGAGAGCTGCTTCTTGGTGGAGAGGGCTGTGGTGGGACTACTTCGACTTGCAATCCGCCTGCTGCGTCGAGAAGACATTAGCTCTCAGGTACACCAAACACACGTACGCACACACACACACACACACACAGTTGGTGTGATATGATAGGATGGAATAATCATCTCAGGTCAGTAGATGGTCTGTCCCTGAGTCACATATTTACACATATCTTTGTCAAAATGCATGTGTTGATATTAGTGAATATTAGTGTTTGAACATGCTTAACAGGAATGGCTGCTAACCTCTGGCAGTACAAACTTTATAAAGCCATCTTTCAAGTCTATGTAATTTACACTCTGCAATGGTATGAAGTTTTTTCATTGCCATGAACACAAACACTGTAGTTTATTTTCACTCCCACTCAAGCACCAGCAAGAGAAGGAGTAGGACATTACTGGGATTGGTATCTTGATGGGATTTGTTGACAGCAAGACAAACGGCCTTTTCCTCTAACAGAGGAACCCATTAATGACATGACAAACAAAAATGGGACAAAATCAGCTGTTATGGTCACTAAGCTAATCTGACATTTAGTCATTCATCTCACTGATGAAAGGGATGAGGCATGTGATCACATTAACTTTTCTGACCTACATATATATGTATATATTAAACCATTCAAATGCAATCTGCACCCTACTTTTCCAACTGGAACACTAATATAATGAAAACTAATCTTTTGTGTCTAAATGTGCCTGAATACTTTGGAATACGTGAAAGCAGGACTGAGAGTACTCTTCAAAGATCCAGTGAAGTTGTAGAAAGCTCACCATACTTTCTGAGGTCTGATCCCCTCTTTCTCACTGTGCACTCACAGGTTCTCCTCTGCCTCCGTCTACTGCTCATGATGAAACCTCACGTCTTGTCCCGGGTCAGCAGGGAGGTGGCCTATGGCCTTCATGAGCTACTGAAGACTAATGCAGCCAACATCCACTGTACAGACGACTGGTACACACTCTTCTCGTTGCTGGAGTGCATCGGAGCCGGAGTGAAACCTCCTGCGTCTTTCCAGCTCACCTCCACCACTACTGACAATGACACAGGTTTCATTGTCTTTGCATCTTGTCTTGAGACGCGCTGCTGCCACCCAGCACCACTTTTGAGAACCTTCACAACCAGCGAAATGCATTTGTCATTGGTCTTACACAATTTGATATCTTAAACTCTAGGAGTGCTTAAAATGTTGAGTGACCACCATTATTTTTCAGATAAATAAAACAAGTCTGTTGATAATTCACAGCCACTGGAACATTTCTCTGGAAAAGTCTGTAGCTACAATTGGGAACACAGAGCTATGTATTTTAAAAAGCATCCCCTAGATCCCAAACATATCACCAAACAATAACCACATGATTTTTCAAGTTTTCTTCAGATCAGTTTTCATACATTTACAGTAACGTCTTTGTAACATGAGCCCTACACTGAACAGTCAAGCATGTAAACACAAACAGAAAAATATAGTATATTTGTCTGCCTTGTGTCTCCAGGAGCCCAGTCAGATAGCGAGCTGTCTCCCCATCACCCCAGTGAAGTGAGTGTAGACTGTGGCTACAAGTCTGACTCAGAGGTCTACACTGAGCACAGCAAGACCAGGATCACTCGCTCTACAAAAGATGTGGATGTAGCAAGCAGTGGATGGCTTGTGGTCAGTGCAAACATATACACACACACATGTACATCCTCATATATGCACAGAATACCTGAAGGATAAACAGTGATACATTGTGTGTGGTGTGTTGTGTTATGTACAGTTACATGTGCTCAGTATCACATACAGTATAAACCAGTTTGCTACTATAACATTAAGACAAAATTTTATTTGGATAGAACCTATGAAAATAAAATCAGTAAGGGTCCACATGCACTGAGGGTGAAATAGATTCAATTAAAATCTGCATGAATGTAACTTTCTGTAAGAATACAGTATAAAAGAATGAACTGATCTATGCTCAGATTCTGAATAACATTTGTATTCTTTTTTTTTCCAGGTTGGAAAAGATGACTTGGAGACAAGTAAGAGCCTTCAAATCAGCTCGAAAGTTCAGCTGAATCACCCACTGGTCAACCAGTATAGTCTGACACTGGGTCAGGATCTGGGCCAGCACGACACCAAATCTCTTATCAAGTGTGTGGAAACACTCTCTTTCATCGTCCGTGATGCTGCGCACGTCACCCCTGACAACTTTGAGCTGTGTGTTAGAGCCATACGAGTGTTTGTGGAGGCCAGCCTCAACGGAGGTGAGACCCTAAAATTATTTTTTAAGTTCAAAGGAGCTGTTTAAAAGACTAGATCTAAGATGAAGTGGAAATAGATCGAGCAAAAAGATGACATGACATGATTCAACAAATACAAGTAGCTATTTAGTGTGATGTGCAGTCTTGCAAAGGTTCGTATCACAAAGGTCAAACCCTCTGTGTACTATTCAGTCAATTTACCTTTAACTAAATGTCATTATTAATGATTAATGATATTCATCTCTGTGAAGACACTGATCATGTTAATGATTTCTCACAATGAATATCAACAATGATTTACCAAGATAGGAAACAGATAAATATCAATATGCAACACTTTATTTCTATATTTTGTCTTAGTGCAAGTGTTTCAAATGTCCCATTTTCACTAGCCACTAATATTTTTTAACAAATCATGAATTACTTTGCACCACGTTATGTACAAAGAATAAATCATGTAAAATACAAAAATAAACTTTCAGATAGCATGGTAGCTTGTGGATTGCTGTGGGCGTGCTGAATGTAACCGCTGTGAAACAATCAGGAAATAACTTTTTATTTCTCTGATTAATAACAGCTTTATCGAGGCCGGCGCTCTCTCTCTGTGTTATTACCTTATGACTCTGTATCAAAGCTCTCTCTCTCTCTCTCTCTCTTTCTCTCTCTCTAATCATCGGACACAAATCAAATTAAACTTCTTCGTGTCATCATATTTTGCGGCGTAAATTGCGAGTCGGACTCAGATTTAGAAGCTGGTACATGAAATAAAGAATAAACACAACCGTGCAAACTGCCGGTGGTAAAAACAGACAAAAAGATAAAAAACTAAGTAACTACATAGCATATTTACACATGCAGAAGCATGTTAGAAGACTATACACCGGGAAATGGCCAAATCTGAACAAGTAAACAAAGTCTGGGGGGATAAACGAAACTTTCCCGGTGTCGTTTGAAGTCGCGTGCAGGACGGACCAAAACCGCGGCGCATACATGTTGTGCCAGAGACGTGTGGAGAGGGGTTTCTCCTCAGCACCGCGTTCATGCGACATGTAAATCAACATATAAACATCGGCCACTGCCAATCAGTGAATGTCATCTTTATTTGCCGATGGCCAACGTCAGTTAAGGAGGCGAACATCGGCCGATACCGATGTTGATCCGATGCATCAGTGCATCCCTAATATATTGTCATTTCCAGTTTACGTGTAAGTGTGATTTAAACAAGAATAGCAATCAAAATAAATTAGATGCAGCTCACTTGTAAGTGGCGCTATTTGAGCTATTTTTAGAACAGGCCAGCGGGCGACTCCTGTGGTCCTTACGGGCGACCGGGTGCCCGCGGGCACCGTGTTGGTGACCCCTGTGCTAAATCATTTTATTAGGCCCCAAGTGCCGAACAGTGTTCAGGCAGCGAAAGCCCTATTGTATCCTTAGGATTATATTTCTTCCTCTTCTTTTTGAGGGGCTAAACGCACCTGAAAACTTGTGAAACGATAACCTGAAGTAGTAAAGTATGCTGAAATTTTTAGAATCCGGAAGTTGTGGGACCAAGATGGCTCCACACCACCACCTACGAAATCATGTACGGAGCCTCCGCCATTGACAAAATTTCACGTACAGACATGGCCTTTGGTGGTAACATGTATCTCCCCCAGGCATACAAAAAAAGTCTCTTGGTGACCTGGGCTACAGCGAAGCGTACGGCGTCCATTTTGTTTCAAAGTTGGCGTTTTCATGTTTTTGGGGTCATTTCCAGGGGTCGTATTTGAACGAACTCCTCCTAGGGATTTCATCCTATCTGTTTGAAACTTGGCGTGTGTGTTCTTAAGGCCTTGACAATGAAAAGTTATCAAAATCGTGAGTTTTGGATTTACTGTGTGGGAGGGGCAGGGCCACGAAATTTGGCGTGTTTTCATGAAATTTTGCCATGCTATAACTTTGCCAAAAATACTGCAATCTTCCCCAAACCTCTGATATATAATGGCAGTCTGGCCTAGAACAGTTTTTGAGAAAATACATAGACACGGCGGCCCGTCAAAGTCAACAGTGCTGATTTTTTCAAAAAAAATTGTGACTCCATTGACTTTTTTCACTGATTTTCAGGCAAAAGTGTTGGGCTTTCATATACTTTCTCAGAGCTGTCTGAAACTTCTTGTGGTTATTAAGACCAATGTTATGCAAAATTCGGCTGCATAATTAATTAGGGGGCGGGGCAAAATCGCTCTAGAGCACCCCCTTGAACTTTTCTTTGAGGCAGCCCTGCCACAGTTTTGGACACAAAGTTCTGAAAATTTAGAGGAATTGTAGAACATGGCAAGACCTACAAAAAAGTCTCTTGGAGCAATGGGCTAAAATGAACAGGAAGCGAGATATTTCAGAATGAAAATCACCATTTTTGGTGTTTCAGGCTGGTTGAGAAGGGGTCCTATTTGAACGAACTCCTCCTAGGGATTTTATCCAATTGACTTCAACCTTGGTAGGTTCATTCACATACACTTCCTGAGTAAAAGTTATCAAAATTATTAATTTTGATGAAACGGTGTGGGCGTGGCACTGTGTCATATTTGACCCTTTGACCCAATTCTGGCTAATGTGTGTGGTAAATTTGAACAAACTCCTCCTAGTGATTTTATCCAAGTCACTTCAAACTTGGTAGGTGTGTTCATATAGACCTGAAGATTAAAAGTTATCAAAATTCTGAATTTTGATGAAACGGTGTGGGTGTGGCGCTCCATCAAATTTGACCCTTTGACCCAATTCTGGCTAATATGGGTGGACTATTTTGACACACTCCTCCTAGGGATTTCATCCCATCTAATTGAAACTTGGTGTGTGTGTTCTTAAGGCCTTGACTATGAAAAGTTATCAAAATTATGAATTTTGATGAAACGGTGTGGGTGTGGCCATTTTGTCAAATTTGACCCTATGACAAAAAATGTGGTTGCTTCTTATGTTCTGTTTTAACAAACTCCTCCCAGGGACTTCATCTGATTGACTTAAAACTTGCCCGACGTGCACACATGCCAACATGCGTGAGGGCCCGTTCAACGCCGCTTGCGGCTTTAATTACTCTTGAATCATTTGTTCAGGTTACCGCAACCATGATAAGAAGAAGAGCCACAAGTACGACTCATCCAAGTCCAGGATGAGGAAGAAGGCAGGGGGAAGGGAGAAGGAGGGTGGAGGTGGCACGAGGCGAGGTGGCAGCCGGGTATCCAGCCAGCGTCCATCACGTTCCCATAGCGATGATGAGGAGGATGAAGGTGTCCCGGCCAGCTACCACACTGTGTCATTACAGGTTAGTCAGGATGTAAGTACAACAGCACTCTTTAACCTTCTACCTTTTGTTGATTGGTGTTGTGGTACAAGTAGTTTACAACAGCTTGACTCTTCACTGATATGAATGGTAAATGGACTGTACTTATATAACACCTTTCTCGTCTTTCGACCTTTCAAAGCGTTTACTCATCAGTTTTAGGAGCTATCCATTAATACACATTCACACACTGATGGTGCAGCCTTCAGGAGCAATTTGTGGTTCACTATCTTGCCTGTCTTCAATATGCAGACTGGTGGAGCTGGGGAGCGAACCGCTGATCATCTGATTAGTGGGTGACCTGCTCTACCTCTGGGCCACAGATGTGAAGTGATGTACATAACAGATGCTTTTAAAATTCAAAATTTTAAAATTTTAAATTGTTTGCAAAATTACCCAAACACTTTAAGTAATCATCAAATGTTGCTATGCTGCTATTGAAATCTACACAAACATAAATTGCCTAAACACTTGAAACTCCCAAGCATAAATTAATTTGAGTTTTAAAGAAAATCAAAGTAGAATTTTCCCTGTACTGACATCTCATCATGTCTGTTTCTGGACTGAAATCTGATGTAGTTAGACAGTTTTGTCCCATCTGCTCAATCAGAAGTCCAATCTTCCAGTTTCAACCTCCAAACTATTGCATTTCTTTGATTTAACTGTAATGGAACTGTTGCGAACCCAGAGGTTGCCAGTTTTCGTACCAATATGGGTGTACAGAGACCTACATTTTTCAGTTTTGTGTTGTTCAGCAAGTAGAGAGACAACATGCTAACCAGTGAGCTTGGTAGGTGTGTTTTTGATCTTGGGACAAAGCCAAGCTAGCTGTTTCCCACTGCTTCCAGTCTTTATGCTAAGCTAAGTTAACCACGTCCTGACTCTAGCTTTATACTTGGTGCACAGACATTAGAGTAGTATCAATCAACTCTCTGAAATAAAGCAAATAAGTGTATTTCTCAAAATATTGAACTATTCCATAAAGGACAAACAATTTCCAAGGTTCAATGTCACATTGGATTTATTAAAAAAAAGTGGCAAGTGGCATGAGATCTACATGAAAGTGTCGCCATTTCTAGAATCATCAATTAAAAATAAATTAAAAATAGTGCACCTGTGTTATCCTTTCATTAACACAACAATGCTGTGAGTCATGTTTCTCTATCTACACCAACAAAATCTATTCTGTGGTTGAGAGAAAATCTTCATCTTCACTCGTTATTTAATCTACTCTGTACAGTACGTCCTCCTCCAGTGAGATGAAATATGTCCTCATCACTCTCTTCAAAATGCTTTTCATTCATTCATCTTGTGAAAGCTGTTCTTCATGCTTTTCTAACATGGCTGTTTTCTGGTATTCTATTTCAATGCCCCAGAAGTTACCTGAGTATCAAATCATTTAAAGACACATATTTAAAGGAGTTCAGTATTTAACACCATGCTTGTTGCTAGTAGTAAATTTAGTAAATGGTAAGTAGTAAAATAGTAAAAATAGTAAGTACGTAAATAGTAAAGTTGTATGATCCAAGTTCAAAATCAAATGTATTATGTACGGCTTCACCATCTTTTACTGTAGATATAAACCCATACATCCTTTTATTGTTAACACTGGTGTGCGTGTGCGTGTGTGTGTGTGTGTGTGTGTGTGTGTGTGTGTGTGTGTGTGTGTGTGTGTGTGTGTGTGTACACACGTACGTGCAGCTGTTAGACTTGATGCATACACTGCACACCCGGGCAGCCAGCATCTACAGTTCCTGGGCAGAGGAGCAGAGCCATTTGGAAGCTGCAGGCAGGAAGATCGAGGCTGACTCTCAGACTCTGTGGACCAGCTGCTGGTGCCCACTGTTGCAAGGTCAGTTGACCTTCATTACAACACAGAGGAGATCCAGTCTGATGCAGTCCAGTACAACAGCTCTCTAAACAGTAGTTTAATGAATGTTCACTTTTGTTGACACATGGTAACTTTAACTTTAGATGTACTTGTGGAGTGTATGATATTAAAAAAATAGAAAAAAATTCTGAAGAAATTTTGAGTGTGCCTTACTCTGGCCCTGTCGTCCTCATGCATTCTGAAAATTTCTCTTCTCAAATTAACATGGGAGTACATTGGGCAGGAGATGGGTGTTAATGCCACATCTTTGCGTCTCCTGCCAAAACTATACATCTGACACCTTTATGACAGCGAATATGAGTGAGACAACAAATTTTCCTACGTTTCTAGCTATAAATGATTTCTGTAGCTTGACATTTGCGGTCGCAATCGCAGTTTACAAATTTATTTTTCGATGAATTTTTTTCTCCCTCTCCACTCTAGCGATGACATCACTCACTCTAGCTCTCGAAAATTCTCGCAATACACACCCATTCATTTTTTGCTGTGGTTTTTGGTGTTTTCTGGCAAAATCGTTCGGTGAAATGCTTTGAAACATACATTCCAAACGATTCCCGGCCGAGCCGGTCGTTTTGACACCTTGTTTGTGTATGTGCGACAAAAACTCTGGGAGCAGTAGCGAACCAAAAAAGAGCGTAAGAATAATACTAATAAGAACTAGAAAAATTTCTAAAGAAATTTTGAGTGTGCCTGGCCCCGTTGCCCCCATGCATTAAATAGCTGTCAGCGTGTTTGTGCATGTTTGTGTGGTCTTGTGTCTGTTAATGAGAGAGTTTTACAAAGTCTTTTATCTTGAAGGGACTCTTATTTTGAAAGAATTTTGTCGTGTGTGTTTATGTGTGTGTGTGCGCATGTGTGGTTGTCTTGTGTCTGTCAATAAGAGAGTATTACGAAGTCTTTTATTTTAAAAGGACTCTTATTTTGAAAGCCTTTTGTCTTGTCTCTGTGTGTGTGTGTGTGTGTATGTCTGTGTGTGTGTGTGTCTGTGCATCTGTCTGTGTGTGTGTGTGGGGTCTTGTCTGTTAATCTGAGAGTTTTACAAACTCTTATTTTGAAGGGACTCTTATTTTGAAAGACTTTTGTTGTGTGTGTGTGTGCTCGTGCATGCATGTGTGTTTGCCTTGTCTGTCTGTCTGTCTGTGTGTGGTGTGTGTGTCTGTCTGCGTCTCTATGTGTCTGTGTTTGTGTTTGCGAGAGAGAAGGATAAATGGCTGACATTAAAAATCTAGTCTTGATTAGTCATTGATATCATTCTATTTGTGTATGTACGACAAAAACTCTGGGAGCAGAAGCGAACCGAAAAAAGACATGCATTAAATAGCTGTCAGTGTGTTTGTGCATGTTTGTGTGGTCTTGTGTCTGTTAATGAGAGAGTTTTACAAAGTCTTTTGTTTTGAAGGGACTCTTATTTTGAAAGAATTTTGTCGTGTGTGTGTGTGTGCGCGCATGTGTGGTTGTCTTGTGTCTGTCAATAAGGGAGTATTACGAAGTCTTTTATTTTAAAAGGACTCTTATTTTGAAAGCCTTTTGTCTTGTCTGTGTGTGTGTGTGTGTGTGTGTGTGTGTCTGTGCATCTGTCTGTGTGTGTGTGTGTGTGTGTGTGTGGGTGTGTGGGGTCTTGTCTGTTAATCTGAGAGTTTTACAAACTCTTTTATTTTGAAAGACTTTTGTTGTGTGTGTGCGTGTGTGTGTGTGTGTGTGTGCGCGCGCGTGTGCGCGTATGTGTGTTTGCCTTGTCTGTCTGTCTGTGTGTGGTGTGTGTGTCTGTCTGCGTCTCTATGTGTCTGTGGTTCTGTTTGCGAGAGAGAAGGATATATGGCTGACATTAAAAACGTAGCCTTGATTAGTCATTGATATCATACAGAGACTTCAACAAAGTTAGTCAAAGGCAGGCTTGAGGTTGCCAAGCAACCAGGGTGAGCTGCAGGTCAGAGTAATTAGTCGCAGGTCTGCACTTGCACTCTCAAACCGAGAGACAAACACAAACTCAAACAGAAAGTCTCTGAATGAAGCCCCTCGAAGGTGGCCAAAAACAGCCTATAAGGTGTGCTGCAAACCAAAAACCGGAATGACCGTTGGCTTCCTTGTCATGTCAACCAGTTCCTTGCCAATTTTCAGGCGGAAATTGTGTAAACTTTGGCCGGGGTCATCAGGTAAAGAACATGTACTCCCTGCTCTTCTGGAAATTTCTCTTCTCAAATTAACATGGGAGTACATTGGGCAGGAGATGGGTGTTGCTGCTACATCTTTGCGTCTCCCGCCAAAACTATACATCTGACAGCTTTATGACAGCGAATATGAGTGAGAGGACAAATTTTCCTACGTTTCTAGCTATAAATGATTTCTGTAGCTTGACATTTGCGGCCGCTGTCGCAGTTTACAAATTTATTTTTCGACGAAGTTTTCTCTCTCTCTACACTCTAGTGATGACATCACTCACTCTAGCTCTCGAAAATTCTCGCAATACACACCCATTCATTTTTTGCTGTGGTTTTTGGCGTTTTTTGGCAAAACCGTTTGGTGCAATGCTTTGAAAATAACATTGCAGTCGATTCCCAGCCGAGCCGGTTGTTTTGACACCTTGTTTGTGTATGTGCGACAAAAACTCTGGGAGCAGTAGTGAGCCAAAAAAAGGGCGTAAGAATAATAATAAGAAGAACAGGAAAATTTCTAAAGAAATTTTGAGTGTGCCTGACTCTGGCCCCGTTGCCCCCATGCATTGAATAGCTGTCAGCATGTTTGTGCGTGTTTATGTGGTCTTGTGTCTGTTAATGAGAGTGTAACGTGGCCTGATGCCACTGTGGGTTCTCTCAGCAAGGACACTGTGGATGACGTTTGAAGTGTTTTTATTTTTGTTCGCAGCACACACACAATATACGCTGTGTCTCAGACGGCCTCTCTGGTCTACGTCTTCCACAGCCGTGTGCCTCCGTGTGTGCTGTCTCCTTGTGTTCTGCCTCTCTCCCCAGGCCCAACATGCTACTGTTTTAGAAGGAGAGAGTGATTAGCTCAACCAAACGCAGGTGTGTCAATCACTCCCGTGGCGCTGCTCTCCTGAGCCCTCCCCACACCTCTGTCCTACAGCTGATGCACCACGCCCCCTCCACAGAGAGAGTTTTACTGAGAGTGTGCCTGGCCCCGTTGCCCCCATGCATTAAATAGCTGTCAGCGTGTTTGTGCGTGTTTGTGTGGTCTTGTGTCTGTTAATGAGAGAGTTTTACAAAGTCTTTTATTTTGAAGGGACTCTTATTTTGAAAGAATTTTGCCGTGTGTGTTTGTGTGTGTGTTTGTGCGCATGTGTGGTTGTCTTGTGTCTGTCAATAAGAGAGTATTACGAAGTCTTTTATTTTGAAAGGACTCTTTTTTTGAAAGCCTTTTGTCTTGTCTGTGTGTGTGTGTGTTTGTGTGTGTGGGTGTGTGGGGTCTTGTCTGTTAGTCTGAGAGTTTTACAAACTCTTATTTTGAAGAGACTCTTATTTTGAAAGACTTTTGTTGTGTGTGTGTGTGTGTGTGTGTGTGCGCGTGCTCGCATGTGTGTTTGCCTTGTCTGTCTGTCTGTCTGTCTGTCTGTGTGTTGTGTCGCCCCCATGCATTAAATAGCTGTCAGTGTGTTTGTGTGGTCTTCTGTCTGTTAATGAGAGAGTTTTACAAAGTCTTTTATTTTGAAGGAACTCTTATTTTGAAAGACTTTTGTCGTGTGTGTGCGCATGTGTGGTTGTCTTGTGTCTGTCAATAAGAGAGTTTTACGAAGTCTTTTATTTTGAAGGGACTCTTATTTTGAAAGACTTTTGTCTTGTCTGTGTGTGTGTGTTTTTGTGTGTGTGTGTGGTGTTGTGTCTGTTAATGAGAGAGTTCTACAAACTCTTTTTTTTTGAAGGGAGTCTTATTTTGAAAGACTTTAGTTGTGTGTGTGTGTGTGTGTGTGTGTGTGTGTGTGTCTGTGTGCGCACGAATGTGTGTTTACCTTGTCTGTCTGTCTGTGTGTGGTGTGTGTGTCTGTCTGCGTCTCAATGTGTCTGTGTTGTGTTTGCGAGAGAGAAGGATAAATGGCTGACATTAAAAATGTAGTCTTGATAGTCATTGATATCATACAGAGACTTCAACAAAGTTAGTCAAAGGCAGGCTTGAGGTTGCCAAGCAACCAGGTCAGCTGCAGGTCAGAATAATTAGTCGCTGGTGTGTACATTCAGAAAGAAATTTTGAGTGTGCCTGACTCTGGCCCCGTCGCCCCCATGCATTAAATAGCTGTCAGCATGTTTGTGCGTGTTTGTGTGGTCTTGTGTCTGTAAATGAATGAGTTTTACAATGTCTTTTATTTTGAAGGGACTCTTATTTTGAAAGAATTTTGCCGTGTGTGTTTGTGTGTATGTGTGTGCGCATGTGTGGTTGTCTTGTGTCTGTCAATAAGAGAGTATTACGAAGGCTTTTATTTTGAAAGGACTCTTATTTTAAAAGCCTTTTGTCTTGTCTGTGTGTGTGTGTGTGTGTGTGTGTGTGTGTGTGTGTGTGTGTGTGTGTGCACGCGTGCACGCATGTGTGTTTGCCTTGTCTGTGTGGTGTGTGTCTGCGTCTCCATGTGTCTGTGTGTGTGTTTGCCTGACTCTGGCCCAGTCGCCCCCATGCATTAAATAGCTGTCTGTTAATGAGAGTTTTAAAGTCTTTTATTTTGAAGGGACTCTAATTTTGAAAGCCTTTTGTCTTGTCTGTGTGTGTGTGTGTGTGTGTGTGTGTGTGTGTATGGTCTTGTCTGTTAATCAGAGTTTTACAAACTCTTTTATTTTGAAGGGACTCTTATTTTGAAAGACTTTTGTTGTGTGTGTGTGTGTGTGTGTGTGTGTGTGTGTGTGTGTGTGTGTGTGTGCGCGTGTGTGTGTGTGTGCGCGTGCGCATGTGTGTTTGCCTTGTCTGTCTGTCTCTGTGTGTGGTGTGTGTGTCTGCCTGCGTCTATGTGTCTGTTTTTGTGTTTGCAAGAGAGAAGGATAAA
Organism: Protonibea diacanthus; assembly: GCA_028641955.1. Taxonomy (NCBI): domain Eukaryota; kingdom Metazoa; phylum Chordata; class Actinopteri; family Sciaenidae; genus Protonibea; species Protonibea diacanthus. The sequence continues at coordinate 24,637,870 of CM053989.1, forward strand.
TGGCTGATATTAAAAATCTAGTCTTGATAGTCATTGATATCATACAGAGACGTCAACAAAGTTAGTCAAAGGCAGGCTTGAGGTTGCCAAGCAACCAGGGTCAGCTGCAGGTCAGAGTTATTAGTCACAGGTGTGCACATGCAGTTTGTGTCTCAAACCCAGAGACACAGAAAGTCTCTGAATGAAGCCCCTCGAAGGTGGCCAAAAACAGCCTATAAGGTGTGCCGCAAACCAAAAACCGGAATGACCGTTGGCTTCCTTGTCATGTCGACCAGTTCCTTGCCGATTTTCAGGCGAAAATTGTGTAAACTTTGGCCGGGGTCGTCAGGTAAGGAGCATGTACTCCCTGCTCTTCTGGAAATTTCTCTTCTCAAATTAACATGGGAGGACATTGGGCAGGAGATGGGTGTTGCTGCCACATCTTTGCGTCTCCCACCAAAACTATACATCTGACAGCTTTATGACAGCGAATATGAGTGAGTCCTACGTTTCTAGCTATAAATGATTTCTGTAGCTTGACATTTGCTGCCGCAGTCACAGTTTACAAATTTATTTTTCAACGAAGTTTTCTCTCTCTCTACACTCTAGTGATGACATCACTCACTATAGCTCTCAAAAATTCTCGCAATACACACCCATTCATTTTTTGGTGTGGTTTTTGGCGTTTTTTGGCAAAACCGTTTGGTGCAATGCTTTGAAAATAACATTGCAGTCGATTCCCGGCCGAGCTGGTCGTTTTGACACCTTGTTTGTGTATGTGCAAGAAAAACTCTGTGAGCCAAAAAAAGGGCGTGAGAATAATAATAAGAAGAAGAATAAGCGCGGTGGATAACATATAGTGTGCGCTTTCAGGCACACTCAATAAGCGCGGTGGATAACATATAGTGTGCACTTTCAGGCACACTCAATAATAATAAGCGCGGTGGATTTTAAAGAGTGTGCTCTTTCATGCACACTCAATAAGAATAAGCCGGGTGGATAGTAAAGAGTGTGCTCTTTCAGGCACACTCAATAATAATAATAATAATAATAATAATTAGTCGGGTGGATAGTAAAGAGTGTGCTCTTTCAGGCGCACTCAGTAAGAATAAGCACGGTGGATAACATATAGTGTGCGCTTTCAGGCACACTCAATAATAATAATAATAATAATAAGAATAAACCGGGTGGATAGTAAAGAGTGTGCTCTTTCAGGCACACTCAATAAGAATAAGCCGGGTGGATAGTAAAGAGTGTGCTCTTTCAGGCACACTCAATAAGAATAAGCACGGTGGATAACATATAGTGTGCGCTTTCAGGCACACTGAATAATAATAAGAATAAGAATAAACCGGGTGGATAGTAAAGAGTGTGCTCTTTCAGGCACACTCAATAAGAATAAGCACGGTGGATAACATATAGTGTGCGCTTTCAGGCACACACAATAATAATAAGAATAAGAATAACCCGAGTGGATAGTAAAGAGTGTGCTCTTTCAGGCACACTCAATAAGAATAAGCCGGGTGGATAGTAAAGAGTGTGCTCTTTCAGGCACACTCAATAAGAATAAGCACGGTGGATAACATATAGTGTGCGCTTTCAGGCACACTCAATAATAATAATAAGAATAAGAATAAACCGGGTGGATAGTAATGAGTGTGCTCTTTCAGGCACACTCAATAAGAATAAGCCGGGTGAATAATAAAGAGTGTGCTCTTTCAGGCACACTCAATAAGCCGGGTGGACAGTACAGAGTGTGCTCTTTCAGGCACAGTCAATAAGAATAAGCCGGGTGGGTAATAAAGAGTGTGCTCTTTCAGGCACACTCAATAAGCGCGGTGGATAACATATGGTGTGCGCTTTCAGGCACACTCAATAAGCCGAGAGATTTTAATGAGTGTGCACTTTCTGCACATTCAATAAGAATAAGCCAGGTGGATAATAAAGAGTGTGCTCTTTCAGGCACACTCAATAAGAATAAGCCGGGTGGATAATAAAGAGTGCGCTCTTTCAGGCACACTCAATAAGCCCGAGAGATTTTAATCAGTGTGCTCTTTCAGGCACACTCAATAAGAGTAGTGGATAACGTTAATCAGTGTGCTCTTTCAGGCACACTCAATAAGCGCAGTGGATAACATATAGTGTGCGCTTTCAGACACACTCAATAAGCGTGGTGGATTTTAAAGAGTGTGCTCTTTCAGGCACACTCAATAAGCCCGAGGAATAATAAAGAGTGTGCTCTTTCAGGCACACTCAATAAGCACGGTGGATTTCAAAGAGTGTGCTCTTTCAGGCACACTCAATAAGCCCAAGGAATAATAAAGAGTGTGCTCTTTCAGCACACTCTTTCAGGCACACTCAATAATAAAATTAAGTATGGGGAGTAACATATAGTGTGCGCTTTCAGGCACACCCAATAAGTAGAATAAGCCCGAGAGATTTTAAAGAGTGTGCTCTTTCAGGCACACTCAATTAAGTATGGGGAATAACATATAGTGTGCGCTTTCAGGCACACTCAGTAAAAGAATCATTTATATGTAATATTTAAAGTACAATGTCTTTTCACTTAGCAGCGCTACATTCACAGATAAAAGTGATAATTAAGGGGTGGCGCTTAGCTCAGTCGGCAGAGCGGCCACCCCATGTGCGAAGGCTTGCTGCGGCTGGCTCGGGTTCGAGTCCTGACCTGTGGCCCTTTCCTGCATGTCATTCCCCATCTCTCTCTCTCTCCATATTTCCCGTCACTCTTCAGCTGTCTCTATCTAATAAAGCTTGGAAAGGCCAAAAAAATAATCTTAAAAATAAAAGTGATAATTAATATAAAAAACAAGACAGTTTGAATACATTTGTGATTTGACATTTTTAAAAATGTGATGTAAAAGAAATAACATGAAAAAAATGGTTTGTTGGTCTGTTTCTGCAACACTGATTCTCATTCACCAGGGACAATTCACCATTCATACTCATTCACCAGGGACAATAACATGCTTTAGTTCAGTTTGAACTTGCACTATATCTCGTGTCTGATCCGTCGCTCCAGGTATTGCTTGGCTGTGCTGTGATGCCAGACGACAGGTTCGTATGCAGGCCCTCACCTACCTTCAGAGGGCACTGCTCGTCCACGATCTGCAGACACTTGATGCAACTGAGTGGGAATCCTGCTTCAATAAGGTATGAGAGGAGAGTTGCTGTTTACACATACTTTCTCTACCTGCTCATTTATTACACAGAACAGGGAGCATAAAATGTGTAAATGAGGTTTGACTCAGACCATTAAATCTGTACACTGTTCATTTGTAGTTTCAGAGCTTTGTTTACGCCTGTGTTCATTTTAATTCGTAACTTTTTACAGATTTCAAGAGCTGTGTGTGTGTGTGTGTGTGTGTGTGTGTTTGCAGGTGCTTTTCCCCCTGCTGACTAAACTGCTTGACAACATCAGCCCAGCAGATGTGGGCGGCATGGAGGAGACCAGAATGAGAGCCTGCACACTCTTGTCAAAGGTTCAAAGCAACACACACTAACATCCAACAAATATATACATACACTGTGTGTGAGTGGAGATGAAAGTGCAGTTAGAAGTGAAGTGTTTTACCCTCTAGACCTCCTCAGCTTGTTCAGATTTGGTCATTCTTCTTAGTTTATGTGCTTCTACCATGATTAAATATGCTACATAGTTGACTTGTTTTTACAGTTTATAGTATTTGAGTGTTTTATTTTAAAAATTGGATTCTCTGTGCTGTTTCTGTGTGTGACCTCCTGTCAGCTCAATCTGCTTTGTGCTGTGGCATGGCTGATCGCAGCATCTGTCAAAAATAGAACAGCTGTATATTCTCTGTGGAACAGAGTGCTGGTTCTGGAGGCTATTGAAATGCACCATGGTGTGTCTGGGATCTGGGATCACAGTTAGTTGCAGCTGTGCCCAGGGGGATTCTAGGTTGTAGTAATCAACAGAAGACACTTGAGGTGTTTGACGTGTTCTAATCACACCATACCAATGTTATGAGTACATAATGCAAGACAAGCCTGAGTCCTCTGGTTTTAGGCACTTACCTAAACTGAAAACAAAGTGGAACTGAAAGGTCTGTTATCATCTGACATTGCACTACAGAACTGTGATAAGTAATGTAGGTCAATGAACATGAATGAATGAATGATTGAACATTTACAATAAGTAGTTTAGATAATAGTCTTTAAAATGTTAAATAATGTACAGGCATGTGAAAAAATTAGGACACCTTATGAAATCCTGTGTATTTTAAAATATATTTGGACATATGGGTAGTTAATGTCAATTTTAATTAAACTCAGGGATCCAAGTAATATAACTAAACAATAAAAAAATAAGAAAAGCCTTTTTAAAACTTTCTGTAAAATTTAATTAAAAAATAATGCAATTTCTGGTGAGGAATAAATTAGGACACCCCCTATATTATCCCTCTTAAAATGTTGAAAATCCCAAACAGGTGCATCACGTCAGGTGCACATGATTAGTACATCGTTACCCAGCATTTGAATGGAGCCTTGCCCTATTTAAACCTCAGATTTAGTTTGGTGTGGCCCTGACAGTTGAGATGTTGAGGTGAGCGCCATGGTGAGGTCTAAAGAGCTTCCTGATGCCCTCAGAAAGAAGATTGTGGCCGCTTACGAGTCTGGTAAAGGATTTAAAAAGATTTCAAAAGAATTTAACATCAGCCATTCCACCATTCGCAAAATTATTTACAAGTGGAGGACATTTAAAACAACTGCCACCATGCCAAGATCTGGCCGTCCGGGCAAGTTTACCCCCAGAGCAGAACGCAAGATGCTCAAAGAGGTCCTGAAAAATCCTAAAGTGTCATCAAGGGAATTACAGCAGGTTCTGGCAACTGTCGATGTGAAAGTGCACATGACTCACGATCCCAGAAGAGACTGCACAAGTGTGACTTGCATGGGAGGTGTGCAGGAAGAAACCTTTGCTCTCTAAAAAAAACATCAAGGCCAGACTGAAGTTTGCCAGAGAAAACATAGACTTGAGACACGACTTCTGGAATAAGGTTCTTTGGACAGATGAGTCTAAAATTGAATTATTTGGACACCAGAACAGAAGACATGTTTGGCGTAAACCAAATACAGCCTTCCAAGAAAAGAACCTCATACCAACTGTAAAGCATGGAGGGCAGTGTCATGGTTTGCAGGTTGCTTTGCCTGCAGCAGGACCTGGCCAGCTCACCATCATAGAATCCACCATAGATTCTACTGTGTATCAGAGGGTGCTTGAAGAAAATGTGAAACCATCTGTCAAAAAATTAAGCTGAGCGTAACTGGATACTGCAACAAGACAATGACCCCAAAGCAGCTACCAGCAAATCCACAAGGACTGGCTAAAAAGAAAGTGGAGAGTCCTGGAATGGCCAAGTCAAAGCCCTGATCTTAATCCCATGAAATGCTGTGGGTGACTTAAACTTCAGCTGTACATGCAAGACACCCCTCAAACATCTGCAGCTAAAGAATTCTGCATTGAGAGTGGGCCAAACTTTCTCCTGATCGATGTCAGAGACTGGTAAGGCTACAAAAAGCGTCTCGTTGAAGTTATATCAGCCAGGGGCAACTTTTAGCTATTAGGGGTAGGGTCTAACTTTTCCTCCATTAAAATACATACTTTATTTTTTTCTTTTTTAGATTTGTCAAACAATGTTCATTTTTGTTGTTAAATTGCAATCAAATCACTTTCTTTTGAAAAATACATATAAACATGACTGGATATTATTATGTGAACATTTCTAAATAAAGAGCTGATTATTTAATAGGGTGTCCTAATTTTTTCTCACATGCCTGTATCAGCGAAGCCCTCAATGCTTCTGTCAGCAGTTGAGGTGGAAAAGCGGAAAAATCTCATCGTAACATAAGACCAGAATTTTCTGTCTGTCCGTGTTTTGCTCAGTGAGGATGCCAGCTGTGTATAGCAGAGCACCTCAAATGATTTGCTGAGATTAACTGAGCTCACTGTTGTGCTTGTCTGGCCTGATGTTTGATTGTTCCATTTGTTCAGGTTTTTCTCTAACACCTCTCTCCTCTGCTGTCACTGCCTACCTTCACTGCCCTCTGGGTCACCATTCTGGATTTCATGGACAAATTACATGCAGGATCCAGTGACTTACTGGTGATGTTAGTACTAACATCAGCATTGTAATGTGATGACAGCCAGCCATATATGCTTTATTCACATGTGGCTATCACTTATTGTCCACCTCTGATGTAGGTGAGAACCTGTCAGCAGGACTGGAATGATTTAGGATTGTGGTATTGTTCTTTACTTTTGGTAGTGGGTTCCAGGAATAAAAAACTAACTGTTAAAGTATTGAAGAATCTGGTGTCAACTGCGAACGATAAGACAGGGAACAAATAAAAGAGCTTTCCTTCTTGCTTTTAAAATCATCAAACCTGGAACAAAGTGATTATTTGCCAGGATCTGACCTTGCCCGTGTGTTGCTGTGTTCTGTGTTTGTATGTGCAGCTAGAAGGCCAATCCTGAGTCTCTCAAAGAACATGCTGTTGGTGATGGACACAGCAGGGATCTTCCACAGTGCTGACTCCAGGACAGGATTCTCAGACTTGTGGGAAATAACTTGGGAACGAATCGTCTGCTTCCTGCCTCACTTGAGGAGGGCTCTTCAAACAGACTGTGCGCAGGTGACAGCAGGCACACAGGGATGTCCATTTATTTATCTGCTTTGATACAGTTTGTTTCAAACAATAAAGATGGTCTGAGAAAGTTTGATGTAACACCAGGAGCATGACATAAGTGATTCTCATGTATCATCTTTGTTTTTAAGATCAGTGCCCAGTCCTCCAAGCAGCAGGAGCCTGTGCATTAACACCTTCAGCAGCCCGGTCTTCATCGCCTGAAGTGTCTCCATCTACACAGCTGCCCTCTCCAGTCCCAGTCCCAGTTCCCTCTACAGAGACACAGACCTCTATTTTAGACCAGCATCACCCAGGGAGCCGCGCAGCCAGCTGTACCAATGGTAAATGTCCTGTGTCCAGCAGTCACCTACGTGAACGCAAGTCATAAAAGATGCACCAATAACTGCCCGTCTGACAGAGAAGTAATAATTCAAAGTATAAAATAAATAAGCTTCATTGATGGAACACCATCAACCTCACGGCCAAGGGTGAAAGTCACTGCCTTCAGGATTAGGAGCCGGCTACTCTGTATTCAGTGGGTTTGTCAGTATAATGATTGCAGGGTGCATTCCTGCAGTTAAAACTGTGATCAGATTCTGACAACACTCATGTAAATAAGCAAATTTTCATTTGGACTTCAAATGGATTTCATAAAGAACTGTGATAGCAATCTATGCATACATTTTATCTAGTATCTTTTTTAAAGTGGTCAGCATTCTTATTGTTCTGTTTTTGATAACTTTTACTCCAGGAAGTCTGCATGAACAATTCTGAGTTTGATTGATTGGATAAATTCTAGTAGGAGTTTGTTAGAAGAGGACCCTTCTCAACCAGCTCGAAACACCAAAAATGGTGATGCTCATTCTTAAATATCTTGCTTCCTGTTCATTTTAGCCCATTGCTCCAAGAGACTTTTTGTAGATTGTATGTTCTGCAATGCGGCGAGGTTTCATAACTCTGTGTCCAAATCTGTGGCAGGGCTGCCTCAAGAAAAAGTTCAAGGGGCGCTATAGGCGTTTTTGTCCCGCCCTCAATTAATTATGCAACCAAAATTTGCATAATATTGGTGCTAATAACCTCAAGAAGTTTCAGACAGCTCTGAGAAGGTACGCGAAAGCCCAACACTTTTGCCTGAAAATCAGCCAATAAGCCAAAATTTTCGATGAAATCGGCCACTTTTGATTTGGAACAAACGCCATGTCTACATAGTTTCTCAAAAACTCAGCATTTGGAGGTTTTACTCCCAAGGTTGTTTATGATATTTTCCTCGTTTCAGCACTGTACAGTTAATATTGTTAAGCTGGACATCATCTGAAAATGTGTTTTTCTGGCCGCCACTGAGCGCTGTGAAAATCATCAAATGTTGTCATGGAAATGTGTTCTAGACCAGACTGCCATTATATATCAGTTTGGGAAGATTGCCGTATTTTATAAAATTATAGCCGCGTCAAAATTTCATGGCTCACGCTTGAATTTGATGGCCGCCCTCCCACACAGTAAATCCGACTCGATTTTGACAACTTTTCATTGTCAAGGCCTTAGAACACACACGCCAAGTTTCAAAAGATAGGATGAAAGCCCTAGGAGGTTCGTTCAAATCGACCCCTGAAATGATCCAAAAACAGCGTAACTTTGAAACAAAATGGGCCCGTGCGGCACGCTGTAGCCCAGGTCACCAAAAAGAGACTTTTTGTGTGTCTCGGTATGTTACATACTCCCTCCGTTTGTACGTGGATGAGGCACGTGTCAGAGGGCCCCTCGAAAACATAAACCTAGGTGGGCTGTAGAGCCATTTTTATGCGCCCATATGAGACCCTAAAATAAATGAATTTACACCTGACTTTAGGGGGTAGGCAAATTTTTGTGAGTTTTAATTACATTTAGGCTGTCTAAAATGCGATTTACTGAGGAAGAGAAAAATAAAAAAATAAAAATAATAATAATAAAAAAATAAATAAACATTAGAAATTCAATAGGGTCTTGCACGCGTCTTTCGGCCCTAATAATAAAAATAAATAAATAAATAAACGTTGAAAATTCAATAGGGCTTACTTTTGATCTCAGACTAATAATAATAATAATAATAATAATAAATAATAATAAATAATAATAATAAATAAATAAATAAATAGAGATAAATTATTTCTTTTTAGCGCAAATATGAAAAAGAGGCTCAGAAGAAAGAGCAGTTCAGAGCTGTCTAATCAAATTAAAGAAGTTGACCCGAAGTCGCTCAAGTAGGACCCCTGAACTATATAAAGAAAGCGACTGTGGAACTCCAAACTAGATTTGATCTCCTCTCGACACATTCAGTTGAGCCAACTATTGCAGAGAGTAAAGTCTCTTCTATGTTCATGGCGACAAATCTGTGGTAAAATGTTAGCCAATCATCTGAAAGGGATTTAAAGCAAAACAGCATATCACAAAAATCCAGATAGGATTGTGGTAACAGGATGATGGTAACATCACCTTAGATCCCTCATAATGACACATTTAGGAATTTTTACTCTACGACTTCTCCATCTGACCTCTCAAATGACAATACACTGATGGAAATTTCCTAGATCGGTTGGGCTCCCCACACTTACCCATGACAATAAGACTAGGTTAGATAGCTATCTCACAGGGAAATAACGCTGCTATCTCCTCATTGCAATCTGAAATCCCCTGGACTGTGGTTCCCAGCTGAGTTTTTCAAAACATTTTCTTCTTTACTTTCCCCCCTATCTATGTTCAGTGCTATCAACTCTTTCAAGCAAAGTGAAGCTCCTGCATCACTATATGAAGCATGCATCTGTCTTATAAGTAAAGAAAGGTAAAGACCAACAGAGTGCTCCTCCTATATAAGCCAATCTCCTTACTAAATGTTGATGCCAAAATCTTGGCAAAGTTTTTGTACGTAGATTAGAGGAGTATATTACCAGGGATAATATCAAGAGGATCGTTGGCTTTGTAAAGAACCATTCTTATTTCAACTATCGTCGTTTATTTGATATTCTGTACTCTCCTTCAAGAGCAATCGAATGTGTCCTTTCCCTTGAAGAAAGCGTTTGACCGTGTGGAGTGGAAGTATTTATTTGCAGTTTTGGAAAAATTTGGTTTTGGACCAAACTACATTCGTTGGGTTAAACTATTATATACATGCCCAACTGCTTCTATCATACCAATTCTCCTTGCTCTCAACCTTTCAACCTTCACAGGAGACACGTCAAGGGTGCCCTCTAAGCCCATTGCTTTTCGATCTGACCATAGAGACTCTAGCAGTTGCGCTTCGCTGCTGCAGGGACATTTCAGGGATTTTGAGAAAGGAATTGAACATAAGAGAGAAAAGTGTCACTATCGTGATGATCTTTTACTTTTTATATCAAACCCAGACACCTCTTTACCTGTAATGCTATCCTTACTAACTCCAATTTGGCCAGGTTCGGGTACAAACTAAGTTACACAAGCGAACTTTCCTGTGAATACAGAGACACTTGCTTTAAAATATACCAACCTCCCCTTTTAAGATTGTTGAAAATAAATTTGTCTATCTTGGCGTTACAGTTACAAGAAACATAAGTGTCTCTTTAAAAGAGAAAACTTATCTGGCTCCTAAATCACGTGAAAGGCGCTTGGCCTTTTCTGGTCACTATCTATCCCTGGTGGGCGGATTATTTCGGTTAAAATGAACATTCTCCCTAAATTTCTGTATCTCTTTCAGTCTGTATCAATCTTCATTCCCAAATCTTTCTTTGATTCATTGGACTCAATCATATCAGCCTATATATGGAGGGCAGCGCCCTGAACTAAATAAAATCAGCTCAAGAAATCCAAAAAGAGGAGGTATGGCGCTGCCTAATTTCACTTTACTACTGGGCCGCTAACATACGCTGTATTACTTTCTGAGTCGCACTCTCGATCTGGCAGGAGCAGGATTGCAAACTTTCCAGCTGTCAAATGATGTATGGGATTCCATTCTCAGGCTGGTAAATTCAACATCTCTCTGTGCACGTCACTGCCTATTACAGTTCAAGGTGGTGCACAGGGCTCCTTCTCCTCAAGCCAAATTATCTCGCTATGTACTCTGCCGTTAATCCTTTGTGACAAATGTAAGAGGTGAGCCTAAACATCCATATGTTTTGGGCGTGTCAAGCCTGGAAAAATACTGGAGGATTGAGCACTTCCAAACCTTGTCTCTTATTCTTAATCTTGAGCTTGAACCCAACCCACTGATTGCCCTTTTTGGCACCACAGGCGAGGACGACCTGCGCCTCCTCCAGCCAAAGGCTGCATGCTGGCCTTTGCCACACTTTTGGCTAGGCGTGCAATTCTATTGAGGTGGAGGGATGCTGCCCTGCCCACACGCGCTCAGTGGTTGAGGATATCATGTCCTGTCTGAACCTCGAAGAAAAGATCCACTATTCAGTTTGTGACTTGAGCAAAGTTCCAAAAGTGTAGGGACCTTTCTTGAAATACTTTGAACCTTAGAAGTCCAATTGAACTATCTGCCCCTCTTTCCCTTTGTGTTGATTCTTTGTCCCGTTTCTGTCAATTACAGAATCTGTATCAGCCTTGACGTCTGGATGTGCCTGATTTCCTTACTCACATGTATTTATTTATCCATCCTGTTTGTTTGCTCATTTGTTTCTTTTATTTTTTATTGTGTATTTTGCAACTCAATTCTTGACTCCCAGCGTTCCTATAACTCTCCAGGAATAATACCCCTTTAGGAATCATAGTTTGTAGGTGTGGCCCTGAGTGGGAGGAGGATGTTAGATGTTTATGTTAATGTTGGATCATTCTGAAAAATGTACAATGTCTGAGTATGTATATAAAAATCAATAAAAAATATCTGAGAGAAAACAAAAAAAATAAATAAACATTTGAAATTCTATAGGGCCTCGACACCACGTGCTCGGGCCCTAATAATAATAAAAATTAAAAAAAAATAAACATTCGAAATTCAATAGGGCCTCGCACCGCGTGCTCGGGCCGTAATAATAATAAAAATAAAAAAAATAAAAAAACATTCGAAATTCAATAGGGCCTTGCACCGCGTGCTCGGGCCCTAAAAAAAAAAAATAAATAAAAAATAAACATTCGAAATTCAATAGGGCCTCGCACCGCGTGCTCAGGCCCTAATAATTAAAAAAAAATAAATAAACATTCGAAATTCAATACGGCCTCACACCGCGCGCTCGCGCCCCAAAAAATAATGAACATTCGAAATTCAATAGGGCCTCGCACCGCATGCTCGGGCCCTAATAAAAAAAATAATAATGAACATTCGAAATTCAATAGGGCTTCGCACCGAGTGCTCGGGCCCTAAATAAACATTCGAAATTCAATAGGGCCTCGCACCGCATGCTCGAGCCCTAAAAAAGAAAAATCCTAAGGATACAATAGGGCTTTCGCTGCCCGAACGTTGTTCGGCGCTCGGGCCCTAAAAATCCTAAGGATACAATAGGGCTTTCGCTGCCTAAACGTTGTTCAGCGCTCGGGCTCTAAGAAGACGCTCAGGTGGGATCACTAAGCAGATCCCAAATTACCATGAGGACATCACTGCATGTTTTCACTACGATGGAAATCAACTGTGAAATGATGAAAAACTGTATTGTACTGAACTCACTTAAACACAGCACTGCTACTACACTCAACAGTGTTGACCTTAACCTTAGCTTAAGGTCCACTTACTAGCTGTTTTAACCACACCTCATGGTCTTCCTCGGCAGACTGTGCAGCTCCTACTGTAGCCAATCAAAGTGCATCATATCCATGACAAAAAACAGAGCTGATGCCTTGTCTGTATGTAATCAATCTCTGAGATTGTGGCTGTGTATAAGTAAAGCGTGTCAGAAAACTAAAGAGAATTGGATTCAGCCATCTGTCCCACTCCAAACTGTGTTCATGTTGTTAGTGATATTCTTTAGTATGTTTAACAAAAATGGAAACAAAACCAAACTTAAACAGAAAACTTGAGCATCTCAATCCAAAGATGATCAGTGTTGGGTATAGTTACTTTGTAAAGTAGTTAATTAGGTTTCAATGTTACCATAAATTAAAAGTAATCTGTTATGTTACAGCAATGCCTGTGAATAAAAGTAACGCGTTACAGTACTCATGCGTTACCAAAAATTAAAAGCTGTTGGCAGCGCTTCGCACATGCTGCACCTTAACTGACACAGACACACAGCCTCCTTTAAATGCACCAAGAAGTCCTGACAATGAATAACGTCAGTCATCCAACCAAATTAACTCTGCAGGATAAAAACTGGCCACAAGCTTGTGAATTTCACTGGTAGAGTCAGTTTTAGCTGAGCTAAAACTCAGACGCTGTTGCTTTGGAGCTGGTGCACCACCGTCGTCTTCCTCAGCATGCTTTGCTACTAGGGTCATAGAGTGGTGCTTGGATACAAGATGTTTTTTTTAAAATTGTTGTTCTTGTCCTTTTCACTGGCCTATTGAAAATAACGTAATGCGTACTTCCATGAACATCCACGATTCAAAAGCTGTCCTCTCTGCCATCTTGCCGGCGGTTCAAAAACACTCACACACACACACACACAGGTAATGTAGGTCAGCAGGGCACAGACGCATCATCACAGCACTGCACCTCCGCTGACACATTCGCAGGTGGCACAGTACTGTCTGACAAAAAGCAGGCTGCAGTTGGAATTTTTCTTTCCTTATCTGGAGAAATTCTTAAACTAATGGATTACTTTTAAATAAAAATAACAATGTTACTGATTGCTTAACACACGAAACTAACACTTTACGTTACACATTACACGAAAAAAGTAATTAGAGTACTCTAACGCGTTACTTTGTAACTTTGTAACGCGTTACCCACAACACTGAAGACGATAAATGAAGTTTGTAAGTATGAGCAAAAGTTTTACTTTGAGTCCTGAGTTTTGGGCCAGTTTGAATCTGATCCCAGATCTGAAAGATGATTGTAACCCATCATGTAAAACTGACATGTTGTTTTCATCTGTGTTTTTCAGGATCAGACCGATCATCTCCGGTCCCTCCCTCAATGCCCCCTATGCCTGTGCCGTTAACGGCATCCCCTGCCCAAGGTCCGTCACCTCTGAGCCAGTCCCCCCTCATCCTGCAGCCCCTTGCTTCTCCCCTGCAGGTAGGAGTCCCACCCATGTCCCTGCCAATCATCCTGAACCCCGCCCTCATAGAAGCAACGTCCCCTGTACCGCTGCTTCCCAATCCCAGACCTGCAAGTCCTTCTAACGAGGTCAAGTAAGAGAACTCAACCCTCTACCCCCAACCAGACCACCACCCCCCTTCAAAAACTGGACCCAACAGATTTTAACTACAACTTGATCAAGATCTGCTTGTCACCAAGTTTTTAAAATGACGTAATATATATGAGACCACAAATTAGATGTACTCTCCCACCAAAATGACACCAATCATCGGTGCACCTTTGTATTGTATTCTTGTTCCTATGAAGACATGGTGTCATGTCCAGAAAACCCAGGATCAAAGTAATACTCTATACTTTACAAATATTCCATGTAAAATTCTGATTGAGGTAAAGTGGCTTTGCCTTAAATGTGGGTTGTGACACCTGTTTTACTATGGAGGTGTGAATGAGGTTTGGAAGGAAACAGACAGGTGTTCTCATTTGTTTTGTCTTAAAATCCCAAGAAAAAAGCCAAATCAACCATGTGTTAGTCTATCTCTCAATACTTTATGTTCTTTAACTACTTTAAAGATTAAGTTATTTCCCAATACAGGAGGAAATGGTGCATTGTTGGAGACTACATTCAGCAGTGGGACAGTAGGAAGGTGTGCGTGGAGCTGAGTCTAAATGAACTAGTGTATGTGTTCATGGTAATGAAGGTGTGTTTTTGGATTAAACTCACTTTCATACACACAGAATATGTTGGTATGGCGTGGCTCTGCATGTGGGATTTGTTGACAGTATATCACCTGCTTTGAGGGACTTCGACTTCCTCCTGAATTAACTTAATATCATAGATTGATTGAATATGTTTTGATGTGTGACGGTGGGCTTCTTCCTGTTCTGCAGTAGTCATCTGAAATCATTGTGAAGTTTTCAGTAGAAGGAGGAACGGTATTCTCACCTGAACAGGAGCACCATTTTGTTTTTCTTTCCTAGATTTGAACTTAATCAGACTGGGCTGACCTCATAGCTGCACTCTCTCACCTGTGCTTCATATCAATGTAGAGATTTCAGGCCGGGACTTTTAAAGAGCCACACAGGCAAGTTATTTGGTTATTAGGTACTGCATGTTGTTATTAAATAGGGGCTCCAGAGCTTTGACTTCAGTCAGATATTCCACAGTAACAGAGCTGTTACATCACCCACCACTCAGAGATCAGCATCTGACTGAAAAGTGTACAGAAAATTATTTATATAGCAGTCAGTTTTTGTTTCACACAGGCCAAACTGTTGGTGTTCTTGATGTTGACCCTTTTCTTTTTGAGCTTTTTGCCCCTAAAACAAAAAACAACTTTGATTTTGGACACTTGAATTCACATAACTGGACTGGAGATGTCACATCTACAACATTCCAAAATGTAGTTTGGAAGTGTACAGTGAGTTCGGGCTGCTTTACAGAGAAGAGTTTGACATCCAAATAGTGACTTTTATGGTTTATTATGAATCTAACAAATAATTTAAAGAGTTCAGTATTAATGTAATTTTGTCATGTTTGTGCCGCTCAGTGCGTACAGCAGTCCACAAATGATTAATCCCCCAGGCCTGTTACTCCTCACATCACTAGGAAATCTGTGGAAGATAATAGCAACTCAACACCTCATTCCATGGAGTCAGTTCTGAAAACTGAAGTTTTCAGAATCTATAGTATTGAAGTACTTTTACTTAGAAAACCATCCATCTCTATTTATGAGGCTCAAACTTCATTTTAGTGGTGTAACCTTACAAACTCAATAACTGGATTCTCCCACAGTGAGACTATTGAACAGCATACACAGCAGAACACACCGGAACACAAACAGGACCATATAATAGTATCAATATTTACTATTTTAAATTAAAAAAAAAAAAAATCACTCCGTTAAAAAATGAAAACTTAAATATCTGAACTGTTCAGGACACTTGTGTATGTTGGACACATCAAACAGATCAGCTGTCAGGATCACATCTCGAAGCTAAATTTAAAAGATTTGATTTCCGAGGTCAAATCTTCACAGTCAAGTGTTCAGTAACTGTTTGTAGTTTGCTTCCACACAATTCGTTTGTCATCTTTGCATGCTGATTGTGCCTTGGGTACAATAACATGGACCCTGACAAACTGATGGAGTCTGACCTAAATGCCAAATATATGACTCAGAGCGTGGTGTAGATGTGGATGTAAAGCTTAACTTCCATTCAAAGTGGCCCTGTGATTCTCTCAGTGATGTTTAATGTTATTTATTGAGTTTGGAAAGAAGAGTTGGACTTCATCACTGCATTACAGTTGATATAAATAGAGTGTGTGTATGTCAGTCAGGTAACACTACAGCCTTATGGAACCACCAACATGAGACATTTTGTAAGCTGTTTATTTGTTGTATGGGCGCTGATTCTTGCTTGAACAGGAAATTACATGAATATAATGTGTATATATAAATGATAGGTAAAGTACTTTTTACTATGTAATAAATATAATGTAAAGAAAATGATCATTCTGCTGTGTTGTGTTGTTTATCTGAAGAGTTTTCTTATCAAATCTGGAACACAAACGTCACAGTCCGGGACGTTATTCAGTTTATGTATCATGAAATGTAGGCCTGTATACATTTAAATGTTGGCGTTGAATTTCAAAAAAATGTGAAGCGGCACCTGCATGAGTTCTACTGCCAAACAGTGCCGAGGTCCCTCCCTCTTGTGCTGTGTGCAGTGTCTTTCAAGCAAGTTCATTTAAAAAACAGGACAGGAACATCAAGTTCACCCAAGATGATGTTGTGAACAATGGCCTGCCTTTCCTCGACTGCCTGGACTGTGACATACACATTAATGAAGACAGGAGCCCACACACATAGACCTTGTTCAACCCAGCACCCACTGCGGCTGTGGCTTGGCGGTAGAGTGGGTTGTCCACTAAACAGATGATCAGCAGTTTGATCCCTTCCAGCCTGCATGTCAAAGTGTCCTTCGGCAAGATATTGTCATTTTATCATTCATTGTCATTTTATCATTCATTGTCATTTTATCATTCATATGTATGTATATGTAATTGTACAATATGTTTGTGTTGATTTGTTCTGTACACGTGACATCCATTGCACGTCTGTCCGTCCTGGGAGAGGGATCCCTCCTCTGTGGCTCTTCCTGAGGTTTCTTCCACCTTTTTTCCTGTTAAAGGGTTTTTTGGTGGGCAAGTTTTTCCTCACTCGAACCGAGGGTCTAAGGACAGAGGGTGTCACTCCCTGTACAGATTGTAAAGACCTCTGAGGCAAAATGTGTTTTGTGACTTTGGGCTATATAAATAAAATTTGATTTGAATTTGAAGATACTGAACCCCAAATTGCTCCTGAAGGCTGTGCCATCTGTGTGTGTGTGTGTGTGTGTGTGTGTGTGTGTGTGTGTGTGTGTGTATGTGTATGAATGGTTAGCTCCTCAAACTGATGAGCAGTTGGCACCTTGCATGGCAGCCAACGCCATCAGTGTATGAATGTGTGAATGAGATATGTAGTGTAAAAGAGCTTTGAGTGGTCAGAAGACTAGAAAGGCGCTATATAAGTACAGTCCATTTACCATTTGCCCACTAACTGATCACAAGGTTGGTGTTACGAGAACTCAAGAAAAAAAACACATGGGTGTCGATTAGCTCAGCTGGTAGAGCATCCGCTCCATGTACAAAGGCTCAGCAGCGGCCCAGGGTTCGAATCCAACCTGCAGCCCTTTACTGCATGTCATTCCCCATCTCTCTCTCCACATTTCTGCCACTCTTCAGCTGTCTCTGTCAAGAAAAAAAGGCTAAGAAAAGGAACAAACATTTGAGAGATGCATTCAAAGTTTGTGGACACCCTAATTGGGTGTCTCTTTGGAAAAGTGATCACAACATCCAGGAAGGGCAACATTATTGGTGATAAAGAAAAGAAGGATAGACGAAACAACATTGTCATCCCTTTTGTATCTAGCATATCGGAAAAATTTTACCAAGCATAGACTCCCAGTGTTCCCAGCAGCACACTAAGACACAAACTGGTACACCTCAAAGACCGTACTCCCCACACCCAGAAAAGCAACCTGGTGTAGCCAAACAGTCACACAAGAAAAGCGTAGCTCAACACAGGAGGGCCAACTCATCAGGACTAGACTCTGCAGTTTTCTTTCACCTTATGGACAATGGACACTCTTTTAGTGACAATGATGTTCCCATTTTGGACAGAGAAGAGAAGACTGCTCTTTACACGGGAGCTCAAGTGACTTTCAGTGAAAAGAATGGCATGGTCTACAACCTCACCTAGGCCAAATACCGGAATCTCCCCACCAGTCTCAGAACTGAAAAAGCCTCTAGGATCTACAACTGAGTCCAGCTGCCCCAGATTTAACTTTCTTGAAGAAGGATGACCTGGATGACTGAGAACCTCCACAGAAATGATTTGTCTGTGGATCCAGTCACTGTGACGCGTGGCTGACATTCAGGAAGTTCATCCATGATAACATAGTCTCTGTGTGAACCATTAGTGTGAACACTGAGTGACACCCGCCAATCGAGTGTGGTGCCTGCTTGATGAATGCAGCACCTGGACTGAGCCTTTCAAGGTAAGCATGAAAGAAAAAGGAGCGAGGACCAGTCAAAGGTGGGTTATAGTCCAGCTGCTAGTTTAATTACATGTAGTTCAGTGCTAATAATAAATAATAAGTGTGTCTATGTAAATTTAAATGAACAGGTTCACAGTGATTTCATTCTTTATTCAGACAGGAAGGAACAGGCAGCAGGCTCAGTGAGGGCGTACATGGTAGACCAAAGGGAGTCATGAATGATGCCAATTACTAAACTTGAATGGATGTTCGGTAACAGTTCAAGCAAAGTTCAGGACAGCTGCTGTAGACTGGTGATTATTTCATGTATAATATAATATCTTCATGGATCATTTTGATTTGTTGCTGCACTGATTAGATCATAATCCTCCGGAACATGATTTTATTTCATTATATTATTTTTCTGTGAGGCTCTTAAGAGCTTGTAGTGGATCAAGACTGTGCTGCAACCCTCAACCCTCTCTCAGATAGAGGAGCTGCTTTTACCACTTCATGTTTTGTGGATTAAACTTCAGGTCAGTCAGGTCTGGCTTACCTTATTTTAATGACCTGCTCTGTATTTTTCTTATTGTCAACACATCTTATGTGCGGATCCAACAAGTACTGTGTGTGTATCAAAGCCTGATATAGCTTCTTCATGTCCACAGAGCTCTATTATTGTCCAAACGCTTAAAACACGTCCAGCAATCATAACAGCTGTTTTGCTGAATTACTGACACTAAAAGACTGAAACTATATATTTTTTAAATTTTATGTCTTCAATAGGAAGCAATGGGTTTTGGACTGAGAGCCACAGACAAACACATATGGACTATAAAACTAATGACAGTGTCTAAAAATGCAGATTAAGAGTGGGTTTTGGCGAGTTCTTCTAATCGATGTGTACTCGACATTCTCTGGAGTATTATAGTGTGTGCGTGTTTTTACTGTACTGTAACATCTGAGACGGATATTTCTAAATATTTTTTTAAATCATATTCTCAAAAATGAGACAAAAGAAAAAACTAATTGTTCAAAGTCTGAGCGGACCTCTGGTGTAAAACATTTCAAAGAGTTTTTATTTCAAAGCAGAATGAACCACAGTTTTTTAGTAAACTAACTGTATCAGAAACTCCAGAGGCCAGGAAAAAAAACTTTTATATTTGTACATGGAATGTAAAAACATCATTTGAACAAAGGACCATTGTGGCAAACTGTACGGATTTAAATTATCTAATCTAGAAAGAATGTAATCTCTTGAAGGGATAGTGGAACATAAACATTAACAGCACTCCACTCACATTTTTTTTCCTCTTTAACCAAGACAGAGTCCACATCAAATCTCCTACTGCCATATCACCTATCTACACCACCTGCAACAAACAACAGTTAGAAAAACAAATCCCTAAAACAAGAATCCTCACTTGGCGTCCAGCTTGGCCATTTCCTGAAGGTATATTCCAATGCTCTCACTGTCAAACAGAACAAAGTAAATGTTTTTCAGAGAGGAGCTGGTGGACGACACAAAATGGTTGGAGATGGCCTTGAGGATGAGCTGTGCAGCCGTTTGCTTTGGGAATCCATTCCTGTGAGAAAGAGAAAGAAAGAAGAAAGACTTTTCAACAGTTCAACACTATACAACAACACAACTGTCTACCATAATCATGGAGATGAAGGCTCAGACACCATCGTATTTAAAAAAGAGCTCATAGTACACTATTACCCCACTAGAACCCTTAACTCACTGCGCTGTCAGAACACAGGGTTCATTGTTGTTCCTATAGTCTCCAAAAGTAGAGTGGGAGTTAATTATTGTGTCTCAGGTGAGTCATGGTGGGCATTGTTGAGTCTCTGTAAATAACATTATAAAGAGTACGGTCTAGATCTGCTCTGTATGGAAAGTGTCATAACTGAAGTTATGAAACTAAACTGAACTGCATTAAAATATTGTGAGAGGGTATGGGGGGATCTGCTGTAGGTGCTCAGTGAGATGTGAAATATATCCACAAAGTCCAGTTGGAGTAACAGATCCAGAGTCTGAAAGCTTATGAGATGCTAAAACACTGCAGAGCAATATTAATAATTGTGGACTCAACACTGCAAATATGAGGCTGCACCAGAAATGTGTGTGAGGGGTTGTGATCATTCACACAAGGTTCAAGTGGCTGTAAACACCATAAAGAAACATTAAGATAACCAAACACAAGTCTGAAACTGACAGTATATGAATGAAGTTGTCATAGGCCGCCTGTCACACTGGCGCCTTAAAATCAGAAGCTGGCTCACTGTCATGACCGACACAAACCCATAGTTTGAAGTGATTGCCACGTGTGTTGAGCTCACCGTCCGGCAGGAAGTGAAGGGAAAGCCACAGACTTGAGCTTCTTCTCCTCAGCTGCTGAGAGGCAGTTCTTCACCGTCTTCTCGAGCTGGTCCTCACACTTGTCTGAACCCCACTGAGGGACATTACAGTGGATGATGAAGCGGGCAGCCATCCCACTGGCCTGGCTCACTGCCACTGCAAACACACAAACACTGACCTTGACTGTTTTATCCTTCACATTATATCCTGTTGGGGGCGGTTATGGCTCAGTTGGAGGCAGACGGTGGCCTATTCAAGTCCAGTATGGACTTTTTTTTCTTTCTTTCTTTTTCTTTTCCTCTGTTCCTCTTCGGGGGCACTGAAAACCCTCTCAAATTTGACCCTTTGACCCAATTCTGGCTAATGTGCAGTGTTGGGCAAGTTACTCTAAAAAAGCTAGTTACAGTAACTAGTTACTTCTCCCAGAAAGTAACTAAAGCAGTTACTGTGTTACAAATTATAAAAGTAACTAGTTACTTTGGAAAGTAACTATTGCGTAACTTTCAAGTAATTTTTTTAATGGTCATATGTATCAAATAATTTGGACCCCACCTCCATCCCTGTTTGACGGAATGTAAAATATATGTGCGTGTTCAATTATTACGATAAATCTGAATATTAGAATGAAATGGACACTTAATACAATACATAACAGAAATCCACAGTGCACAAATCTAAACTATTTTAACGTTGCTGTGGGAAAGTGAGACTAGCATCCAATAAAATGTCATGGAGTATTGTAGATATTATAACTAGAAACATTTCTAAAGAAATTTTAAGTGTGCCTGACGTTGGCCCAGTTGCCCCTGTGCATTATTTTTGACACTGCTCAGTAAATTCAGTATTAATACAACATGCTGTGTCATCATTGCCTTTTTAATGGGCTCTTATTTTGAAGGGAGTCTTATTTTGAAAGACTTTTGTCTTGTCTGTGTGTGTGTATGTGTGTGTGTGTGTGTGTGTGTGTGGGCATGTGTGTTTGTCTTGTCTGTCTGTGTGTGTGTGCTTATGTGTCTGCCCTGTCTGTCTGTCTGTCTGTGTGTGGTGTGTCTGTGTCTGAGAGAGAGAAGGATAAAATGGCTGACATTAAAAATGTAGTCTTGATTAGTCATTGATATCATACAGAGACTTCAACAAAGTTAGTCAAAGGCAGGCTTGAGGTTGCCAAGCAACCAGGGTGAGCTACAGGTCAAAGTAATTAATCGCAGGTGTGCACATGCACTCTGTATCTCACAGTGAAAGACACAGAGTTTTACAAACTCTTTTATTTTGTAGGGACTCTTATTTTGAAAGACTTTTGTCTTATCTGTGTGTGTGTGTGTTTGTGCATGTGTGTGCGTGTGTGTGTGGTCTTGTGTCTGTTAATGAGAGTTTTACAAAGTCTTTTATTTTGAAGGGACTCTTATTTTGAAAGCCTTTTGTCTTGTCTGTCTGTGTGTGTGTGTGCATGTGTGTGTGTGTGTTTGTCTTGTCTCTATGTGTGTGCTTGTGTGTCTGCCCTGTCTGTCTGTCTGTGTGGTGTGTCTTTCTGTGTTTGTGTCTGCAAGAGAGAAGGATAAAATGGCTGACAATAATGTAGTCTTGATAGTCACTGATATCATACAGAGACTTCAACAAAGTTAGTCAAAGGCAGGCTTGAGGTTGCCAAGCAACCAGGGTCAGCTGCAGGTCAGAGTAATTAGTCGCAGGTGTGCACATGCACTCTGTCTCTCAAACTGAGAGACACAGAAAGTCTCTGAATGAAGCCCCTCGAAGGTGGCCAAAAACAGCCTATAAGGTGTGCCGCAAACCAAAAACTGGAATGACGGTCGGCTTCCTCGTCCCATCGACCAGTTCCTTGCCGATTTTCAGGCAAAAATTGTTTAAACTTTGGCCTGGGTTGTCAGGTAAAGAGCAGGTACTCTCTGCTCTTCTGGAAATTTCTCCTCTCAAATTAACATCAGACCACATTGAGCAGGAGATGGGTGTTGCTGCCACATCTTTGCGTCTCCCGCCAAAACTATACATTTGACAGCTTTATGACAGTGAATATGAGTGAGACAACAAATTTTCCTACGTTTCTAGCTATAAATGATTTCCGTAGCTTGACATTTGCGGCCGTAATCGCAATTTACAAATTTATTTTTCTGCGAATTTTTCTCTCTCTCCACTCTAACCTTTAAGGGTTGTCGGAGAGGAATGGATTCCTTCTGACAAGTCAAACCAACTTGTGAGATTGGAAGAAGGTACTGCACCACACCCACACACACATATTGAGTAGATTAATACACAATCTATTGAGAAGTAAGACAATACATATGCAATTTCTTGCACTGTTACATTTTTAGTTGACACAGGAGCCACACATAAAAGCTGTAAAACTCACTACAAAAACCAAAATGAGTGGAGATTATGTGCACTCTATTGGTTCATCAGGTCAAACAATTAAAGAGAACATTACTGTCCCACTCAAATATGCGGAAGGGCTAAATACAAGCTTCAAACATGCATTCTTGCTCTCAAAAGTCTGTCCTATTAACCTGATGGACAGGGACTTGATGTGCAAATTAGGCCTTTGTCTGAATTCAAC
The DNA here is from genome assembly GCA_028641955.1 of Protonibea diacanthus. Taxonomy (NCBI): domain Eukaryota; kingdom Metazoa; phylum Chordata; class Actinopteri; family Sciaenidae; genus Protonibea; species Protonibea diacanthus. The sequence continues at coordinate 24,661,162 of CM053989.1, forward strand.
CCCAGAAGCTGTCAAAGTTCACAGACTATCCGATCTGGAGCCAAATTTTTCACGGTTTCTTGTTTCACCTCACCCAAAACCTACAGTATGCATATCAATGGAAATTGCAATCAACATCCTCTGAGCTTGCTACTTAAGCAAAACAACAGCTTTAACAGCTACAATAGATTTCATGACACCAGAGGATCTGCATTGTACCTCCCATGTCTCACCAGGACCTGATGAGCCATATGAGGAAGGTTGGTTGAGAGAGAGTTTTGATAAACTCACTGACACCGTCTCTCTCACACCACCTCAATGTAATGTTCAGTCCCAGACATCACACTTGCAAAACACACCAGATAATTGGGAAGATTTGGGCCCATTCATAAAATCATGTCTGCGCGCGGCCGATTGGCAGGAAACATCTGATCAATTTGTTCTTTTTCACCTACACTGTAGTGTTACTCTAATTGTTTACCATCTATTGTGCACACTCAAAGAATAATCCAGCTGGTACCGAAAAGCACTTCTAAATCTTTTCCTTTTTTTTGTCTTGTCTTTTCTTTTTTGTCTGTGTTGAAGAACAAGCTACAGCTATTACAGCCCTACAGGAGGTCCCTAAGACACTGTGGGCTGTTAGTAAGTATGATGTTGGCCTCATAAAAGACTGAACTTGTTGTCATTAGTCCAAAATTAGACTTTAGACCTTGCAAGGCTCAATATCCACTTAAACAAGAAGCCATCGATGGCATAACACCAGTCTTTGAGTCTCTTAAAGCAGCAGGAGTAATTATTCCCTGTGATGACTCTCCAGTGTGTACACCTTTGTTATGCAATGTTTTCAACTCTGTCACTCTTTCCCACACCAGACGATGGACAAGAACACAACTGTATTGCTATCCTCCAACAGGTCTACTCCCCAAGACTGGATCTACAAAAAACTCCATTAACTAACCCTGATTTGCTTGTTTTTGTAGATGGATCTTTTGTAGATTGGATTTGTTGTTGTCACTAATCATGAAACTCTTGTCTCAGGTTCACTCCCCTCTCACTATTTATACTAACAACTCAGATTCTGTCTCTCTAGGAAACACAAGATCTGATGCTGCTGCAAAAGAGCTGCACTCCAACCCACCATCCTTAATCTTTTGGTTGTTTCAATTCCGGTCTCTATTCCCAGTTCTCTTACAGCAATGCAGTCTGCAGTGTGGTGGGGACCCTAACATGCCCTAACATTTCTTTCCTCACTTTGCAAATTGACAAAAGGGGGGATGTTGGATGCCATAACTCAACACTGGTTCACCAAAGCAGGTGAAATCAGCCCTTCCACTACCAGCTTCCACATTACTGTATGGCTGCCAACCTGGCGACTGGGTGGTGATAAAGGACTGGCACTCCAAAAGTTGGCAAGGTCCATTTCAGGTGCTCCTGACAACACATACTGCTGTGAAGATCGCTGAGAGAGCAACATGGGTTCACGCCAGCTACTGCAGGAAGGTCCCTGAACCAACAGAGGAATTCAGCTGTCAACCTGAACGACGCAAGGACAGATGACGCAGAGACAGACAACGGACAGACAAGCGCAAGGAGAGGACGACACAAGCAATTCAACAACTACCAACTAGACGTCAGGATTAACAACGCAAATCTTTTTCCCAGTAGACTGCACCATGCACCACTCAATCCTGATCCTAGACCTACACCTACAAACCTGCCAAGACTGTCACTCTGACAGAAGGACAAAGTGCAACCTTCACCTGCACTGGTTATCCTGATATTTGGCGATCAAGTCAAATTCACTCATATTATGCCAAATATGAACTGATCAACCACCTGCGGCCCACATTATTGGCACTTGATCATGACTGCTAATCTTTGCTCCAAACAGAGGTCCCCGCTTTATAATAACAAAATTCCAAATTCCAACGGAGACAAGATCACCATCTCTGATGTCAGATCCACTGATGCAGGCACATGTTGGTGTGTAATTGAATTTCCAAGAGACGTTAACAATGACAATCAAAATCCAGCGTCATGTCACATTTCTGATTCCCATCATTACCTCAGCTCAAACTATGACTCTGATGATGACATTGTGTAATCATGCTTTTGTTTTTGTTGTTTTCTTTTCTTTTCTTTTCTTTTCTTTTCTTTTCTTTTCATTTTATTCTTATTTTGTCTCCTCTCCTTTTCTCCTTCTCCTTTCTTCTGTTAATGATTAATTAATAATCAAAAGGGGGAATTGTAATAGTACCTCCCCTCCTTAACATAGGATACCAGGCCCTTTTGTCTTTGTAAATTGCAACGCCTAGAACCAACTTTGCACCTAAATACAGCAGGATACTTCAGGTGTGAAACACACCACGCCTGGACCCAACCCTGCACCTAAGTACGAGATCCTGCAGGATACTTCAGGTGTAAAACACACCAACGGGGGCGTTGGCAAAAGGGTGTGAAAACACCCCCGGAGGGAGTGACCCCTGCAACAGACAAAGGGATGTAAACATATGCGTGTGTGTGTGTATGTATGTGTACGTGCATGTGTGCATGTGTGTTTGCCTTGTCTGTCTGTCTGTGTGTGGTGTGTGTGTTTGTCTGCGTCTCTATGTGTCTGTGTTTGCGAGAGAGAAGGATAAATGGCTGACATTAAAAATGTAGTCTTGATTAGTCATTGATATCATACAGAGACTTCAACAAAGTTAGTCAAAGGCAGGCTTGAGGTTGCCAAGCAACCAGGGTCAGCTGCGGGTCAGAGTAATTAGTCGCAGGTGTGCACTTGCACTCTGTCTCTCAAACCGAGAGACACAGAAAGTCTCTGAATGAAGCCCCTTGAAGGTGGCCAAAAAAAGCCTGTAAGGTGTGCCGCAAACCAAAAACCGGAATGACCGTTGGCTTCCTCGTCCTGTCGACCAGTTCCTTGCCGATTTTCAGGCGAAAATTGTGTAAACTTTGGCCGGGGTCGTCAGGTAAAGAGCATGTACTCCCTGCTCTTCTGGAAATTTCTCCTGTCAAATTAACATGGGAGTACATTGGGCAGGAGATGGGTGTTGCTGCCGCATCTTTGCGTCTCCCGCCAAAACTATACATCTGACAGCTTTATGACAGTGAATATGAGTGAGACGACAAATTTTCCTCCGTTTCTAGCTATAAATGATTTCTGTAGCTTGACATTTGCGGCCGCAGTCACAGTTTACAAATTTATTTTTCGACAAAGTTTTCTCTCTCTCCACACTCTAGCGATGACATCACTCACTCTAGCTCTCGAAAATTCTCGCAATACACACCCATTCATTTTTTGGTGTGATTTTTGGCATTTTTTGGCAAAACTGTTTGCCGAAACTCTTTGAAAAAACATTCCATATGAGCCCCGGCCAAGCCAGTCGTTTTGACACCCATTTTGTGTATGTGCGACAAAAACTCTGGGATTTTTAGTGAGCCAAAAAAAGGGCGTAAGAATAATAATAATAACTAGAAAAATTTCTAAAGAAATTTTGAGTGTGCCTGACTCTGGCCCCGTCGCCCCCATGCATTGAATAGCTGTCAGCGTGTTTTCTCCTGTCAAATTAACATGGGAGTACATTGGGCAGGAGATGGGTGTTGCTGCTGGTCTTGTGTCTGTTAATGAGAGAGTTTTACAAAGTCTTTTATTTTGAAGGGACTCTTATTTTGAAAGAATTTTGCCGTGTGTGTTTGTGTGTGTGTGTTTGTGTGTGTGCGCATGCGGATGTGTGGTTGTCTTGTGTCTGTCAATAAGAGAGTATTACGAAGTCTTTATTTTAGTAGCAAAGTAATAATTAGTATAATAATATATAATATTATAATAATAATTACTGCCTGACTCTAGCCCCGTTGCCCCCATAAATTATTATTGACACTGCTCAGCAAATTCAGTATTAATACAACAATCTGTGTCATCATTGCCTTTTTAATGGGCTCTTATTTTGAAGGACTCTTATTTTGAAAAGACTTTTGTCTTGTGTTTATAATAATATTATTAACTTGTAGTGTGTTTGTGTCTGTCTAGAAGAATTTCTGAAGTCTTTTATTTTGAAGGGACTCTTATTTTGAAAAGACTTTTGTTGTGTGTGTGTGTGTGTCTTGCGCGTGTATTATTGTGTCTTGTGGCATGTGTGTTACCTTTTTCTGTTGTCTGTGTGTGTGTGGGTCTCTGTGTCTGTGTTTGTGTTTGAGAGAGGATAAAATGGCTGACATTAAAAATGTGATCATGATTAGTCATTGATATCATAGTCATTGAGACTTCAACAAAGTTAGTCAAAGGCAGGCTTGAGGTTGCCAAGCAACCAGGGTCAGCTGCAGGTCAGAGTATTAGTCACAGGTGTGCATAGCACTCATGTGTGTCACTGAGTCAAAGAAAGTCTCTGAATAAACCTCGTGAAGGTGGCAAAAGCAACCTATAAGGTGTGCAAACCAAAAGCGGAATCGGTTGGCTTCCTTGTCGTAATAGACCAGTTCCTTGCCAATTTTCAGGCGAAAATTGTTTAAGCTGGCGGAATTAAGGTGGGTAAGGACATGTACTCCCAGCTCTTTACCAAATTTCTTCTCTCAAATTAACATGGGAGTACATTGGGCAGGAGATGGGTGTTGCTGCTGCATCTTGTGTCTCCGCCAAAACTATACATCTGACAGCTTTATGACAGTGAATATGAGTGAGACAACAAACTTTCCTCCGTTCTGGCTATAAATGATTTCTGTAGCTGACATTTCTTGGGCCCATGATGCGCAGTTCCTAAATTTATTTTTAGACAAGTTTTCTCTCTCACTACACTCTGGCGATGACATCACTCACTCTAGCTCTCGAAAATTCTACTTAATACACACCCATTCATTTTTTTAGGCGTGGTTTTAGCGTTTTTGGCAAAACGCTTGCGAAACTCTTTGAAAATAACATTGCCTACGAGCGGCCGAGCGGTCGTTTGACACCGTTTTTGTGTATGATAACGACCAGCTCTGGGATTTTTAGTGAGCAAAAAAAGGAAGCGGAAGAAAAATAATAATAATAACAAAGCGTGGTGGATTTTAAAGTGTGCTCTTTTCAGGCACACTCCAAATGTGATGAATATTAACATATAATTATTAGCAGCTTTCGAGCACACTCAATAATATCACGAATAGCGGTCAGATAACATATGAGTGTCAAACTTTCAGGTATTCAATAATAATAACTAGAAAAATTTCTAAAAAGAAATTCTGGTGCGCTGACTCTGGCCGTGACTCTCACCCATACATTATTGACACTGCTGAGTAGTTTACGGTACATTACCTCTACCATTACTTAGGTATGTGACAGAATGAGCTTTCAAGATGTGTTAATATGAGAGAAAAGTCAGGGGCTGTTGAAAATCAACTGTTTGTAGAAATGTTGCGAAAAGGGCATAAGAAATACATTGCATTTCCTGCAGAAAGTGCAGTGTCGATGCCCTCTGCTGAGGAAAATGCCTGATGCCACTGTGGAAATTTGTATGAAAGGGCAAATTATGTAATGTGAAATGACCGGAAACATTATAAGATTGTAACAAAGTGTTTAATAGTGTTGTAATCATATAGTTCTGTGACAGTTTGAACAATCTCATTAGTCCCAGCATGAGCAAGCACTTGGCGACAGTGGCAAGGAAAAACTGCCTGAGGCAGAAACCTTGAAGCATAACCCAGCTCGTGGTGGGCGGCCATCTGCGTGACCAATTCTAAATAAGACAAATATTAATAATACTAGTTAAGCTAAACTGGTAGTGCAGATGTTTCCACATTTGAGTTATATATTTTGCATATGTTTACAAAGTACTGACAAAAAATGTGATGGAAGGCAATGAAAGTACAATCTTTTCATATTATTTAATATTTTTATATTACCTCAAGCCTTGTGTTGAATGCTGATTCTTCACAGGTTGAACAGCTGCCGTCTGTCTTTCACCATGACACATAATGTATGATTAATCAGCATTCTTACCTGTGTTTAATTCAGCGTTAGTTATCCACCAATCACCACGTATTTTAATGATAAATCTTCCTTTTTCACCTATTAGAACCACCTTCTCCGACTGAAATAGTGAAGAGGCTGATAGCGAGTTGATGCGACATAGCACGGCCAAAAAGTTTGTATTTATGCATTATATTGTTGCCCGAATTGACAAGAAGGCTGTTGTAGACTTTTGTGTTTCTACAGTTATGCGTTTTTATGTAAGGTAAACAAATAATTGTTAATGTATGAGAAGGTCATACATAATATTATATGTATGATATTATTATTATTATAGTATATATGTATGTATTATGTATATTATATGTAATAATACCAAAGATAACGGCATAATATTTTCCTGGGGTAATGGGAACATCATGACATAATTCAGAGTACTAAAAGTAAGTAAAAGACTAATAAACATATTGATGGGAATAATAAATGTATAACAATAATAAATAAATAATAAGTAATGTATCAATACCAATAATAAGAATAGTTATAATTACTAATAATAATAGCAAAATAATAGCAAAGTAAGCAAATTAATTATAATAATATATAATATTATAATAAATAATTAATTATTATAATATATAATACTATAATAATAATTACTGCTGACTCTGGCGTTGCCCCTTAAATTATTATTGACACTGCTCAGCAAATTCAGCATTAATACAACAATCTGTGTCATCATTGCCTTTTTAATGGCTCTTATTTTGAAGGGACTCTTATTTTTTTTTGAAAAGACTTTTGTCGTGTTTGTATGTGTGTGTGTGCTTGTGTGTGTTCTTGTGTGTCAATAAGAGGAATTTACTACGAAGTCTTTTATTTTGAGGGACTCTTATTTTGAAAAGACTTTTGCCTTGTCTATTGTGTGTGTGTTTGCGTGTGTGTGGTGTTGTGTCTATTAATAGAATAGTTTACAAAGTTTTTTATTTTGAAGGACTCTTGTTTTGAGAAAAGACTTTTGTCTTGTCTGTGTGTGTGTGTGTGTGTTTTGTGTGTGTGTGTTTGTGTGGTCTTGTGTCTGTCAATAAGAGGTTTTTGCAATGCTTTTATTTTGAAGGACTCTTATTTGAAGACACATTAGTATGTTGTATCTGTGTATGCCTTCTGTGGTTTGTCTTGTATATCATTAAGAAAGTTTGAAATCTTTTTATTTTGAAGGACTCTTTGTTTTGAAAAACTTTTTCTTGTCTGTGTGTGTGTTTTTGTGTGTGTGTGTGTGGTGTTGTGTCTGTTAATGAGTTTACAAAGTCTTTTATTTTGAAAAGAGACTCTTATTTTTGAAAAGACTTTTGTCTTGTCTGTGCAGTGTGTCTGTCTGTGCTTTATCTATATGTGAGAATAAAGATAAATAGTAGCATTAAAAATGCCAATCTTGATTAGTGTTGATATCATACAGAGACTTCAACAAAAAGTTAGTCAGGCAGGCTTCAGGTTACCAACAACCAGGGTGAGAGTGCAGGTCAGAGCAATTGAGTCACAGCTGCTGCATACTCTGTCTCTCACACTGAAAGACACAGAAAGTCTCTGAATGAAGCCCCTCGAAGGGTGGGCGTTAAATGTAAACTGGTGTGTCGTGTTATCCAAAAGCCAAAATAACCGTGGTCGAGGGCTTCTTATGCGACTAGTTCTGTGTGTCAAGTATGAGAGCTAAATGTTAAAAACTCTGGCTGAATCATCTGGTAGGAGTCAGGTACTCCCTGCCCTTCTGAAATTTCTCCTCTCAAATTAACATGGGAGTAGATTGGGCAGAAGATGGGTGTTACTGCCGCATCTTTGCGTCTCCTGCCAAAACTATAATGCTGACAGCTTCAGCAGTGTTATCACTGCGACGGCAACAAATTTTCTACGTTTCTACCTAAGTGATTTCTGTGTGACATTTGCTGCACGCAATCGCAGTTACAAATCTATTTTTGAGAAGTTTTCTCTCTACCTCTAGCGATGACATCATCACTCTGGCACCTGCCCATTCTCATAATACACACCCATTCATTTTTTGGCGTGGTTTTGCGTTTTTATCAAAACCGTTACTCTTAGACTCTTAGATCTGGAGCAGAAATTGCCGATCGCCGGCTGAGCGATCATTTCTGACAACTTGTTTGTGTATGTGTAATAATGCCCAATCTACTCCCATGTGTAATGACAAGAAGCGCAGTGGATTTTAAAGTGTGCTCTTTCAGGCACACTCAATAATAATAATAATAAGAAGAAGAAACGCGGTCGGATAACATATAATTAATAGCTTTCAGGCACACCTCAACTAGAAAAATTTGTAAAGAAATTTTGAGTGTGCCTGACTCTGGCCCATCTAAGCCCCCATGCATTAAATAGCTGTCAACATGTTTATTAGTGTTTGTGTGAGTCTTGTCTGTGAATGAAGAGGTTTTACAATGTCTTTTATTTTGAAGGACTCTTATTTTGAAATAATTTTTGCCGTGTGTGTTTGTGTGTATGTGTGTGCGCATGGTTGTCTTGTGTCTGTCCAATAGGAGTATTACAAAGTCTTTTATTTTGAAAAGGACTCTTATTTTGAAAGCCTTTTGTCTTGTCTGTGTGTGTGTGTGTGTGCGCGTGCGTGTGTGTTTACCTTGTCTGTCTCTGCCTGTCTGTCTGTCTGTGTGTGGTGTGTATGTGTGTCTGCGTCTCTATGTGTCTGTGTGTTTGCCTGACACTCTTAAATGTGTCAGCGTATTTGTCTTGTGTTTGTGTGGTCTTAAGTCTGTTAATGAGAGTTTTAGTCTTTTATTTTTAGAGAGGACTCTTATTTTGAAAACCTTTTGTCTTGTGTGTGTGTGTGTGTGTGTGTGTGTGTGTGTGTGTGTGTGTGTATCGTGTGTGTGTGCACATGTGCATGTGTGTTTGCCTTGTCTGTCTGTCTGTCTGTGTGTGGTGTGTGTGTCTGTCTCGTCTCTATGTGTCTGTTTTGTATTTTACCGAAGGATAAATGGCTGTTAAAAATGCTTAGACTTGATTAGTCATTGATATCATACAGACTTCAACAAAGTTAGTCAAAGGCAGGCTTGAGGTGCCAAGCAACCAGGGTCGAGGCTACAGGTCAGAGTAATTAGTCACAGGTGTGCACATGCAGTCTGTGTCTCAAACGAGAGACACAGAAAGTCTCGAATGACCCCTCGAAGGTGGCCAAAACAGCCTATAAGGTGTGCTGCAAACCAAAGAAACCCGAATGACCCGTTGGCTTCCTTGTCCTGTCGACCAGTTCGCGATTTTCGGCAAAACTTTATTAATAAGCTTTGGCGGGGTCGTCAGGTAAAGAGCAGGTACTCCTGCTCTTCTGAAATTTCTCCTCTCAAATTAACATGGAAGTACATTGGGCAGGAGATGGGTGTTACTGCGCCCGTATCTTTGCGTCTTCGCCAAAACTATACATCTGACAGCTTTATGACAGCGAATATGGTGAGCGACAAATTTTCCTACATTTCTGTATAAATGATTTCTGTAACTTGACATTTGCGGCTGCAGTCGCGGTTACAAATTTGTTACCGACGAAGTTTTCTCTCTCTCTACACTCTTTTTTATTGCATTGGCTTTTGGCGTTTTGGCAAAACAATTAATCTTTGAAATATTTGACACCTTGTTTGTGTATATCGACAAAAACTCAGTAGTGAACCAAAAAAGAGGCGTAAGAATAATAATAAGAAGAACTAGAAAAATTTCTAAAGAAATTTTGAGTGTGCCTGACTCTGGCCCCATCGCCCCCATGCATTGAATAGCTGTCAGCGTGTTTTCTCCTGTCAAATTAACATGGGAGTACATTGGGCAGGAGATGGGGTGTTGCACACTGGTCTTGTGTCTGTTAATAGAGGGTTTTACAAAGTCTTTTATTTTGAAGGGACTCTTATTTTGAAAGAATTTTGCCGTGTGTGTTTGTGTGTGTGTGTGTGTGTGTGTGTGTGCGTGTGCGGATGTGTGGTTGTCTTGTGTCTGTCAATAAGAGAGTATTACGAAGTCTTTTATTTTGAAAATAGCAAAAGTAATAATTAATTATAATAATATATAATATTATAATAACTAATTACTGCCTGACTCTAACCCCGTTGCCCATAAGTGTGTGACTTTACTCCGTTAAGTATTAATACAACAATCTGTGTATCATTACCTTTTAATAGACTCTTATTTTGAAGGACTCTTATTTTGAAAGACTTTTTGTCTTGTGTTTGTATGTGTGTGCTTGTGTGTGTTCTTGTGTCTGTCAAGAAGATTTTATGAAGTCTTTTATTTTGAGGACTCTTATTTTGAAAAGACTTTTGTTGTGTGTGTGTGTGTGTGTGTGTGTGTGTGTGTGTGTGTGTGTGTGCCTTGTATCTTGTGTTCTGTGTCTGTCTGTGGTGTGTGGGTTTTGTCTGCGTCTCTGTGTCTGTGTTTGTGTTTGCGAAGAGGATAAAATGGCTGACATTAAAAATGTAGTCCTGATTAGTCATTGATATCCTTACAGAGACTTCAACAAAAGTTAGTCAAAACAGGCTTGAGGTTCAACAACCAGGGTCAGCTGGAATGAAGTAATTAGTGCAGCTGGTGTATAACCTCTGTGTGTCACTGAAAGTCTGAAAGTCTCTGGACCCGGCCCCTGGAAGGTGGCAAAAACAGCCTATAAGGTGTGCCGCCAAACCAAAAGCAGTCCGTTGGCTTCCTTGTCATGTCGACCAGTTCCTTGCGATTTTCGGTGAAAATTGTTTAAACTTTGGCGGTCATCAAGGTAAAAACATGTACTCCCAACTCTTCTGGAAATTTCTTCTCTCAAATTAACATGGGCGTACATTGGGCAGGAGATGGTGTTGCTGCCTATACGTCTGACAGCTTTATGACAGTGAATATGGTGGGCGACAAATTTCCTCGTTTCTAACTAAATGGATTTCTGTGGCGTGACATTTCTTAGACATGATACGCCAGTTTAAAGTATTTTTGGCAGTTTTCTCTCTCTCTACACTCTTTTTTGGCATTATTTTTGGCGTTTTTGGCAAAAACCGTTTGGGTGGCTCTTTGAAACACGACCTTGTTTGTGTATGTCGACAAAAACTCAGTAGTGAACCAAAAAAAGGGCGTAAGAATAATAATAAGAAGAACTAGAAAAATTTCTAAAGAAATTTTGAGTTTGAGTTGAGTTTAGAAATTTATTTTTAAACAAAGTTTCTCTCTCACACTACACTCTGTGATGACATCACTCACTCTAGCTCTTGAAAATTCCAAACCTGAAAAAGTTGAGTAATCTTTTTATATTTGCAATATTTGTCACTACCTTTAACTGATAAAATTCAGCTGTACTGCTCTCATCAAACATGATGGCACAGATCCACAACATGAACAGAATAAAAACACATATGTAACTAAACAAACCATAACAAGGTAACAGTTTACGTGCTTAGCACGTGTTAAGCTATGTAAGCTAAATGCCCAATGCCTTACCATGTATGTTTGGGTCCATTTCGTTTGTCGCTAGTTACAATCAGCTGGCAGACTCTGTGTGCTACATATGCGCTTAAGTTTGTTTACCGCGATAGCGTTAAGCGACATGCCTTTCAGAGAGGACAGTGTGGCGGCTTGTCTGAGTGACAGAGGGAAGGCGCGTGAGTAAGCAGCTGCAAATGGCAGATAAAGTAGTGTCGAACCAAACTGTTGTCAGTTATCATCAAACCCGACTTGAGCTTTCCTGATCTGTGGGTGACCTTTTTGCGTCATTTTCCGCCATGGAAAGGATTTCTTTAAGCCTGTGAAAGCGGGTTTGTCTGCTTGCCTGCAGAAAAATCGCTCCTTTTAATGTGTACGTAATGGGCAGCTTACCGTCTGTGTGTCGAACTGCTGCTGGAGCTGACACGATGCGGAGTTTACGAGGCAAAGGGCACCATCATGGCGGGCTAATTGGTCTTGGCGTGTGTGTCCAGACTGCAGCTCAGAGCACAACTGATAACGTTAGAGAGTTCACAACAGAAATGATCGATTTCGGCTGAACCCCGTTGTAAATATTGCTGAAAGCGACCGGCCCGGGCATATTGCGAGGCTTTCTGATGCGTCTGGAATTTTAAAATCACGTTTCCGTTACAGAATGGATTTATTAGGTCTGAGTAAAGGAACAGGTTTGTCTGCATGCCTGAAGAAAAAATCGCTCCTTTTAACATGGGGTTAATGGGAGTGCTGCAGGGACTGGCGCTGGTGCTCGAGGCTTATAACACCAGCAGTGAGCTGACATCTTAAGTGATGACATAGCTGCGTGGTATCCAGTTTTCGCCGTTTGCTGGGAAAATCATGTCTGTAGCATGACATTTGCAGCCAGAGACAGACTGGTAAGTTTTATTTTTTGCGGACTTGTTGGCTGCTCTTTCCTCTGGCACCTGCGTCACCGCTCCTGGCGCAATACACACCCATTGTAAGCGCTGCTGTGGGTAAACATACTCAAATTGTGTTTAATTGTTTAAAAATGGTAAGATTTGTAAAGTTGTGGACATTATTAACATCTTATTACAAGTAGTAATTGGATAAAAGTCTGTAGGACAAAGTATGGAGTAGTTGTTGTTTAAGTGTAGTGGGTCTGTTGACAGATTTGGCGATTTTCCATTCATCCTTATGGTGGAAAAATTTTACAAAATATTTAATCATTTGTACAGTATTAATAGTAGAGATTTGTAGATTAATAGCTCCATTGTGTCTGAATGGTGGCATCTGGTGGGTATTATTTTTATATTTTGTATATTTGTGGCACTTGAAGGCTGCAACGTGCGGAAGAAGAAAAATAAAAACAACTAGAAAAATTGTATTTCCTGCTGAAGCTACGGTGTGGTCCTCTGCTGAAATGCCCGATGCATCTGTGAAATATGTATGAAAAGATAGAATTGTAGGATATTTTGAAATATTTTATGAATTTGTACAGTGTTCTAAGAAAGCGTGAGATTACCTGAAAAAAAGTTGAGTATCTTTCTATATTTCCTGTATTTGTCACTACACCTTTAACTTTGATAAAATTCAGCTGTACTGCTCTCATCAAATATTATGGCTGATCACAACATGAACAGAATAAAAAACACATATGTAACTAAACAAACACACTAACAAAGTTAACAGTTTCGTGCTTAACGTGTTAAGCTGTGTAAAGCTAAATGCCCAGTACATTACGGTCCGTTTGGGTCCGCTTGTTGCCGCTAGTTACAATCAGCTGGCAAACTCTGTGTGCAGTCTTTTATGGCCAATAGTGCGGTTCAGGCTGTAGTTACTTTCGTTATCAGCTGGCAGACTCTGTGTGTGTGCCATATTCACGTTTAATTGTTTAAGCTTGGTAAAAAGATTTTTGTAAAGTTGTGGACAGGGTTAACAGTTTAACATCTTGTCTACAAGTAGTAATTTGAATGAAGTCTGTAGAACAAAGTATGCAGCAGTTGTTGTTGTTTAAAGTGTAGTGGGTCTGTTGAGAGATTTGGATTTTCCATTCATCCTTATGGTGGAAAAATTTACACAAAATATTTAATCATTTGTACAGTACTAATAGTAGAGATTTGTAAATTACTAGCTCCATTGTCTGAATGGTGGCATCTGGTGGTATTGTTTTTGCACATGTTTGTAGGACAGGATTTGTGGGACTTAAAGGCACACGCAAACATGCGGAAGAAAATAATAATAATAATAAACTTGAACAATGGCCTCTGGGCATCCACACCAATAAGCGCAGTGGATAACATACAGTGTGCGCTTTCAGGCACACTCAATAAGAATAAACGCGGTGGATAACATATAGTGTACTCTTTCAGGCACAATCAGTTGAGGAACTAACCATTCACACACCCGATGGCACAGCCGGGGAGCAATTTGAGTTCAGTATCTTGCCCAGGACACTTTTGACATGCAGATTGGAGGATCGAACCGGTCCGAACCACCGATCTTCCTGATTGGCAGACTGACCAGCTCTACCTCCGAGCCACAACTGCCTGAGAGATTTTAAGAGTGCTTTCAGGCACACTCAATAATAATAAAATTAAGTATGGGGAATAACATATAGTGTGCACTTTCAGGCACACTCAATTACTATGTTTATATAGTGTTTATGCTTGACACCCGTGTGAGAGCTCTTGTCTCCAGGGCATAATGTGCATTTCATGGTTACACTGTTCCCTTCATTTGTTGGAAGGAAAAGTAATAGCTATACTTCCATTTAAAGAAGGCTACTTTTGGATTATTTTAATGCTGATACTTATGGCGCCGTTATTCCCATCAATGCTAATATTATTGTGGTCTATTTTAACAAACTCATCTCATCCCATCTAATTGAAACTTGGCGTGCGTGTTCTTAAGGCCTTGACTATGAAAAGTTATCAAAATTATGACTTTTGATGGCGATCTGAATGACAGCTATTTTATCGGTGACCCTATGAGAATAAAGTGGTTGCTTCTGATGTTCTGTTTAACAAGCTCCTCCCAGGGACTTCATCACAGTTGACTTAAAACTTGCCCGGCGTGTGCACATGCTGCGTCTTGCACATGCGTGAACCCGTTCAATGCCACTTGCGGCTTTAATTCAATTTATACACATGCTCCTCTTCTCAAAGGAAAAATTACATAATATATATGCAGAAGTATCACCTATATGCAATAAATGTAAATCTTCCATTGTAACCATCTTCATAGTTAAGTAATTTACTCTTTCTGGTCTGGTGTTTTTAATATAATGTCCAAGGTTATGAGGTTTATGATAAAGCCAGAACCCTTACTCATTATTCTTGGAGTGTCTGAAACCTTTAAAAAATTAAACAAAGCACAATAATGTTTTATTTCATATGGATGTATAATAGCAAAAAAAGATTCTTATGTTATGAAGAGTGTAAACACACCAACATCTAAGATGTGGCTAGAAGAGTAACTAATACACTCATTTGGAAAAGATTAGGATATGTTCCTAGAAGACCAGACTCCAACATTTTTGGCCTTAACAGCAACCTCTTATACAACTTAAAAATTCGATCTCCCTATATGCATAGCAGGGTTCGTGATATTTTCCATGCAGGTCTTCTCCAGGGAATGCATGTTGATGCATGTTACTAACTAAACTTCTTCCCTGGGGTTTTCTGTGTGCTCTCTTGTCCCTTGGATTCTCATGGATTGTGGCTGCTGCTGTGGTCCTACACGACGTCCACTACATATATTATTACTGTCATTATTGTTACCATATCTCATTACAGTTTATAGTTAGTTAATGATTTGCTGCTGTGCATCTGTCTCTCTATCTCTATCCACGTTCCACTGTTCTGTAATCATTCTATCATTCATTGTAATTCATTGTCATTTATCATTCATTGTAATTGTGTGTTTGTATATGTTTGTATTATAAATGCCCAATAAAATACATGGAAAAAAAACATTGTTACAAATTTTCTTAAGCTGCAGTGTGTGGGCACGGCAAAGCCATGCAATTTCTCAACTCAGAGTGTTTTGGTCAGCGGGTGCATGTCCTGACGTGTGCACATGCGCGAGGGCCCGTTCAATGCCACTTGCGACTTTAATTCTTGTTTGCTTTTGTTCCTTATAGGTACAATTTTGGAGTCAATTTAAAATCACAAGTGGTCCATGCAGTCTTGATAACAGAGCCAGACACGTCCCTGACAGTGTTGTCAGTCTAAGGAGGTCAGATTTGATAGGTTCCTGTAAATTTCATGAATGTGCACCCTCATCATCTCATCATCTCATGTATCATGTGTTCTGTATTTATGAAAAGGAGCAAGCTCACTTATGAGCACCAAATGAAATAAGAAAGAACCTGAAAATACCCTTCAGGAACCTCTAACAGAGAACCGATAAAGATATGGTGAGAAAGAGGAGAGGAGAACAACAGCAACCGACAGATGCATTATTCAGTTTATGTGTATAAGTGTGTGTGTGTGTGTGTGTGTGTGTGTGTGTGTGTTGTGCCGTTCAAGCTCCTGCTTTAACAGTCTGATTGCTGCTTGTATCTAAACAACTCATGACGCATGTATGTGGTAACATTGAAGGAGATGTGAACATCTCCATGGCTTTGTCTTTTACTGACACACTGTATGCGTTGTCTGCGTTGTCAATACGTTAATCCCTTCTGCAGGGACGAGCCATTCTGAATATCACTTCAAAACAAACCTCATAAGAAAGCACAGTTGACTCTATCTGACAGTCTGGCCTGCCTGATGCCACCTCCAAAGGCCCCTGTGCTTTTCGCAGCTCCTTGACTCCCTCCATGAACTCTCGGCCTCCAGCTTTCTCCAGTGCGTTGCCTGGAAACAGGGTATAGCAGCAGGTGAGCGCCATTGGATGGAAGTCTTACAGTTAATAAATAAAATGCACATGAGCGTGTCCTTCTCACCCACACCATCTTTGAGTCCATCTGCATTTGTCAGTTAATTATCCCCTCCACCTTGATTGTTCCAATTTTGCTGATTTCACTCTCTGTTAGTAGCTGTTAGTTCTAGAGGCAGGAGTCAGAACACAGCTGCTCCATTTTAATTTAGTTTATAGATTGAAAATTTGACAGACTATGTTGTTACTCCCGTTATTACATATTTACATTGGTTGTGTTACCTTTTGTCCAAGGAAGAGGCTCTTTGCTGACAGGATGGTGAATCCATCTCCAGGACCGTCTTCCA
The DNA here is from genome assembly GCA_028641955.1 of Protonibea diacanthus. Taxonomy (NCBI): domain Eukaryota; kingdom Metazoa; phylum Chordata; class Actinopteri; family Sciaenidae; genus Protonibea; species Protonibea diacanthus. The sequence goes on from CM053989.1 coordinate 24,677,740, forward strand.
CTGTGGAGTTGGGTACAGACTCGTTGTCTGTGCTCTTTTCCAAATGGAGAGAGAAATGACACATTTAAATCTCCTCAGTCCCAGCAGAGTGAACCCATTCAGCAAGCTGGATATAAAACCTCAGTAGTTGTTGAATACGAACACTGACAGACTGAGATCAACACATTTTTTCTTTATTCTCTGGTCAGATAACTCATGATTTATTGAATCTTCATATCCCAAACTTTTATTAGATTTTATTTTGGCAAACTTCTGACTGAACATAAGATACACTAGGCATTTTGGGATACTTTGGGCAATCAGATACAGGTTCTTCAAATCAAGTGTGAAATTCTTGATCCTGGACACAAAGTAATCATGAATTGAGATCCACTCATTGGTCTTTTTGAGCCTTTAACCAGATCTTTATCCTTACTTTTCTGCAAATGTATTTGAGTGGATTTCAAACTGCTCAGACTTGAGCTAGGCTGGACTGAACAACCTCACCATGAGAGAATCTGAAAACTCCAGGAGGAGCCTCAAACTAAAGATGAAAAGTGTTTATATGCATTATACTTAGGCACTGAAAAGCATGGAGCAAACTGGACCCCTGCCCAATGTAACCAGTGATGACATAGCCAAACCGCGTAGCCGTCATTTCACTGCTGGCTGTCGGTGTTGTCAGCAAATGATGTGAACTTCATAGATAGTGGAGCTCCTTTCTGGGAAAACCTGGTCTGACTAAGAGGCGGCATCCATCCCGCTGGATGGAGACGAAGCCAATAAATCTGAACACGTGCCACTAAACTGGAAGAATCTCGTTTGAGTCTGGCAAGATAATCTTAAAACTTACAGGAAGACTCTCCGGTAATGCCAGGCAGCCTATTATAACCGTTAATATGGGGAAAGTAAGAACAACCCCAGGTTCTCTTCAGCACTGTAGCCAGGCTAACAGAGAACCACAATCCTATTCGACCCATCTATTCCTTTAGGTCTAACTAGTAATGACTTCATGAGCTTCTTTAATGATAAAATTACTATTAGAGAACTATTAGAGACAAAATTCATCACATCTTGCCCTCAACAGGCACTGATCTGCATTCTGATACAACAAGTTTAGAAACAGCTGTAAAACCTGATATATATTTAGACTGTTTCTCTCCCGCCGACCTTCATCAAATAACTTCAAAATTCGATCTCGGATTTGTCCACGTCAATGATGAATCCTCCATGCATACCATAAGTTTGTCAGTCCTAGGTTCTATACTAGGACCACTTTTATTCAGTTTATATGTTTCCTCTAGGGAACATTATTGAGAATCACTCATTAATTTTCATTGTTATACATTGACACCCAATTATATTTATCGATCAACCTGATGAAACCAATCAGTTAACTAACTTCAAGCATGCCTTAAGGACCATAAAAAGTTGGATGACCTACAATTTTCTGATGTTAGATTCAGACAAAACTGAAGTTCTTCCCAAACACCTCAGAAACTCTCTTTCTAGAGACGCTTGGATTGCACTTTAAATGGGATCACCTGGCTTCCAGTTCCTGGAGTTGTTTTGATCAGGATTTGTCCTTTTAATGTCACATAAAACAAATTTAGGACTGCATTCTTCCACTTTCGTAACATCAACAAAATCAGATGCATTGTGTCTCCGAAACTAGTCCATGCATTTATTACTTATTACTAGGCTGGACTATTGTAACTCTTTGTTATCAGGCTGCTCCAATAAGTCTCTTAAGGTCTTTTAGCTAATTCAGAATGCTGCTACCTTGATGTTCTGACAGGAACCAAGATCAGAGATACATCTCTTTCCATTTGGCTGCTTAAATTGGCTACCAGTTAAATCTAGAATAAATTTAAAAATTCTTCTCCTTACATACAGCTCTTCATGGTCAGGCACCGTATAAAGAGCTCATAGTACCCTTACTACCCTCTAGAACACTGCGCTCTCAGTGCTTGGGTTCCTTGTGGTTCCTGTAGTTTCAAAAGTAGATTTGGAGATTGTAGTGATTGTCATTTTATCATACATTGTAATTGTACAATATGTCTCTGTGTCACATCTGTCACGCCCGGGAGAGGATCCCTCCTCTGTGGCTCTTCCTGAGTTTCTTCCTCTCCTTTTTCCCGTTAAAGGGTTTTTGTTCAAGTTTTCCTCACTTTTTCGAACTTCGAGGGTCTAAGGACAGAGGGTGTCACTCCCCTGTACAGGTGTAAACCCTCCCGAACAAAGCAAATGTATTTTGTGACTGGGCTATACAAATAAAATTTGATTTGATTTGAAAACTAAGTTCTTGTACATGTGTTTCCTGCTGTCAGATTTGGATCTGTTTGCATGATCCTATAGGTCTCATTAGGCTACATACAAAATCGTTGAACATGTTTCTACCTGTCCTGATGATTTCAGCATGTTCAGTGGATCCTGTGTGTTCTCACCTCCACACAATCTGACTAATCACTGCGTAAAGTTGACAGTGTTTGTTTCAGAGAGTTCTGATTCTGGCTCCTGACTGTGTTTGACAATCTGACAAGTATTTCCTCTGCAGCATGAGGAGGCCTTAGTAAGCTATGTCCCTGTGTGTTCTGTCCATTCTGGAGTTGGTAACAGCACAGCTTCAGCGGCCTCGTTTGCCTTTAACCTTTTTGAAGGACTTGATGGGTTTCTTGTTCTTTGAGCGCTCTTCCTGCTTGTCCGGAACGGAGGCTTGATTGTCCACTTTCACCCGGCCCCCACACTCTTCTTGGAGGAAGTGGCGCTCTGGGTGGATCATGAGAGGACCCACCATTTTGATATGGTCACTCCGCAGAAGCTGATGGAGAAAATGGCAGTTTTCAGAAGAGTGTTCTCTTTAAGACACAGTGACTGCTCTGGTGAAAGCAGTGAAATGAGTGTGGATGATCCCAGAAGAGGTTAACCACAGTGTTGGGATACTGAAATATTAGCTGCTACACACACCATCTGTTGTCAGCTGAAACCTTCACCATAACCATGCACAGCCTCACACACAGGAAGACTCTCCTCTTTTCATTTATCATGATGGCACCTTGTTGCCTAATATGTAACAATAATATGTATAATTATAACTCTTCAAAGACTATTTGTAATGTGTTGCACCCACTGCATTCATTAGCAATATGCTGATATGTTATGCATTTACTGTATCTCATATCTGATGTCTGTGAAACACAGTTTAATGTTCTCAGAGTGACTCAGCTGGGCAACATATCTTTGTAGGGATGGAGACACTCTGTGTCTGGCACAATATATGAGGTTAGACGTACACCAGGAACCTGATCCCTGGAAGTCCCAGATGTATAGAGAGATACAGTGCGTCTCTGAGATGCTGCTGAGGCTGTCCATAGCAAATGTCTGAGTGACCGTTCATTTAAAACCTATTGTTAATAACGTTTCTTCCATAAATTTACCATAGATTTAAACCATGTTGAAGTTACATGACTTTGTGATCAGGTGAATGAATTGTCTCTGTCTGGTGTCCAACACTTTCAAGAGTAGATTTAAGACTTTCCTTTTTTGAGCGCTTATAGTTAGGGCTGACTCAGGTCATCCATAGTTATCACTGCCATAGGACTAGACTGCGGGAAGATGCAGTCACATCTGCCTTTACTGAAAACCCTCTCTCTCTCTCTCTCTCTCTCTCTCCCTCTCTCCCTCTCTCTCTCTCTCTCTACTCCCTCTCTCTCTGCTCTCTCTCTCTCTCTCTCTCTCTCTCTCTCCCCATCACCATTACCGTCAATGCATGTTACTAACTAAACTTCTTCCCGGAGTTTCTGTGCTTTCTCGTCCAGCAGGTTCGTGGATCGTGGCTGCTGCTGTGGTCTGCTGTAGCGTCCACTATATATAGCATCACTGTGTTATTGCTACCATATCTCTACTACAGTTTATAGTCAGTTAATGATTTACTGCTGCTGTGCATCTGTGTCTCTCTATCTCTATCACAGGCTTCACTGCTACTGTAATCATTCTATCATTTATTGTATTTCATTGTCATTTTATCATTCATTGTAATTGTACAATATGTTTGTGACAGTTGTTCTGTACCGTGACATCATTGCTGCGTCTGTCCGTCCTGGGAGGGATCCCTCACTCTGTGGCTTTTCCTGAGGTTCTTCCACCTTTTTCCCTGTTAAGGGTTTTTGGTGGGCAGTTTTTCCTCACTTGAACCAGGGTCTAGGACAGAGGTGTCACTCCTGTACAGATTGTAAAGTCCTCTACCAGAGGCAAAAATGTGTTTTGTGACTTTGAGAATACAGATAAAATTTGATTTGATTTGATTTACTGACTCTTACTCACACTGTTGCAACTTTTTAGGCTTTAGAGTACAGTCGCTGTGAAAGCAGTAACACTTTACTGCACTAAGTCACCCACCACCAACTATATCTCTGATTTACAGAGATTCCTGATGAACAGTGAAGCAAACTGCTGCAACCTGTAGCTGCTGTTAGCTAATGTTAGCTAATTTGTTAGCCAGGCTGCCCAGACTTGTGTGTTCAGCTCTGCCTGTTTGGTTTGTGGCCGGCAACAGCTGGTTGAATTTAAAAAGCTTGTGATGAAGCTGCTGGACCTGACCTGCTCAGCAGACGAACACAGTTAGAGCAAAAACTGCTGAACTCCAGTTTAGTTATATTAGGAGTTGGTGGAGACCAATACAGACTTCAATTCAACATGACTCCAAATGAATGATAACAGGTTAACAGGCAAATAGTAACTGTCTGCTAACACATTCACCAAAACTTCATAAGGTCATCAAATCAAATCAAATCAGATTTTATTTATATAGCCCAAAGTCACGAAACACAGTTTGCCTCAGGGGGCTTTACAATCTGTACAGGGAGTGACACCCTCTGTCCTTAGACCCTCGGTTGAGTGAGGAAAAACTTGCCCACAAAAACCCTTTAACAGGAAAAAGGTGGGAAGAAACCTCAGGAAGAGCCACAGAGGAGGACCCTCCAGGGCGGACAGGCGTGCAATGGATGTCCGTGTGCAGAAGGTAAATCAACACAAACCTGTTGTACAACTACAATGAATGATAAAATGACAATGAAATACAATAAATGATAGTATGATTACAGTAGCAGTGGAACCTGTGATAGAGATAGAGAGACACAGATTCACAGCAGCAGTAAATCATTAACTAACTATAAACTGTACTGGAGATATGGTAGCAATAATAATGATGATCATGATGCTGTATGCCTACACAAATCTCATTTCTTCCAGTCTGCATGTCAGAAGTGTCCTTGGGCCAAAATACTGAACCAGAATCTCCACCATCAGTGTGTAAATGTGTGTGAATGGGTGAATGAGATCGTCCTGTAAAACTTTAGTGGTCTGAAGACTGAAAGAGATATACAAGTACAGTCCTTTACTATTTCCACACACGCTTACACACACACACACACACACACACACACACACACACACACATATTCAGCCACTTGTAGACTGTTGTCTTACCTGGTTGAGTTCCTCATCATTGGCCACAGCCAGCTTGATGTGCCTTGGAGTTATTCTGCCTTTTTTGTTGTCCACGTGCTGCATTTCCTGCCAACTCTCCAAGATCTCAGCTTAGAGGAGAGATAACATGGTGTGTAAACTACTCCAGCATGCTGCATCTGTCCTGCTATTTCAACTATTTACTATCCACTACTTAGACTCCCAGCCAGTCTATTCCACTGACATGGCCCAGCACAAACACACATCTTTTGTGTTTCTTGCTACAATGCCCACTTCTGCTTCTAAAAGAATGATTTATTCACATGTTATTAGATCTGTTCTATGATTGTAATGCTTTGTAGATGGATGTATTGGAATGTAATAGTAGTAAGGTTGTTGTCGGATGAATATAGTTTGTCTCATTTAATATGATAAACTACTTCAGTGTTTTCAATAGAACATATCTGTTGAATTCTATATGTTGAATTATTAGCATAGACAGATGCTGTCCATCTGCTGCTACAGACTGGAGCTGCTGTGTATTAAGTGTGAATCATGTGATGCCACCCTACCTGCCAGGTACTCGATAACTGCTGCCATGTAGACAGGTGCCCCCCATACGATGCGGTACTTGTGTGCCCGGTCTTGCGAGTACCTCATCATCCTCACTGGGAAGATGACTTCCCGCGCCCTGGCTGAGCAGGACAGCTTGGTGGCCTTCTTCTTTCCTCCTCTGGCTGACATCTTTCTCTGGACACAGAGAACAACCACAACAAGTTAGCAGATATTACATAAAATACACATACAGTAGCTGTTTAAAAAAGTATTATTAATAATAAGTATTATTATTATTATTATTATTATTATTATTATTATTATTAATTGCTTATTATTAACATTATTTAAAATTGTCCAAATATTATTAAACCTAAACTGTGAAAAGAGGATTTAATTTCATACAGACAGTTTTATTTGTCCAGGTTAAGACTCTCATGATATGTGTCATTTTGTGTCATTTTTGCCTCCACATCAACATGATGGAGGTGAATTACATCACGTTTTAATTGATTTGAAAATTACATTTAAAATATTTATCAAAATGTGTGTTAAACATCTCATTTCAGAGTATCCTGTACAGCGTACTCAGTACTCTGGACAGTCCATTAAAAAACACTGCAGAGCGGTGTCCACAAGAACTATTTCTTCAGTCAAAAAGTAGTTCCACTGATGTTTCACATTTTAGAACAAACAATATACATGTTATTTACACAAACTACTTTCCCATTAAACTTTCTATTTGGATGTTAGTTGATAATTGGATAACAATCGATACTGCATGCAAGTGCACATAGATAAGCCCTAGTTGTAATCAATTATTTATGATGGATTAATGACGTGTTACATGTGTTACGTGTTACATGAACACACAAGTGTGGGAAAGAATACGGTAAGCTGTGTGTGGATGAAGTCAGCATGAATCAACTTGATGCTTCTTCATAGTATACAATAAGACGCGGCCCCGTGTAAATAGGTCCGTGCACTGAGCTGTCTAATAGGCTGCGGCCTGCAGCAGCGCCGCCGGAACTCACACATCATTTACATGTATGCACGAATTAACACGGTGGCTCCCGACTGTCACCAAAGCTGGAGGGATATGATGTGCGCGTGGACGGAGAAGAACGGGAATGTGACCGTGCTCATGTAGGCTAACGTGACTGTGGCGAGCCTGGCGTTTTGGGGAGAGCAAGTAACGTCTCTAAGACGAAGCTACGCAGACGTTAAACTGACTTTTCGGCTATGTAAATTGTAGTAAAGGGCTAACTGTGATTCAGGCGATGAAATGTATTTATTAACTCACACTCATTTAGTGGGGGAAACAAAGCTAAGGGTTAATGTTAGCTACGCCAGGTCGTTTAGCTAAAGCAAATGATTCAGTACGCACTCCGAGCACTTTTACGTCTTATTGTAAAGCAGAGATATTAACCACAGCGACCCATTTTAAAGAAGCCCCCGCCCGCCCCTTCGTTTTCATGTAGCTCCCAATCCTCTGCGCGTGTGTAATCACATCAGACATGGAAAGTAAATCGTCCCCAGTCAATCCGGATATGCGCCGAGGCATGAAAAATGAGAACGCCCCCAAGTTTCTACCTGTTTTGTCCTCCCTTCACCCGAATCAGCGCTGGCCACAGATGCTCCTGCACGGAACACAGATGAATCCCCACGGTGGAAGACGGCACGCTTTGTTTTTGCTTTTGTTTATTTGCTGTCTTTGTGCGTAAATCTTCTCAGCAGCAGAAGAAGAAAAAAACAGCCCACAGAGCAAAGCAGGAACAGCGTAGTCTGGTCGGAGGCTGTATGCTACTGATGATGTAACAAAGGAAAAAGAGATTCAGTAGAGGAAAATTCAATGAAAACGCCCCTGCCATGGCTTCAAGACGAACATGTTGGCTGAAAGAACACGTGTGCTCAGAGATAAAGGCACGTGTAATGGACGAGTCTAAATGTGACACATAGGCTCATAATAAAAATACATTCTTCGAGGACGCCCCAGAGTTCCTAAATGACACCTTAACAATGACCTCACATGAGGCCCGATAAATCACATCAGTGCCATCCATGACTGTGTGAAATGGTAGCTGCTTGTCTGCAGGTCTAACAGGTGGTAAAACTTGGTATATGAATGTGCAGACTGTCGGAGTGAGATCAGAAAGATGACCCCCAACCAGCATGTTTGATGAATCAAAGAAACACGAGGGGGGCTGAGGGAGTCGAAGCAGCCAATCAGATCACTGGACTCCATCTTTGATATGTCAAACCCAATAAATCCATGATGGGGGACAACGGCTGCATCCACTCTGAGGATAAGGCTCTATATGTGCATTGATATTGCATCTTCTATATACACTCCCACAGAGCAGGTAAAGTTAGATTTTTAATGTGTCCTGAAACTAAAACAAACATGAAGAGGAACAAAGGGCTGTTACAGAGTGAGGTCGTGTATAGAAAGACAACGGTGCTCAGTGCTGCTGATTGTGATTAATGATAGCGCTCAGTGTTTAGCTGTACTTTGGATCTTGGCCTTGATGCTCTGTGTGGACTTTGAACTCTACACTATGTACTTGGATGGGTGGATGGATGGATGGATGGATGGATGGATGGATGGATGGATGGACATGCAAACTGCTAGTCACAAAAACACAGACAATCACTGCCCAATTAATGTTCACAACACACTGTGTCCTTTCCTTTTATAGAGTAAACAGATTGTATGTCTCAATATAAGCACATAAATCACAGCTGTATAGCACAGACAGTAACTATTTGGTTTTCTTGCAGTACAAAGGAAAAATCTGATGTATTAGTATGGTATGTGTGTCTTGGCTGTGTTTAGAATTTGCGTGTACAGGGACAAAAAGGAACACAAATCCACCCTGATCACACTTAATCATAGGCAGGAAAACACTGTCGTATTCAAAGGAACATTATCATTGAGTATCCACATAAATGAAAACATCTGATATTCCTTGTCCTCTTTACAACTTTAAAAAATAATAATAATAATAATTAATTAGAACTGCAACACCTGCTGGACATTTTCCCTCGGATGACGCTATGTTGTGTGGTGCTTTTGATGGCCGTAGAGCCCAGCAGTAAGCTATAATAAACATAAACCTAAAATCATATGTCTGTCTTTTTTTCTGCCAGGGTGGAGACCATCTGGGAACAGTTTTACTTTTCTGTGCACTTATTGTGATTATTAAAGTCATTACAAGTACAAAGTCAAACTGTCAAACAGTAGCATTCCTAAACCAGAATAGTCAACAGTGTGGGGTGTGTTTCCATTTGTTCATGAACAGCTCCTGGGAGGAAGGGTGATTTTGTTACTGTTCACATCTCTCTTCAGCCTCGAGTTAAACAGTAAATGTATAGCATTGAAAAACAGGGATCCCAGAACTACTCTATTTATCTTTCTAAAGATTTGTGGAGGTGTCCATCCTTTTGACTAAATAGTAGTTATACAATATCTGTCCATGCATTAGTAGCATTAATTCCCATGCCTATTTATACACTCTTTTGCTTGATTATTTATATTATTGTTTTTCTTTTACAATGATGCATTATGACAAATATTATTTTATTTGGCATCGCACCTCCCAATAAAAATTACATTACAAGTTGTAGTTGTGGAGATGTCATCAAAATTAGATTTACAGTGTATAATTAAAGATTCCTTGGCCAGCCACTGCTTGCTTTAGAACATAATGATTGTGTAAATGTTTTATTTCCTGTATTTTAAGGTGTTTCACTCTCAGTTTGGCATAAAGGCATAAAATGAACTAGACGTCACCTCTGTAGCCTGTACTTCTGTGTATGTGTATTTTGCTTAAATGTGAACTGAGTTTAAATGGGTTGATTTTGAGAATGTCACTTTGTTTGTAGATTTTGCATATGTGTACACAGATTCCCCAATCTAATCTATTTGTGTACTGCATATCTTATTTCTCTGTCATCATATAGAATTTTTATTGGTAATGTATTTTATTTTATTCTGTATTTATTCTGTTTTCTTTTATTTCTGTATATGACATCCCACTCTGCTGCTGTGTCCAAATTGAATTTGTCTTACAGGTGATCAATAGAAGAACATCTTATCTTATCTCCTCTTACTGATGTTATCACTGATGGAATGCGAGGAGGATTGCTTAGTTAAGCAATTTTTTGTGTGTTCTTTCTTCTAATTGATTTCCTTCCTTCTTTTTGTTACCTGTTCTATGTGATTTTCACTTTTACTTCTTAATTTGTGTATAAATACCACACAGGTTATGATCTTGACTCTGCAATAATCAATACAGTTATAGTTCCATCAATCAAATGCAGTCCAGATGTTCAAAACCATATCCTGAGTGATTTTGTTTGTTACATTCCTGGTAGAAAGCACAGTGGATGCCTGCATGAGCTCCTTTCCACAGGCTGACAGTACTGCAGTAAGTCAAGTTGTAATAATGACTCCCACGTGAAAGGTGGATCATGATTCAGTATTTTATTGGAAATAGCAGGCAGTTTTCAGTATTTATTCTTTATTATTCTTTAGTCTACAGAGGGCAGCAGAACACCAGCTTGGTGGCTCCGTGTACCTAAAATGGACTCTTTCTAGACCAATGGTCAGAGGTTCATTCTTGATCATAGAAACAGCAGTTGACAACAAACTCACAATTTAAAGAATCAGAATTTGACTTCATGACACTGTCAAAACCAAAACACAGTTAAAAGACAGCAATATTAAAAGAGCAGTGATACAATGAAATGGTGATGGTGAATAAAATGCTCTGAACAGATTCCAACCTTGTGCTTGTGGTTTGTCAATGCGTGTCTTGCACACATGACTAATAGGTGAAACATGTGCAAGGAAGAGCTAATCAATACAGATCTGAAAATAAATTTGAAAACATACTGAGGCCAAGACTGTAAGATCTAAAATTCAAATAGATAACTAATATGATTTATTTGAACTTTTTGAACAGGAAACTTAGTCCAATAACAGAGTTTGTCTTGAGATGTTTCTGACAAGAATTAACATCAGTTTCTTACATCACACATAATCCAGGCAGAATATACAGTGTGTGGTGAGCATATGAAAAGATATTATTTAAGACCAGTATGAGTGGATATAACTGCAATGTAAATAGTGTTTTTTTTAACTTAGCTTAAATGTTGTCTGTTTTTATTGTTATTTCCTGTTTTATCTCTGTAACTCTTGCACAGTACAGTGTCTTGTAGCTGCTTTTAAAAGCGCTTTCTAAATTAGAGATCATTTATATACTTTCTCAGTGAGAGCAGTACAGGCTTGATTGAATGCCTGAGTTGACTGGGTTCAACATGAACAACTTTTGTTTGTGACTGACTGCCAACAGGATTCAGGATCAGCATCAATAAATTTTTATCCAAACAGGATAAAATCCAGCTGGGATGGATTCACATAAATACTGTACATTAAAAACATGCTGAAAACCTCATCCCACCAATCATTTTTTAAAACTCTTTTCTTTCCATTTTGTTCTGGTTTGGGGCACGCTACTGTTAAGAAGATACGGTACAGTGTCGGCTCTTTCAGAATAAACAATCTCACAGTGTGAGAGGATCCAAAGGAACAAAAATAATAATAATAAACAGTTTTTTTTTATTGCATGCATTTTAAGATACAGAGTCCAATTTGTTGTGGCAAACACAAATTAAACTGTGTTGTTTATACAGTCTTCCCAAAACAACATACAATTATTTTTACATCACATTAGTCATAGAGCCTCTACAGGCCCAGGACATGACATCTACTCTATATTTATCAGCATTTTGCTTCAGCCTGGTATAGCATAATAAAAAGTAAAATTCAACTTGCTCACTCACTCTCATGTGCTGAGTTCTACTGTACTTCAATCTCATCTCACCATGAGCAAGTCAGTTTTCAAACAATAACAAATAGTGCAATAGCATAGGTAACAATGCTGAAAAACATGAACATCATTATTCTGGAGAAAAGACATCTGATTGTTTAGTCTCATTTCTGAGTTGAAATTCCGGCACATTGGGAATTTGTTACAGAGATGAGACTGCTGGCTTAGCCATGCCTAAATCTAACCAAACCTTAACCATAGCAGTGCAATGTTAGGAAAACATTTGATTTATGAAACAGTAATGTCTTCATGCTGATAGAGGCTCAGATAGAGATAGAGAATGCTGAGGTATGTTATTCCAGAAAATGGTTAAACATATAGCATGTTTCTTTTCTTTCTTTTTTTTTTTGCCTGTGATGGGGTGAGAAGAGTTGTACAGTGATACTAACTACAGAAAAATTTCTAAAGAAATTTTGAGTGTGCCTGACTCTGGCCTCTTGCCCTCATGCATTAAATATGTAATAGGCAAATTTTCAGTTTGTTTGTTATTGCGTCTAAAAATGCGATTTACTTTTGGAAGAAAAAGAAAACAAAAAATAATAATAATAATAATAATAATAATAATAATAATAATATTAATAAAACATTAGAAATTCAATGAGGCCTTGCACATGAGTACTCGAACCCTAATAATAATAAAAAAATAAGCATTAGAAGTTCAACAGGCCTCACTTTTTGTAATTAACCGGGCCTATGTAGCTGCAACGGCATTGGGCGGGCCTCGCATCCTCGCCACGTCGGTCAACACGTCAGGGGGCACAAAACCTGATACCGAAGGCGGAGCTCTGCGGCGTGTTTTTGAAATTTCTAGGAAAATTTGGGGCAGGTCAGACCGCGTGCAGCGTGTTAAGTTAGAACAGCATTTACAATCATGGCGAGACATCGATATTCAACAAACTGTCATGACCCACGCCCTCTGATAAAAGTTGAAATTCTTTCTCAAATGTCAACACCAAAGGCTTGACAACATCCACACACCTAGTTTGAGGTTGATATCACTAAAACACTTGGAAAACATCATCAAGTAAGTCACGACACTTCCTGCGTAACAGGTGGCGCTGCATCATAACTGGATGTTGTTGTATAAATTTGTTCAGGCCTGGACTACAATCAAACATGTGAAATTTCAGTCTGATTTAACAATGTATGTGTGAGTTACTCCCACTTCCTCTTTCATGGCGAAACATCCAAGCTTTGCCGCGCCCCCACAGACCACGCCCGTTGACCAAAACTAAAAAGCTTTGCAATTTAACGTCACACATGTCTTTAGATTCTACAGTTTAAATTTGAAGCGATCTGACAAAATCTCTGGGGGATTCGTTCCAAATATGACCCTTCTCAACCAGCCTGAAACACCAAAAATGGTGATATTCATTCCTAAATATCTCTCTTCTGTTTAATTTTGTAATTGTCAAAGAGACATTTTTAGGTCTTACCATATTCTACAATTCGGCTGAGGGTTCCTGTCTGTGTCCAAAAGCTGTGGTGGGGCTGCCTCAAAAAGAAAAGTTCAAGGGCGCTATAGAGGCGTTTTTGTCCCACCTAATTAATTATGCAGCCGAATTTTTGCATAATATTGGTCTTAATAACCACAAGTTTCAGACAGCTCTGAAAGTATATGAAAAGCCCAACGGTTTTGCCTGAAAATCAAGCCAAAAAAGTCAGCGGAGTCTCGATTTTTAAAGAAAAAATCTTGCACGTTTGACTTTGACGGACGTCTGACAAAGCCACTCTGATGAAAAAGTTGAAATTATTTCTCGTGTCAGCAGCCTCAGGGGCGCGACAGTATCTACCTAGTTTAAATTGGATTCACTCAAACACTTTGGAGAAACTATCATCATTAAAGTAAACACTTCCTGTCACCAACGGGTGGCATTGTATCAATAACAGATATTATTGTATAAATGTGTTCCAGGCCTGGACTACAATCAAAACATATGAAAGTAAGTCTGATTCAACAATGTATGTGGGAGTTACGGCTAAATTACTCCCCCTTCCTGTTCCCTAATGAACATCAAAAAATTTAAGCATACTTCGAAAAGAATTCTTCGTGGCGTGAAAAACGAAATAAAACCTCGCAATTTAACACCATGTCTGTAGATGGTACAAATTTGACAACGATCAAACAAACCTCTAGAGGTTGTCTTAATGCAGATGTTGAAATGACCAAATACTCGTGCAAAATATGATTTTTGATCAAAATGGCGGACTTCCTGTTAGGAAGTTGAACCATGGCTCAGAGGCTTTTGTGTGTCTCTGTATGTTACATACTCCTCCAAATTTCGCCACACGTGGATGAAACCGTTTTCATCCACACTGGAGCGCTTTTGTGTATCTCTGTGTATTGCAGTCCTCAAATTTCATGATGGATGAAACAGTGTCAAGAGAACCTCTCGAGAAAACATATACATGTGGTAGCTGTAGAGCCATTTTTATGCGCCATGCCGAGACCCTAAAATACGTGTTTGCCCAACTTTGGGTGGGTGAGAAATTTTTTTAGTACATTTAGGCGTCTAAAATGCTGATTTACTTTTGGAAGAAAGAAAAAAAGAAAAATAGACATTAGAAATTCAATAGGGCTCGCGCCAGTGCTCGGGCCCTAATAAATAAAGTATCGTGTTAGAAATTCAGCCAGGGCTCCTCGCACGCCAGTGCTCGGGCCTAAATAAACGCATTAGAAATTCAATGGACTCCACCGCCAGTGCTCAGGCCCTGGTATCACTCTGGAAGCCGTGCACACCTGTGGTAAGAGCTGCGAGATGATTTGACTTTTTTGAGTTCTCGCGTCTGATATAGAGACTGTATCTTTGTTAGCTGAGGATACTTTACACTTTGTTATTAATTTTCTCTCTAATCAGCCAGTGGTAGAAACACCGCACAAGGGTTCGATTGTGAGTATCAAAATGCTTCACAAAAGGATAAGAACAACAAAAAAAGACAGAAACTGGTTGCTTACTCATTGCACAATCAAATGAATTTAACTGACTTAGAATTTAGTGTTAATAAGTGAAGTAAGTGAAGCATAAAAGTGGGAAATTAAACAGTATCAAACAAATGATGACAACATCAGCAAGGGACAGAGAATCTTATTAATCTACAACCTGGTATAGCCAGGTCACTAATGTCACTTACTTTACATGAATCTGATGGCCCCAGCCGGCTGATGTAACACTGGTGTTCACTGGGATAATAATAAAATTGAATCTACTTTCATGCTGAGTTGCAGTCAGAGGGGTTACAGATTACAGACAGAAACTTTCTGATTTCTATTTAACACTGTTTAGGAGGATCATTAAACTGAACATGACAGCCAGTAGCTAGAAAGTATCAAATCTTTTTACCTCAGGGAGACACCAGACCCATGCTTTACTTTGCCCCCTCACTTTTCAAACATATTAGCCCTTGATCAATGATTATAAAAGTTAAAAATTCAAACCTTTTTTCACTTGCTGTGAGTGAACAGGTTTGATCTCTGTGCAACACAGCTCCCAAAAAAAGGCCCATGTGACATGGGGTGGATGGGTCTAACACACAAAGCTGTAAATAGAGAATACTCAGCTATTGTGAGTGTGTACATCTGTCTGTGATGGCAGTCATCATCAGAATGTTGTGAAGGATTACAGATCAGTGAATCTCTGTGTCTTGAGATGTCTGTTGTATCTGCAGGCAGCTTGTCTTGTGTCTGTTAACATGCAGGTTCAGTCACTGAGAGTTTTGCAGGATGGATCCACTTTAATGACCTTAACCTACAGGATGTGATCCCAGTGTGGTCAGTATACATTAGACTTACTATTGGCAGATGCTGCCTGCTTCAACATCCTCTTCAGAGAGCCCGGCAGATAACTACAGCCTCACTGTTGCTTCAGGGAAGGAGGAGGCCCCAGACACGCCACAGCTAAGGGGCATGGACACTCTTAGTCAGCATCCATTGTGGATGGAGAAAACACCTGGATACAAAGGCAGTCTAAACAAACCTGGTGCCTTGTGTTGAAAACACTTCTTGGCTGCTGCAGAGGAGGAAGTGTGTTATTGTGTGCAAGTGTGTGTTGGGGGAGTGTTTTACTGCATTCGTACAATATTTTTACAGTAAGTCAGGATTGACAGGAGCTGGCCATACAAGTTGTAGCTGGATGCTGGTAACTGGATATGATGTTCATTGACTCATTTGAGCACCAGCTTAGCGAAAGCGATATATACAGCCGCCCCATGATATATATATGTATGTGTGTTATTGTGTGTGTGTGTGTGTGTGTGTGTGTGTGTGTGTGTGTGTGTGTGCATTGGTGTGTGAATGTGTATGAATGGTTGGCTCCTAAACTGATGAGTTAAACGCCTCCCATGTGTGAATGGGTGAGAGAGGGTACACCATTGTACAAGTCGCCAGTTCATCACAGAACACATAGAGACAAATAACCAATCACGCATTCCTCGGCAATTTAGAGTCACCAATTAACCTTAAGAGTGCATGTCTTTGGGCTGTGAGAGGAAGCTGAAGCACTCAGTGAGAACTCACGCAGACATGGGAGAACATGGCTCCACTCAAAAGGCTCCAACTGGGTTTCATACCCTTCTTGCTGTAACCACTGCACTACCAAGCTGCCCACTGGGATCTAATTAAAGAGAATTTAAAAGCTATAGCATACAAAGATATTTTAGACTATAGCTTTGTGGCAGCAGTTCATAAGCCCAGCTCCATAAAGAAATGGATTTCTGAGTGTGGCTGGTCTGCACATGTCTCTGACCGTAACCTCATCCAACATCTTTCAATGAACTAGAACTCTGACTGTGAGCCAGACTTTTTCACCCAACATCAATGCTGGACCTTACTGATGCTACTTGTGGCTGAATGGGAGCAAGTCCCTGCCACCAGTTCAACACATCTGGTGGAAGAGCGATAACTAGAAAAGTGGAGGCCGTCCCAGCAGCACATGCGTGCATGGTGTCTGAACATATGTTCAACAATCACATGACTATAATGGACCGGTGTCACATACTTTTGAGCGATGTGGTGTGCTCTTCTGTCAGAAATGAGTGTGAAATATTTCTTGTGAAACTGATGAATAGAATGAAGTCACCTGTTCGAAGGGAATCTGTGTGATTATGATAGAATAACAGAAAATGTGT
This sequence comes from Protonibea diacanthus, assembly GCA_028641955.1. NCBI lineage: Eukaryota > Metazoa > Chordata > Actinopteri > Sciaenidae > Protonibea > Protonibea diacanthus. The sequence continues at coordinate 24,694,758 of CM053989.1, forward strand.
GCTTCTCTTACAGGAAATATGTTCATGTCATGAATTGTTTTTCTCTACCAAGTCCAATATATACAAATAATGTTATCCCATCTCCCCTGATTGTACTCATTCATAATGCTGCCAAAAATGTCATCATGATGAAGCAGCCTCATGAGCACCAAGCTTTTTAAACAATGATCATGAAGACACACATTGATGAAATGAGCATCCACTGAGATAAAAGCTAAAGTATGTATGACATGTTATCCTATGGCCACACTGGTGTCTGGCTAATCATTTAGCATGGTAAGCCCTTCCCTTCAGTTAGTTTAAACTTGTGTATATATATATATATATATATATATATATATATATATACAACTTTGTATATATGAAGTTTAAACTAACTGTTTTAACTAATTAGAGACTTATTGTACCTAGCCCTGTTGAATCCTTTAGTAAAAATGTTGAGGAAGTTTTGTACACTTCATTGCACCCTTGTTTATCTCACCATGGGAAAGTGACCTGCTGTGGCTGGCTGGGTGGGACTTCCTACCATCTTTCCCCAAGCTCGCTTGTCAGCTATGCACGCTCTGACATGAAGGAAATCCTGCCTTTCCTTTCCTGGCCTTTTTATGGACAAATATCATGACAACTTTAGGGGTCACTGTGTTTATTTCAGTTCCTTTGTACTTTGCTGTATGACCTGTAAGCTTTAGGGTCAGGAGTGGAATATGATGGGTGTCAGGTCCTATCTATGAGTTTTTGTAATTGGAGGACTTAGGCAATTTGGCACAGCAAGACCATATCCCAGATTAGAGTGGGAAACGGTGATGTATGACAGGCTGACACTAGTTATTTCCTGCTGTGGTTAAAGCTAATTTGTTGCCTCAGACCTTCAGATCTTGAGTTCAGTTATTGTATTGTCTTCTAATGGCTTTCTGCTGGCATGTTACCCATGTTTATCTCAGTGGATTTGTGCACCCAAAATTCTTACCAGTTGTGTAATTAGGCAGAAAAGCCCCAGTACAGCATGGTTTACAAGTACTCAGTGCAGCATTCTGTGTTTCTAAATTTGGCCTTCTTTCCCAAATCCCAAATCATGTGTCCCAAAAGGATGTTGACACTTTCTTCATTCTCCTCATGGCGTTGCTCTCTTTGTTTCAAGAGGAAGCACAGGAATAAACTGATAACAACCAGCATGCATTCGAACCAGAGCCATTTATGTTGAGTTAAAAATATGCAGTTAAGAAGACAGAGCTCAAAATAAAATATTATGTGCAGCAAATAGAGTGAATTTACCAAAAAACTGATGAGTTAGCACATGTAATAAGATGTGTGTAAAGTTGACAGTATGTATCAATTAGATTTATTTTTGTTACACACACACACACACACACACACACACACACACACACAGATGTATAAGAAAGTACTGGGTAAGAGAGTGAGTGGAGTAGAGTACTAGTACCAGCTCATCAAAATGTCTCGGTAGAAGTTGAAAGTGTTCTTTAAACACCTTACTTAAGTGGAAGTACTAAAGTATTTAAAATGTTTGTGCCAAGTATTGCAGAAGTAAGTATTTAAAAATATGCTACTTGAGTACTGAAAAGTAGAAGTAAGTAAAGTAAAAGTAAAAGTATTGAGTATATTAAAGCAGTAAAAGTTTGAATACATATTGTTTTATCATCTCAAACATTTTAAATACAAGTGTTTATGGAGAAATAAAAAAACAAGCAATGCATGTGTCTACAGATTATTCTAAGTAACTGAGAATAATTGGATGTGCCAAACATGGACAAGTCAAGCCTAATGGTAAACCTTATAATAGAACAGACCAGAAGCACATCGCTTTCATCTTCACCTCTGCCACAATCATTTGAAGCCACCGATGGCGTTGAGCTTGTGTGTGTTGATGGCGTTCTTGGGTCGTCTTCTTCCATCTACGTGCAGGCTGACTATACCAGTGTGTGAAAGGCTGTATGTGACATGTCGTGTTCTTATATGACCGGACCATTTGATAAAACCCAGTGACGAGCCTGCTTCATCAAATCTGGTGACAGAGCCATCTACCGCTCTGGCATTGTCTGATTTAATATATATATATATATATATATATATTTTTATAAATAACAGTAACGATTCAGCACAGGAAAAATGTAAAAGTATTAAAGTAAAAAAGAGTAAAGTAATGGCTTCATCAAAAATATGTAGTGCAGTAAGTGGAAATGCAAAAAGAAATAATACTCAAAAGTACAGATACTGGATTTTAGTACTTAAGTACAGTACTTGTTACTTCTAACTTAGTTTACTATACATCTACACACACACACACACACACACACACACACACATACACACACACTTTACACCCGTCCCACATTCCAAACACTGTATTGCTTAAAATGCCCCTATGTTGCAACACTTGCAGTAAAAACCACAAGCCTGTCATATGCATTTTCACCAGTGACCCACAGGTTTCCAAAGCACTTGTTTTGAAGCCGAAAATATGCGGCCCTGGCCACTACCATGTTGGATGTCCTGCTTTTTCCGTCTCCCGTCTGATCAAGATATCGGCAAAGACATACATCATCGGTGGACCTGAGGTTGAATAACACCTGGGTGCAGTTTGTAATGGAGATAAAAATGTTGCAGCATGGTCGCATGCTAATGTTAGCATTTAGGTCAAAGGTCAGTAGCAGTAGTAGTAGCAGTCGTAGTAATAGTAGCATATGTCCATCTACACAATGTATTAATCAGTCAAGGTTTTTTCTTGGCAGACTGCTATTTCCACCCAAAAGCCCTGCAATTCAATAGACATCCATTATTCCATTCATCTCTTACTGTAAATTTTCATTTTACTGAATGTGCAGATTCATCTAGGACCTCTTCGACTCTTAGATCTGGGTAAACAAATAAAGAGCCAAGTCACTTCTGGTACATGATGTGGAAATTACAGCATCACTGACCAGCTTTACACTAATGTCTGACAATGAATGTGTAATGATTTATTGACGTAAAATACATTAACTTCCATTGACTCTTTCTCCTCTCTGCCCTTTGTCCCTATTAGGCGACTACACATATCTGCATGTACTAAAGTGTGTCAGTACTCCCATAAGCCATTTCAGTGTGTTTGATCTTCCTAACATCCTGTGGTTTTGTGATGCTCCCCATAATTAAAGTCAGATGGAACCAATTTAGTAATACAGCATGGGTTAACTTAGGCCTGTGTGACAAATCCATCAGCAGCATGCGGGACCAGCTCAGAGTGGTTTCCCAGCAGAGGAACCCCTTGGAAAGTTGTCTTCCAAACTGCACTCAGGTGGCACCGTTAAGAGACAGCTGGAAAAGCTATCTGGCTGTTTACTTTTCATCTGCCTGGCCCACTTTTCCCATGCATTCATGACTCATGGTAGGTAACGAACCTTATTTTGGAGTACTTCTCATATTAGCATCACATTAGCATGTATTTTTTTTTCCACCAGCAAGCATCACTTCATTGTTGAAGAATAATAAAACACATATAATAATTAACTAACAAACAAGCAGACCTTAAATCTGGTATAATTAATATAATGAAAAGACTATGTCAAACCAACTCACTGAGAATGATTACCTAACTCTGCAGTTTGCCTCAGTTCCTTGGAGCGATTAACATCTTTCAGCTTATTTTTTTGGTTTTCTAACACAGGTTCTGTTCGTTTAGTCTCACTGCCCTCAGCAACCTCATTTCCAGCAGCAGCAGGCAGCTGTTTTCCATGAAAAATCTCTAATATATCCACTGTACACTACCTGGTCAGCACCACACAGTAGCAGACAAGGCTGGTGAACGTAGTGTAGAATTTAGCAGCTAAAGAGACAAATCTTTTTGCATGAATTTGAATATTTTATGTGTGTTGGATATGTATAGAAATACAGGAAGTGTTTGCTTGTTATGCCATAACTTTAATTCTGTTTATCACTTTAAACATACCTACCTCATGCATTTTTGTGTATACTAAATCAACTTAATGATAGCACACAAGTTATCAATCTTTATATTTATTCTTCTGCCACCAAATACCCAAACAATCAAGTGTAACTGTAGTTGTAACTTTTGGGGTTTATTTGACATGACAAGCTGATCTGGTTAATGACTATCATCAGATGAAATATTTTCAGCATGTCTTGATACATCTTGATACATCTTTATCACAGTTTACCCAAAATAATACTGTCAGTGTTGAAAAGGCTGGCTGCCACCAGGAGCTGAGACAGGAGTGACTCATTATTGACCACTAGAGGGCATATCGGTACTGTTCTGCCTAGCAACAGGTACAGGTTTGGACTAGTTTTGTCAGCAACAGAGAGGTCTAAAGGACGAAAGTTTTCTGGCAGTTCAGTTGGTTTTGGTTTTGGGTGTTGGTTTTTTCTGGTGTTCCCGGTCCAGTTTTTTCATATGTGCGTCCATTTGTTCTGCAAGTAGATTACTGTTTTGATATTAATAAATATTATCTTAATGATGGCATTTACTTTGAGCTAAATAATACGTAGTGTGGTAAAGGGGTAACATTTAAGTGATATTGGTTATTCCTCTGTTATATATTATCAGTAGTGTGATTTTCACAGTTTGTTCTGTTTATCTTGTTGTTGTACGTCCTAGAAACCTCACATAAAGACATATCCACGAACAAAGTCCCATGTAAGAAGTGACTACTTTATTGGAATAAAAGAACACTCTCTGCACTCCACGGCCTGGTTATTAAGACCCACCAGAGTTCTGACTGGACTCTCCACAGCGATTCGTGCTTTCCAACTACCCTATACCCTGAAACTATTTTTCATTGGTCCTTTGAGCCGGATTCGATGGATTACTGTGGGAAGATGCCAAACCCTGAGCCAGAGGATGTGGTTTCCCAACCACCAAGGCAGAGAGTGGTTCCCTCTTACCTGTTGGATTATGACTTAACTGGGCCAGGATCCCAGACCGGAGCCCAGAGTCAGGTTCCCCAAGACGCCAGAGAAGATGAGCGTGTGCAGTCACCAGCGGAGGCACGCTGTGGTACTACATCACCTATCAGCCAAGGGTCTGCAACAGACCTGTATGTGGTGGATGAGGGGAGGGAGCAGATGCTGAAGGAGACGCAGCATGACCGTTATCACCCACCCAGCCAAGCACTAGATCCACCCACCAGTTGGCAGCAGCTCAGCCAAGTGAATGCAGCCCTGAGACACCAGGCAAGTCAGGTACCTGAGCTCATTGCAGCATTAATGATATGATGACGATGAAGCAAGCCAATACCAGCCTCTGACAACAGGTGGATAATCTGGTGAGTCCTACATCCTCCATGCCTCCATGCCCACCACCAAGCTCAGACACACGTGGGCGGGAGAGTCATCACCCAACGGCAGTCTATATGCCATACAGAGGACATCCTGCTGACAGGGAAACATACTACTCCCCTCCCAGGCCTAGTGACGAGTTGGCAGAGGATCTCTCTCACCTCAGAGTATCACGCTGAGTAACAGTGGACTCCCCCTACCCACCATACTCTTCTGTCTCTCCTCCAGCAAGCTACTCCAGGGCAGATCAGTATGACCAGAGAACCCCCCTGAGGCCAGCCTATAACCTTTATGATCCTCCATACGGTTATGCTGACAGAGCAGATGATGGCTACTCCCTGTATCATCCACAGTATGCAAACCTGTCATCTACACAAGAGCATACATACCGAGGACCTAAGCCATCTATCCCACCTCTGATGTCACCAGTCCCCAGAGAGTTTTCAAGAATGAAAATTGCACTGGAGAATATCCTCCTGAGTGATGCCACAGAGCGATTCAAGTTTCAAATTCTCACATATCACCTCAGGTATGAAGAGGCCTCACTTGTGGCAGACTCATACAGCAACTCCAGGCAGCCTTATACAGACATGATGACGGCCCTCACCAAGATGTACGGGCAGCCACACAAGCTAGCTGTGCAACGCATCACAGAGTTGATGGATGGTCCAGATGTCCACAGTGGTGATGTGACAGCTTTCCGTCTGTTTGCTCTTCGTGTACGCTCTCTGGTTGGCGTGCTGGAGCAGCTGGGGTCAAGAGGTCGCATGGAGCTGCAGTGTGGATCACATGTGTCTAGGCTACTTAGTAAACTACCCCATGACCTCACCCCCAGCTTCAAGAGATTCATCCACCCAATGAATAGCTATTCCCACACTAACTGATTTGGCTGAATGGCTGGAATATGAGTTGGAGATGCAAGAGGACAGTGGAAAGGGTGCCAGCTATAGAAGAGAGGAGCCCTCTGCCAGAAAGAAAGAGAAACGGAGAGACTCCAGGCCTGCCAGCAGACCTACCACAATACTCCTAGGCACGGATAAGGCAACAGAGCCAAACACCCCTACACCTCCATCAGCATCAGCCCCTCCAGTCCATAGCCTCAGTAAGAAGGAGAAGGGGGCAGCTTACTGCCCATATTGTGATAACAGCAACCACTATCTGAACAACTGTACCAACTTCAAGCAGCTGAACCGAGAGCAGAAGGAGGTGTGGATCAGAAGCAGCAACAGGTGCTGGCATTGCAGGTGTGGCCACAAGGCCACCAAATGCACCCTGAAAGCCCCCTGCAAGACATGCAATAGGAAACATCTGCTTGTACTACCTGAGGTGAATGAGAGAGCCAAGGTTGAAGCACCAAAGACAACTGCAGCTGAGAGCTGTCTCGTGAACACCGCCAACAGAGTTCTGTATGTTGACCGCCCTACCTACAACTGCAAGGTGCTCCTGAAGATCAGCAAAGTTACCATAAGGAAGGGCAACCGGTCACTGGAGGCGTATGCTGTTCTGGATGATCGATCAGAGCAAACCATCCTTCTTCATGCTGCAGCCAAGAAATTACATCTGAAAGGCAAGCCAGAACAACTAGCCCTGCGCACGGTCATACAGGTGCTACACGGAGAGACTGTGTCCTTCACCATATCTTCTGTTAATGATCCCAAGAAGCAGTTTAGGATCCAGAGTGCATTCACTGCTAAACAGCTGGGACTGGCAGAGCATACCCATCCTACCGCGACGCTGCAGAAGAAGTACAGACACTTAGCTGGGTTGCCCCTACCAACCCTGAATAGAGTTCATCTATTCAGGGTTACTGTGTTACTGATTGGCTCTGACTGCACATACCTCATCACGCCAATTGAGCCTGTTCGGTTGGGGCCTCCTGGCAGACCAGCTGCTGTGAGGACGCTCCTGGGATGGACTCTACAGGGCCCAGCACAAGACATGAAGGTCAGCCTTGATGCATCACAGTGTCTCCCCACCTCCACATTGTCCTCTCTTGACCTCTTCTCTCAGGTGGAGAAACTGTGGCAGATGGATGTACTTCCTTATCGCAGTGAGAAGCTGGCTACAAGATCCCGCCAGGACCATGAAGCCATTCATCTCCTTCAGGAGCAGACCATCAGAGTGAATATCAATGGCATCGAGCGCTACGCCACACCCCTCCTGAGAGTTAAGAACATGCCTCAGCTGCACGCCCCACCTGAAGCTGTTTTGCCGCAGCTTAGGAGCATCGAGAGGATTTTATTAAAAGACTCAGAACCAGAATCAGAAGCCACTGCCTATCAAGCAACAAACTACAAACTAGTGGATGCAGGCTATGTTGTGAAGGTGGAGCCAGATCTGGTGGAAACCACAGAGGAGTCATGGTATATACCACACCATATAGTCCAACACAATGGGAAAAACCGTGTGGTGTACAAATGCTCCTTCCAGTATCAGGGACACAATCTGAATGAGCTCCTCCTGCCAGCCCCCCCCCCTGAATGGTGGCATCTGGTGGTATTATTTTTATGTTTGTAGGACAGGATTTGTGGGACCTGAAAGGCTGCAAAAAACGTATGGAAGAAGAAAAATAAAAATAATAATAAACTTGAAGTACAATGGTGGGCATCTACACCAATAAACTTGGCTGCCCTCTGGGCATCCACACCAAATATAGAGTGTGCTCTTTCAGGCACACTCAACAAGAAAAATTTCTAAAGAAATTTTGAGTGTGCCTGACTCTGGCCCCATCACCCCCATGCATTATTATTGACACTGCTCAGTAAATTCAGTATTAATACAACAAGCTGTGTCATTGTTGCCTTTTTAATGGGCTCTTATTTTGAAGGGACTCTTATTTTGAAAGACTTTTGTCTTGTCTGTGTGTATGTATGTGTGTGTGTGGGCATGTGTGTTTGTCTTGTCTGTCTCTGTGTGCGTGCTTATGTGTCTGCCCTGTCTGTCTGTCTGTATCTCTACATGTCTGTGTTTGTGTCTGCGAGAGAGAAGGAAAAAATGGCTGACATTAAAAATGTATTCTTGATTAGTCATTGATATCATACAGAGACTTCAACAAAGCTAGTCAAAGGCAGGCTTGAGGTTGCCAAGCAACCAGGGTGAGGTGCAGGTCAGAGCAATTAGTCACAGCTGCTGCATGCACTCTGTCTCTCACACTGAAAGTGACACAGAAAGTCTCTGAATGAAGCCCCTCGAAGAGGTGGGGTTAAATGTCAAACAGTGTGTCGTATCCAAAAGCCAAAATAACCGTGATCGGGGGAATCTTGTCGACTAGTTCTGTGTCTAGTATGAGAGCTAAATGTTAAAAACTCTGGCCTGAATCATCTGGTAAAGACCAGGTACTCCCTGCCCTTCTGGAAATTTCTCCTCTCAAATTAACATGGGAGTAGATTGGGTAGAAGATGAGTGTTACTGCTGCATCTTTGCGTCTCCTGCCAAAACTATAATACTGACAGCTTCAGCAGTGTTATCACTGCGACGGCAACAATTTTTCCTACGTTTCTAGCTATAAATGATTTCTGTAGCTTGACATTTGCCGCCGCAATCGCAGTTTACAAATTTATTCTTCGGCGAATTTTTCTCTTTCTCTACACTCTGGATGACGTTACTCACTCTAGCTGCAAACATTCTCGCAATACACACCCATTCATTTTTTTGGCGTGGTTTTTGCGTTTTTTTTGGCAAAACCGTTACTCTTAGACTCTTAGTCTAGACAGACATTGCCCGAGTCGCCCGGCCGAGCCGGTTGTTTTGACACCTTGTTTGTGTATGTGTAATAATGCCCAATCTACTCCCATGTGTAATGACAAGAAGCTGGGTGGATAGTAAAGAGTGTGCTCTTTTAGGCACACTCAATAATAGGAAGCAGAAACGGAAGAATAAGCATGGTCGATAATACATAGAGTGCACTTTCAGGCACACTCAATAATAACTAGAAAACTGCATTTCCTGCGGAAATATGGTGTGAAAGCTTGAAAAGGCCAAAGAACACATATCCAAAAAATGTGAAATCAGCTGAAAACAGTAGAATAGTATGAAGTGGTACAATGTTGTGTAATAAAGATAAATAATGTAGAATTGTAGAAAATAGTTAGGTATATGTGTGTATGAGTAGAACAATATGAAGTGGTACAATGTTGTATAACTGTAGATATTTGTATGAAAAGGTAGAATTGTAGAAAATATTAGATTAGTATAAGAAAGTGTGAAATTAGCTGAAAAAAGTTGAATAGTATAATAATTTGTAAATTTCTAGAAAAAGTCATTTGTAAAATATTAATAGTAGAAATGATTAAAAATAATAGTAGCAATGTCCTAAATGAGCTGAATCTAAAAAAACAGTTGAATATAAGTTTAATAGTACAAGATCTTGGTGAAATTTGTAGTTTGAATGAAGTCTGCAGTAGCATGAGAAGTAGTTTAAAGTGTAGAACGTTTGTAGAAGGTTAGTAGAAGGTTAGTTTGTAGAAGGTTAGTGTAGTAGTAATGTCCTAAATGAGCTGAATCTAGTGATATAATTTTTATTTCTGTAGTACAAAATTTGTGGAAGTAGTTACAAAATGTAGCCTTGATAGTCATTGATTACATAAACAACAGTGAAAATAGCCCCTGCCCCCTCTCCTCCCTCAGGGAGGCTTGAGGTTGCCAAGCAACCAGAACCAACTGCTGGGCCCTAATCAGCAGACTGTCAGTTGGAAATGCCCAGAGAGAGAGAGAAACCAAATGTAGCCCCTCGAAGAGGTGGCGAAAAATGCCAAACGGTGTGTCATATCCAAAAGCTGAAATAACTGTGAGCGGGGGCATCTTGTTGACCAGTTCTGTGTCAAGTTTGAGAGCTAAATGTAAAAAAACTCTGGCCTGGAGCGTCTCGTATAGAGCAGGTGCTCCCTGCTGCTTTTGGAAATTTCTCCTCTCAAATTAACATGGGAGTAGATTGGTCACGAGATGGGTGTTGCTGCCGCATCTTTGTGTCTGACGCCAAAACTATAATACTGACAGCTTCATCAGTGTTATCTATGCGACGCCAACAAATTTTCCTACGTTTTGAGTGGTAAATCATGTCTGTAGCTTGACATTTGCAGCCCCAATTGCAATTTACAAATTATTTTTTTCTCTCCCTCTCCACTCTAGCAATGACATTACTCACTCTAGCAGACGCAATACAAACCCATTATAATTGGAGAATTTGAGTAAAAACCTGCTCAACTTTAAGCCCTGATAGTTTAAAAACGGTAAAAATTTTTAAAAAGTTAAATACGAGTTTAATAGTTTAAGATCTTGTGTACAATTTGTAATTTAAATGAAGTCTGTAGTAGTAGTAGAAGTAGTTTAAAATGTGGAATGTTTGTAGAAGGTTTGTAGAAAAATTTGAAGTTTGTACAATGTATTTCAAATGGTAAAAAATTTGTAGAAATACTTGAATAACTTGTAAAATGTTAATAGTAGAAAAAAGTTGAAGTACAAGCAAACGTCCTTAATGAGCTGAATTTAGTGGTCTAGGTTTTATTTTTGTAGGACAAAATTTTTGGGACTAGTTTGATGGCAAAAAACATTCAGAAGATAATTAATAAAGATTTGAAGAATAGTGCCTTCTGGGCCCCCACACCAATAAAACACATCAAGAAACACGCAGAAGATTAATAGTTGCCTCATGTCGTAGGCACTCGGCACTAACTAGAAAATTCCTGTAGAAATTTTGAGAGCACTGAGTGGGCTAACGTGCTAGCTGCGCATGGTAGTAAAGCATTAGCTGCTAATGTTAGCAATTATCTACACATGAACAGCTAGCGCGAAGGTTTGTAAAAGGTTTGTAGAAGGTTAGTTTGTAAAGGTTAGTGTAGTAGTAATGTCCTAAATGAGCTGAATCTAGAGATATTGTCACGACCTGAGGCAGTTCTGAGGAACTCAAAAGCACGACTCCACTACTGGTAATCCAAAACAAAAGATATTTATTGTCCAAACAAAAGACGCTCTCTAGGAGGATGCAAAAAACCAAACAAAAGACGCTCTCAAGGAGGATGCAAAAAACCAAACAAAAGACGCTCTCAAGGAGGATGCAAAAAACAACAAAAAGCGCTCTCAAAAGAGGACCAAAGGACAAACGGTCTCCGGGCTCTTAATCCAAGGTTTCTGGATGGTCACACTCGACAAACTCTACCATGAACATGAACAAGACGAACTGACAAAGACAAGGGGATGTGAGGACTATTTATACATGAGGGGAGTGCAAACAGGTGAAACCAATCAGGGGCGGGGCAAACAATTCCAAAGGCGGGAAAACACACAAAGGGAGGAAGTCAGGGTCTGAAACGAGAGGAAAGGTGAGTACGGAGCGGAGGCAGGCACCAGGGCGCTTTCTTTGACAGGCTTGATCTTGCTGACATGGAATGTGGAATGGACCTTTAATGACCTGGGTAAACGCAGACGCACAGAAGCAGGGTTAATGACTTTTGATATGGGAAATGGACCCACAAACCTGGGAGCCAACTTCTTGGAGTGCACATGAAGAGGCAAGTCTTTGGTTGCCAGCCACACCCTTTGGCCTGGCCTGTAGAGAGGAGCCGGTCGTCTGCGTTGGTCTGCTGCCGCTTTCATCCGGGCTGAACTCCGCAGGAGTGCCCGCCGAGCACCAGCCCAAATCCGGCGACAGCATCTAACCAATGCCTGAGCAGAGGGGACCGCAACCTCCTTCTCATTCTCAGGGAATAAGGGAGGCTGGTAGCCGTTGGCACACTGGAAGGGTGAAAGGCCTGTGGCCGATGAGGGGAGGGTGTTGTGGGCGTATTCCACCCAGGTGAGGTGGTCACTCCAGGTGGCTTGGTTCTGGGAGACGAGGCATCTCAGACATGTCTCGAGCTCCTGGTTGAGGCGTTCAGTTTGACCATTGGACTGCGGGTGGTATCCGGAGGACAAGCTGATGGTGGCACCGAGGAGCTGACAAAACTCCTTCCAAAAACAGGAAACAAACTGTGGCCCCCTATCAGAAACAATGTCACTGGGAAAACCATGAATTCTGAAAATCTGAGTCATCATAACCTCAGCAGTCTCCTTAGCAGAGGGTAACTTAGCAAGTGGGATGAAATGTGCCATTTTAGAAAAACGGTCGACCACTGTCAGGATGGTGGTGTTACCTCTTGAAGGTGGTAATTCAGTCACAAAGTCCATGGAAATGTGGGACCATGGCCGTTTAGGAACAGGCAACGGGTGAAGCAGACCCATAAGAGCCCGGGGCGAGGTCTTATTCCGGGCACACACTGGACAGGCTGCCACATACTCTGATACCTCCTTTTCCATGGCTGGCCACCAGAACCGCTGCTTGATGACAAACATAGTTCGTTTGACACCTGGATGACATGTGAGCATGGACGTGTGAGCCCAGTGGATTCTGGAACAAACAAACGGTTACTTGGACAACCACTAGGTGCTGGGCTCACGACATTTGCCTGCTTCACATCAGATTCTATCTGCCATGACACCGCTCCAACCACACAGTTCAGTGGAAGGATTGTTTTGGGTTCTTTGGCAACAGGTTCAGGGTCATGAAGGCGAGACAGAGCATCTGGCTTGGTATTCTGTGAACCTGGTCGAAAAGACAGTGTGAAATTAAACCTGCTGAAGAACAGGGACCATCTGGCCTGGCGGGAATTCAATCGTTTAGCCTTTCTGATATATTCCAGATTTTTGTGGTCCGTCCACACCAAGAAGGGTTGGTCTGCCCCCTCTAACCAGTGCCTCCATTCTTCCAGGGCTGCTTTGACAGCCAGCAGTTCTTTGTTCCCCACGTCGTAGTTTCTTTCGGCCGGAGTCAACTTACGTGACAGATAGGCGCATGGATGCATCCTGTTGTCTTTAGCGGACCTCTGGGACAATACTGCCCCAATGCCCTCGTTGGAAGCATCCACCTCCACCACAAACTGCCGTTGGGGATCAGGAACAGTGAGTACGGGGGCGGTGGTGAACCTCTCTTTGAGGCATTGGAATGCGTTCTCGGCCTCAGGGCCCCATCGAAAAGGTACCTTAGAGGATGTGAGAGCATGCAGGGGGGCAGCAACTGAACTGAAATTACGAATGAACTTTCTGTAGAAATTGGCAAAGCCGAGGAACTGCTGTACCTTCTTGCGACTGTCTGGAGTAGGCCAATTTGCCACCGCACTGACCTTAGCCGGGTCCATCTGGATTCGGTTGGCGGTGACAATGTAACCCAGAAAGCTGACGGTGGCTGCATGAAAATCGCATTTCTCCGCTTTAACGTATAGTTGGTTCTCCAACAGCTTCCGCAGGACTTGACGGACATGACTTTTATGAGTCTCCTCATCTGGTGAGAAAATCAGAATATCGTCGAGATAGACAAAAACAAACACATTCAAAAACTCGTGCAAAATGTCATTAACAAATGTCTGGAAAACTGCTGGAGCATTGCATAGACCGAAAGGCATGACCAAATATTCGTAGTGTCCACTGGGAGTGTTAAACCCAGTCTTCCATTCATCTCCTTCTCGAATTCTGATGAGGTGGTAAGCGTTTCGGAGATCTAGCTTAGTGAATATTTTTGCTGTTTGGAGCAGTTCAAAAGCAGATGGAATCAGTGGGAGAGGGTAACGATTCTTGACTGTTATGGTATTTAGGGGGCTATAGTCAATACATGGTCTGAGAGATCCATCCTTCTTACCTACAAAAAAGAAACCTGCCCCTGCTGGAGAGGAGGAGGGACGAATTATCCCAGATTTGAGTGAGGAGGTGATGTATTCGTCCATTGCTGCTCTCTCCGGCTCAGAGATGGAGTACAAACGCCCCTTGGGAATGGGCGCACCAGGCAGCAGGTCAATGGCGCAGTCAAAAGGTCGATGAGGAGGCAGTGACAGGGCTTTTGTCTTGTTAAACACTTCTTTTAGCTCATGATAACATGCAGGTACTTTGGATAAATCTGGGTAATCAGGGTCGTCGTTAGTGGTTAGCTCAGTCCTCAGAACCTCTGAAACGTTATTTCTCACCTCATTGGTCACTTTACAGGTGTGTTCACAGCCCTCTCCCCACCCTTTAATCTTGCCAGAGCGCCAGTCAATGTGTGGATTATGTTTTTGAGCCAAGGGAACCCCGAAATCAGTGGATGCTGCGCTGAGTTGAATAGGTGAAATTGCATTAACTCTGTGTGGCTGTCTCCTATTGTCACCCGTATGGGTTCAGTACAATGCGTGACCCTGAACAATAGACGACCATCTAAAGCACTAGCATTAACAGGACTAGACAGAGGAATCGTCTTTACCTGTTTTTTTCGTGCTAGATTCCAGTCAATGAAGCTCTCGTCGGCCCCGGAGTCAATTAAAACTCCCTGAGTTACCGTTTGATCATTTATGTCGAGTTTTACCTGAGTCAAGGATCGAGGAGGATAAGCAGGAGGCAAGCTGCTCACCAGCGCCCTCCTCCTGGCTGGTGAGCATGATCTTTTCCCAGGCAAGTGGAGATTTGATGACCCGGCTGTCCACAGTAGAAACAGCAGCCCTCTTGTAGACGACGCTGTCTTTCCTTGGAAGAGATCTTGGTCCTCCCCAGCTGCATCGGCTCCACAGATCCTTGGGATTGTGCAGTCCTCTCCGAACCTGTCGACGTGGGGAACGAAGAGATTCTTGCAGGTTGATCACCCATAGGAACTGCGGTCCGCTGTCGTTCTCTTCCTCTCTCTCTGAGTCTGTTGTCCACCCGGATAGACATGGCTATAATGGCCTCTAAATCTTGGGGTAACTCCAAAGGGGCCAAGTGATCTTTTATGGGGTCTGTGAGTCCATTCATGAAGGCGTCTATTAGCGCTGGTGTGTTCCACCCGCTATCTGCAGCCACTGTGCGAAACTCTATGGCATAATCAACTACTTGGCGGTGGCGTTGCTTGATCTGCATGAGCGCCCGAGACGCTTCTCTGGCAGGTGAGGAGTGATCAAATATTTTGCTCATTGTCTCTTGAAACATTGTGAGTGACTGACAAATGTAAGAGTCCCTGGACCATTCTGCAGTGGCCCGAGCAGCAGCTCTGCCAGTCAAATGAGACACCATAAATGCGATTTTGGCTTGGTCTGACACAAAAGCGGCTGGGTTGTGTTTAAAATGCAGATCACACTGAACTAGAAAAGTTCTGCAGTCCCCGGAATCTCCTGAGAACTTCTCCGGGGGAGCCAAATGCAGAAGCATGGGGACCTTCTGGCTAGTGATCGGTACCGCTTCAGTATTTTCCACAGGTGGTGTAGTTGCAGGGACCGTTCCCAGGTGGGTGAGGACTTGGTGTAGTTGCTCCACCAGATGGTTTATTTGAGAACTGACTGAGGCTTGAAACTCCTCTTGACGCTCAGTGAGGTCTCTTACACCAAGGCCGATTGTGCTCAGCTGTGCCTCATGCTGAGAAATCTTGCTGCCCTGTGCAGAGAGGGCGGTTTGGAGTCTCTTTGAGTCGGCTGAGTCCATATTTTGGTCAGTTCGTTCTATCACGACCTGAGGCAGTTCTGAGGAACTCAAAAGCACGACTCCACTACTGGTAATCCAAAACAAAAGATATTTATTGTCCAAACAAAAGACGCTCTCTAGGAGGATGCAAAAAACCAAACAAAAGACGCTCTCAAGGAGGATGCAAAAACCAAACAAAAGACGCTCTCAAGGAGGATGCAAAAAACAACAAAAAGCGCTCTCAAAAGAGGACCAAAGGACAAACGGTCTCCAGGCTCTTAATCCAAGGTTTCTGGATGGTCACACTCGACAAACTCTACCATGAACATGAACAAGACGAACTGACAAAGACAAGGGGATGTGAGGACTATTTATACATGAGGGGAGTGCAAACAGGTGAAACCAATCAGGGGCGGGGCAAACAATTCCAAAGGCGGGAAAACACACAAAGGGAGGAAGTCAGGGTCTGAAACGAGAGGAAAGGTGAGTACAAAAAATAAAACAGGAAGTGCTGAAAACAAAACACTGAACATGAACATTTCAACACACTTGACGAGACATAACAGATATAATTTTTATTTCTGTATTGTCTGTTGTGTCTGTCTGTTGTGGAAGTAGTTAGGTGCGAGTGTGTATGTGTGTGTGTGTATTTGTCTTGTCTGTGTGTGTTTGTCTTGTCTGTCTCTGCGTGTGTGCTTGTCTGTGTTGGTCTGTCTGTCTATCTATGTGCCTGTGTTTGTGTCTGTCAGTTAGTGACTAGCGCTAACGCGCTAGCTGCTCTGCTGTCTCTGTCTGTCATTTTAGACAAACTAGTTCAAATTAAGTGCCAATAACTGCTAAAATGGCCGCCGCCGGGCTTCTGCAACGAAGAATGTCAGTTGGAAGACAGAGAGAGAGAGAGAAAATGCTGAAACCATCCCTCAAGGATTTCTGGCCAAACCGTATTTCCAATCATTGAACCGGCTTAACTTTGAGCTTCTTGAGCTCTTTCTGAACGTCTACATAGGCTTTTTGTGTGTAAAATGAAGAAATTTGACCTGTCAAAAGCGATTCAAAGAAAGGTTACTTCTGCTTTCCTCCAGAAATTTTCCCGCCTTTTTAACACGGCAGTCTGTGAGGCTGTGAATGGGTGTTGCTGGCGCATCTTTGTGTGTTACGCCAAAACTATAAGGCTGACAGCTTTAGCAGACGAATGTGAGTAAGTAAATTTCCCTACGTTTCTATGTATAAATTATGTCTGTAGTGTGAAATTTGTGGCCACAGGAGCAGTTTCTGTTTTATTATTTATTTTTTTTAAAGATTATTTTTTTGGCCTTTCCAAGGTTTATTAGATAGAGACAGCTGAAGAGTGACAGGAAATATGGGGAGAGAGAGATGGGGAATGACATGCGGGAAAGAGCCACAGGTCGGGACTCGAACCTGGGCCAGCCGCAGCGAGCCTTCGCATATGGGGCGGCCGCTCTACCGACTCAGCTAAGGGCCGCCCCTCCGTTTTACTTTTTGACTGATTATTTTCTCTCCTCCTCACTCTAGGTGATGATGATGTCATCCATCTAGCAACATTCCGCGCAATACAAACCCATTATAAACCCAGAAATTTGAGTAAAAACCTGCTCAACTTTAAGCCTTGATAATTTAAAAACGGTAAAAGGTCTCGATAAGTGAAGTGAATCACTGAAGAGAAGGCAAGAGTACCTATATTTTAAAGTTTAAATGAAGTTTCTCGGTGAAAGTATGCCAGAGCAGTTCATTGTTGAAAATTTTTTCAAACAAAACTCAATAATAACAAGTGCAGTGGATAGTATATAATGTGCACTCTTTCAGGCACACTCAATTATGTTTCTCCACACTTAAGATTAATGGACTATTGCATCACTGCAGCTGTACACAGATGTGCACCTGAACACAGTTGGTGCAAGTACTCTGAATCTATGTTTTTTGAGCCTAACTCTGATCTTGCATGGCATCAACCAGTGTTAATTCCCCCAAAGAACAAAACAAAACACGAAGGGAAGTAATACATTCTTTGTACAACACTATTATGGCAATCACCAAAAATTCTTAACTAAAGAAAGGATGAGAATTAGATTCAAGGGAGGTCCTGTGCCTGGCTTTGCTTTGGTCCTCTAAATCACTTAATTTAACTCTTGATGAGGGTATGACAGTGACTGCATTTGGAAATTAACAAAACTAATCAATGGCGACTGTCAATTTGAAACAGGTAAAAGAACAGCTGTCTCCCATGTCCCACGTCCATCCACCCCAACTAATAGATTTCTGTAGAATTTTCCCCTTTATAAAAATGTCCCCCGATTTCCTCCTTTGGCCCTGTCATTATTCCTGTGGCTGCTTCAGGGCTTTGTCACTTGTTGAAACGATTGTTGTTGTTCTTTGGGAGGACAGTTTCGCCATCTAAATGACAGAGGCCATGCCAGACTGGTGCAGGTGAAGTGGAAGTGAGGTTTGAAGCTAGAACAAGCTGATATGCCATGTGGTCCAGGATTAAATTCCTATTCCAGGTATTTATAGGCACCAGAAGGATGAGCAATGCTGCCTGGCAGAACAACACCACCAAAAAAAAGCCTTTCAGAAGACTCTCCCTCAGGACCCCAGGAATAACGTTCCCAAATCCTCCTCTTATCTGCATGTATCGCCTGAAAACTCTCCCAGAACAAAATAAAAGATTAAAGCAGAACCAAGGAGCCAGATTCAGGTTTCGATGTGACAACCTACTCATGTCAAAATAGGCCCTGAGTGTGGCGACAAAGCCTGGGCTACCAAC
The DNA here is from genome assembly GCA_028641955.1 of Protonibea diacanthus. Taxonomy (NCBI): domain Eukaryota; kingdom Metazoa; phylum Chordata; class Actinopteri; family Sciaenidae; genus Protonibea; species Protonibea diacanthus. The sequence goes on from CM053989.1 coordinate 24,713,260, forward strand.
CTGTCCCTGCTGCCAAGTCCTGCATTCCAAATGGGTATTTTTAGTGCTGGCATTTAAACTGGGCAACATATTACATACACATACCATCTGCACTATTTCCTGTTCCTGTGAAAGACACATCACCACCCATTCTAAAATGTGCAGCTAAAAATGTAGGCATATGTGCACTCAGTAAAAATTATCTTACTTTACACATATAAAAGAAAGTACTGAATTTCACTGGGGCACAGTAACAACACTAACAGCAACAGTATGTTTTATTGAAATGTCAGGCATCAAACACACAAACAAACAAAAAAAAACATCCTGGCCTGCAACAACCAATCAAATGGAGTCAGAATACACACCCATAGGACAATTGCATCAACAATTGATTAGAAAAACACCCCTAAATAAAAATAAGGGTTATGGGTTAGCCAGTTTTCTCTGGGCTTAACTCAGTGGGGACATCACCATGGTAACCCATGCAGCATAATTAGTATTAGTATAAAGTGACAAGTAATAAGAGCTATATTTACATTATCAGCAGTATTGCTTTGCTCTTCCAGACTCTCTTTCTTGGACATTTCTTTCTAAGAAAGTAAAGTTAGTATCTATAAAAAAATGCAATTAAATTCCACTTTTGAATGTTTTCTATGATCCCCACTGCAACACTGACGGGCGGTTTGTCCATAGTTGTCATTTATGCTCCCACAACATCAAAGTGGAATGCAGTGACACCCAAATGAATGGGCATCATGATATGTCAGCCATCTTATGAATATAACCCGGCTCTTACTTATGTGATTCTGAGGAGACCAGACTATCCTGCTCTGCCTCTGGAAAGATGACCACTAATGTTGCTGAACTGAGGAAACTGGTCTGACCAACCTCCATCTTCAGTTACAGCAGTTACAGAGAGGAAAGTCCCTGTTTTTTATGATGCACCACCAGTCTTTTGGATGCAAAATAGCAATGGAGATGTGTGGAAAGAAAGCTGGGAAGAAAAGTGAGGACAAGTTATGAATCAGAAGCCTCTAATGGGTTAAATATATACATATTAACATCTCTGTCCAAACAATAAACCACTAAAGGCCATTCAGCTTCCTCTGCTAGATGCACCCAAAATATGTTAGCTGGTCTCAGGCATGTAAAACTATATTTTTATTAAGGATAAGTCTAATGATATTGCATTATTGTCAACAAATCCCATGTGCAAACCCAAAGGAACCATGTATTGATCCTAATAAGTATTGTGTATGCATCAAATCCTCTGTGAAATTGAGCTCCATCAAAAAAACAAAACAAAATTAAAGGCGCAAGTGGCGTTGAACGGGCCCTCGCGCATGTGCGCATGATGGCATGTGTGCACGTCGGGCAGGTTTTAAGTCAATCAGATGAAATCCCTGGGAGGAGTTTGTTAAAACAGAATATTAGAAGCTACCACATTTTTCTCATGGGGTCAAATTTGACAAAATAGCCACACCCACAGTTTCATCAAAATTCATAATTTTGATAAGTTTAATCTTCAGGTCTATATGAACACACCTACCAAGTTTGAAATGACTTGGATAAAATCCCTAGGAGGTGTTTGTTCAATTGACCACACACATTAGCCAGAATTGGGTCAAATAGGCAAATGTGACGGAGAGCCACGCCCACACCATTTCATCAAAATTCATAATTTTGATAATTTTTACTCAGTAAATCTATATGAACACACCTACCAAGTTTGAAGTCAATTGGATAAAATCCCTAGGAGTTCGTTCAAATATGACCCCTTCTCAACCAGCCCGAAAAACCAAAAATGGTGATTTTCATTCTTAAATATCTCACTTCCTGTTGATTTTAGCCCATTGTCCAAGAGACTTTTTTGTAGGTCTTCCCATGGTCTACAAGTCGGCTGAGGGTTCATAACTCTGTGTCCAAAACTGTGGTGGGGCTGCCTCAAAGAAAAGTTCAAGGGGGCGCTATAGAGCGATTTTGCCCCGCCCCCTAATTAATTATGCAGCTGAAATTTGCATAACATTGGTCTTAATAACCACAAGAAGTTTCAGACAACTCGGAGAAAGTATATGAAAGCCCAACACTTTTGCCTGAAAATCAGCCAGAAAGTCAATGGAGTTCCAGATTTTTTCGAAAAAATCAGCACTGTTGCCGCCACGGCCACACCCTCTGATGAAAAGTTGAAATTCTTTCTCAAATGTCAACACCAAGGCCTTATCAACATCCACACCTAGTTTGAGGTGGATATACTCAAACAGTTTGGAGAAAGCTATCGTCAAGTAAAATGGACACTTCCTGTCGCCAACAGGTGGCGCTGTGAAAATCACCAAATGTTGCCATGGAAATGTGTTCTAGGCCAGACTGCCATTATATGTCAGAGGTTTGTGGAAGAGTGGAGTATTTTTCGCAAAGTTATAGCACGTCGAAATTTCATGAAAACATGCCGAATTTCGTGGCCTCGCCCCTCCCACATAGTAAATCCAAAACTCACGATTTTGATAACTTTTCATTGTCAAGGCCTTAAGAACACACACGCCAAGTTTGTCTCCCATTGACCTTCATCAAATAACTAATGATAATAAACAATAATTTCTTCATCTAAGCCGTCAACCTGTCTCTTAGACCCCATCCCAACCAGGCTGGTCAAGGATGTCTTACCTCTAGTCAGCCCCTCTTTGCTGGATATGATTCATCTATCTTTATTATCAGGATATGTACCACAGTCCTTTAAAGTAGCCGTAGCCAATTAAACCTCTTCTTAAAAAGCCCACTCTAGATCCAGAGGTTTTAGCCAATTACAGACCAATATCAAACCTTCCATTTCTCTCTAAGATACTTGAGAAAGCTGTAGCTAAACAGCTGTGTGACTTTCTTCATAAGAACAGTTTATTTGAGGATTTTCAGTCAGGATTTAGAGTGCATCATAGCACAGAGACCGCACTAGTCAAAGTCACAAATGACCTCCTAATGGCATCAGACAAAGGACTCATCTCTGTACTTGTCCTGTTAGATCTTAGTGCCGCATTTGACACCATTGACCATCAAATTCTTTTACATAGACTGGAGCATCAAGTTGGTATCAAAGGAACCGCCCTAAGCTGGTTTAAGTCATATTTCTTAGATCGATCTCAGTTTGTTCACGTCAATGATGAACTTGCACACCAAAGTTTGTCACGGAGTTCCACAGGGTTCTGTACTAGGACCACTTCTATTCAGTTTATATATGCTTCCTCTAGGGAACATTATTAGGAATCACTCCATTCATTTTCATTGTTATGCTGATGACACCCAATTATATTTGTCGATCAAGCCTGATGAGAGGAAACCAATCAGTTAACTAAACTCCAAGCATGCCTTAAGGATATATAAAAAAGTTGGATGACCTACAATTTTCTGATGCTGAATTCCAGACAAAACTGAAGTTCTTGTAATTGGACCTAAACACTTCAGAAAACTGTCTTTCGGAGACTTGGTTACAGCAAGCGGGATCACTCTGGCTTCCAGCTCCGTAAAGAATCTTGCTGGAGTTGTTTTTGATCAGGATTTGTCCTTTAATGTCCCATAAAACAATTTCAAGACTGCATTCTTCCACTTACGCAACATTGCCAAAATCAGGCGCATGGTGTCTCAAGCAGTCACAGAAAAACTAGTCATGCATTTGTTACTTCAGAGCTGGACTATTGTAATAACTGTTATCAGGCTGCTCAAATAAGTCTCTTGAGTCTTTGCAGCTAATTCAGAATGCTGCTGCACGTGTTCTGACAGGAACAAGATCAGAATCACATCTCTCCCATTTTTAGCTTCCTTGCACTGGCTACCTGTTAAGTCTAGAATAGAATTTAAATTCTTCTCCTTACATACAAAACTCTTCATGGCCGGGCACCATCATTGTCTCAAAGAACTCATAGTACCTTACTACCCACTCTGTTGAAAGACCTCTAGATCTTCTTATTGAACAAACTTCACCATTCTACGGGTTTGGGGAGGCAGACACAGTCAACACCTTGGAATAGACTTTAGACTTTCCTTTTTGGCGCTTATACTTGCAGAGGGCTGGCTCAGGTCATCCATAGTTATGCTGCCAGGTTGATGAAGATGAAGATGCAGTCACATCTCCCTTTTGAAGACTCTCTCTCTCTCTCTCTCTCTCTCTCTCTCTCTCTCCAGCACATCCACCATTACGTCAATGCATGTTACTAATAAACTTCTTCCCGGGTTCTGTGCTTTTACCCGTCCAGCAGGTTCACGTGGATCGTGGCTGCTGCTGTGATCTGCTGCTGACGTCCACCATATGTAACATTACTGTCATTGGTGTGCCTGAAGAGCACACTCTTTAAATATCCACCGGCGCTTATTATTATTATTGGTGTTACGCCTGAAGAGCACACTCTTTACTATCCACCCGGCTTATTCTTATTTCACCGAACGGTTTTGCCAAGAAATGCCAAAAACCACACCAAAAAAATGAATGGGTGTGTATTGCGAGGAATGTTTGCAGCTAGGAAAACCGGTGAGTGTCATCGCTGAACTGTAGAGAGAAAACCCGTCGAAAAACTAAATTTGTAAACTGCGACTGCAGCATAGATGTCAAACTACAGAAATCATTTATAGCTAAGCATTAGGAAAATTTGTTGCCGTCGCGGTGATAACACTGCTGAAGCTGTCCAGTAGTATAGTTTTAGCGGGGAGATGCACAGATTCGCAACATACTTGCGCATCTCCCTGCCCTATACTCCCATGTTGAATTTTGAGGAGAAATTTCCAGAGGGCACGAGGTGCCTGGTCTTTACCAGATGATTAGGACCAGGTTTTAACATTTGGGTCTCATACTGGGCAGAGAACTGGTAGACAAGCCCCGCTCACGGATATTTTGTGGCTTTGGATCTGACACACCGTTTGGCATTGAGCAGCCACCTCTTGAGGAGGCTTCATTCAGAACTCTTTCACTGAAGAGTATTTGCATGTAGCAGCTGTGACTAATTACTCTGACCTGCAGCTCACCCTGTGGTTGGCAGCAGCTTGAAGCCCTACCTTTGACTAACTTGTTGAAGTCTCTGTATGATATCAATGACTAATCAAGACTACATTTTTAATGTCCTTCATTTTGCTCTTATTCTCACATAGATAAGCACAGACACACTGCACACAGACAAAACAAAAGTCTTTCAAAATAAGAGTCTCTTCAAAATAAAGACTTTGTAAAACTCTCATTAACAGACAACACCACACACACACACACACACGCAAAAACACACACGGAGAAGACAAGTCTTTCCAAAATAAGAGTCCCTTCAAAATAAAGACTTGGTAAAACTCTCTTATTGACAGACACAAGACAACCACACATGAACATACACACACAAACACACACAACAAAAGTCTTTCAAAATAAGAGTCTCTTCAAAATAAAAGACTTTGTAAAACTCTCATTAACAGACACAACACCACACACACCGCCCAAAAACACGGAGAAGACAAAGTTTTTCAAAATAAGAGTCCAGCAAAATAAAGACTTATTAAAACTCTGCAGTGACAGACACAAGACAACCACACGTAATGGCAGCATACACACACAAACACACACAACAAAGTCTTTCCAAAATAGAGTCCTTCAAAATAAAAGACTTTGTAAAACTCTCTAATTAACAGACACAAGACCACACAAACACGCTGACAGCTATTTAATGCATGGCGGCAACAGGGCCAGAGTCAGGCACACAAAATTTCTTTAGAAAATTTTCTAGTTGAAGTGTGCCTGAAGAGCACACTCTTTAAAAGTACCAGCTTATTATTATTATTGAGTGTGCCTGAAAATACCATATGTTATCCACCAGCTTATTCTTATTATTATTAGTGTGCCTGAAAGTGCACACTATATGTTATCACAACTGGCTTCTTTTCTTGTGTGTGTGAGTGTGCCTAGCGCACACTATATATTATCCACAGCTCTTATTATTATTATTATTATTGGGTGTGCCTGAAAGCACACACACTATATCATTATCCACCGCTTATTGAAGGTGTTGCCTGAAAGCGCACACTATATGTTATCCACCGCTTGTGTGTGTGTGTGTATTATTATTATTATTCTGCCCGCTTTTTTGGCTCACTAAAAATCCAGAGCTTTTTGTCGCACATACACCAAAGCAGATTGTCAAAGCGACGACTCAATAGCCGGGGCTCGTGAGCAATGTTATTTTCAAAGAGTTTACGACAAGCGGTTTGCCAAAAATACATCCACTCCCTTAAAATGAATGGGTGTGTATTCTTGAAAATTTTCAAACCAGAGTGAGTGATGTCATCGCTAGAGTGCAGAAGAAAAACTTTGACCAATATGTTGTAAACTGTGACTGCGTCATAAATGTCAGCTTCTAGAAATCATTTATAGCCAGAAAGCCGGAGGAGGAAAATTTGTCGTCTCACTCATATTCACTGTCCTTAAAGCTGTCAGATGCATAGTTTTGGCGGAGATGCAAAGATGCAGCAACAACACCCATCTGCCCAAATGTACTCCCATGTTATTTGAGAAGAAATTTCCAGAAAGGGCTTTGGGAGTACATGCTCTTTACCTAACTGACCCGACCAAAGTTTAAACAATTTTTCGCCTGAAAATTGGCAGAGACTGATCGACATGACAAAATAGCAGTTCGGTTTTGGTTGCTGTGGCACACCTTATAGGCTGTTTTGGCCACCTTAAGAGGGACTTCATTCGAGACTCGGTTTGAGACACAGACTGCATGTGCACGCCTGTGACTAACTACTCTGACCTGCAGCTGACCCTGGTTGTGTCACGACCTGAGGCAGTTCTGAGGAACTCAGCAACGACTCAATACGGGTAATCAAAAAGATATTTGTGTCAGGAACCAAACAAAGAGCGGCTCTCTAGGAGGATGCAAAAAACCAGAGCAAAAAGAGCCGGCTCTCAAGGAGGATGCAAAAAACAACAAAAAGCTCTCAAAGAGGATCAAAGGACAAAGCGGTCTCGGGCTCTTAATCCAAAGGTTTCTGGGGAAAGGTCACACTCGACAAACTCTACCATGAACATGAACAATACAGACTGACAAAGACAAGGGGTGTGAGGACTATTTATACATGGCGGGAGTGCAAACAGGTGAAACCAATCAGGGGGGCTTTGGGGGCAAACAATTCCAAAGCGGGAGAAAACACAAGGAGAAGTCAGGGTCTGAAAGCGAGAGGGAGGTGAGTACAAATAAAACAGGAAGTGCTGAAAACAAAACACTGAACATGAACATTTCAACACACTTGTGAGACATAACAGGTTAGCAGCAACCTCAGAAGCCTACTGTACCCATTTAACTTTGTTGAAGTCTCTGTATGATGTCAATGACTAATCAAGACTACATTTTTAATGTCAGCCATTTATCTTCTCTCTTGCAAACACAAAAACAGACACACAGAAGCGCGCAGACAGACAGACACACCACACACAGACAGACAGACAGACAAGGCAAACAAACATGCGCACACACACACACATACACACACACACACACAACAAAAAGTCTTTCAAAATATCAAAATAAAGTTTGTAAAACTCTCTCATTCCCTGAACACAAGACCACACAAACAGCTATTTGTTAATGCATAGAGGCAGCGGGCAGAGTCAAAGCACCTCAAAATTTCACTCTCAAAATGTCACTCCCTGTACAGATTATACCAAAGCCCTCTGAGGCAAACTGTGTTTTGTGACTTTGGGGTATATAAATAAAATTTGATTTGATTTTGATTTGAAAGCCCTATGAGGAGTTCGTTCAAATACGACCCCTGGAAATGACCCCAAAAACACAAAAATGCCAACTTTGAAACAAAATGGGCTGTGCGGCCGCTGTAGCCCAGGTCACCAGAGACTTTGTGTGTCTCGGTGGCATATTACATACTCCTCAGATTTGCGTGCGGATGAAACTGTGTGGGAGCCCCTCAAACATAAACCAGGTGCTGTAGAGCCATTTTGTAAGCCTGTAATGCAGAGACCCTAAAATCGTATTTACGCCTGACTTTGGGGTAGGCAAATGTTCGTGAGTTTTCAAGTACATTTGGGCCGTCTAAAAGCGCGATTTGCTGGGAAAGAAAAGAAAGATAATAATAATAATAATAACTAAATAAATAAATAAAAATAAACATTGAAATTCAATAGGGCCTGCTTTTGGCGTGCTCGGGCCTAATTAAGAGAAGAAGCTGCAACGGCATTGGGCGGGCCTCCACGCCTGTCGGAGGAATTGTAGTACGCTCGAGAGCTTCAGGCGGAAAGCTCTGTGACCTTGAAGCCTTGAAATGCTGTTCAATTGACCACACACATTAGTAGAACTGGGTCAAATGGTCAAATGTGACAGACGCCACTCCACACCGTTTCATCAAAATTCATAATTTTGCTAACTTTTACTCAAAAGGAAGTCTATATAAGGAAGTCAAATATGACCCCTTCTCAACCAGCCCGAAAAACCAAAAATGGTGATTTTCATTCTTAAATATCTCGTTTCCTGTTCATTTTTATTGTGCTCCAAGAGACCTTTTGTAGATCTTGCCGTGTTCTACAATTTGCTGAATTTTCATAACTCTGTGTCCAAAACTGTTCCAGCAGGACTGCCTCAAAGAAAGAAGTTCAAGGGGGCGCTATAGGTGTTTTTGTCCCGCCCTCTAATTAACGCCCCATGCCGAGAGACTCTAAAATACGTAATTTACACCCGACTTTTTTTGGGGTAGGCAAATTTTAAAAAGCGAGTTTTCCGGTACATTTAGGCCATCTAAAATGCAATTTACTTTTGGAAAGAAAAAGAAAAAAAAATTAAAGCTGCAAGCAGCATTGGATGGGCCCTACGCCTCGCCACGTCGAGGTGTATCGAGAGGGCACAGTCCTGACACGGTGGCTTTCGCAAGCCGTATTTTTGAAAATTTCTGAAGCGCTACAGAGCGTTTTACATCGGGCAGTCTAGCTCAAGAGACTTTTTGTAGCCCTTGTGATGCATTTGCGCCCGAAATTTCAGACACATAGATGAAATGCTGTGGCGGGCCTGCTTAGTTAAATGTATCTAGGTGGCGCTGTTGCTCGTGCAAAAATTCAAATGCATATATGTTCAGGGCGAAATCCTCATCAATGCATTGAAATTTGGGGCAGGTCAGACCAAATGCGTGTAAGTTAGAGCAACATTTACAGTATGTGAGACATTAATGTTCGACATGCCGTCACGGCCACCCCCTCCGATGAAAAATTGAAAAATTATTTCTCAAATGTGAACCCCAAGGCCTTGAAAACATCCACGCCTAGTTTGAGGTGGATATACTCTACTAACACTTTGGAAGGCTATCATCCGTAAGTATGACACTTCCTGCTGCCAACATGTGGCACTGTATCTATAAATGAATATTGTTGTATAAATTTGTTCGAGCTGGACTACAATCAACGTGAAATTTCAGTCTGATTCAATAATGTATGTGTGAGTTACTCCCCACTTCCTCTTTCATGTGAAACATCAAACTTTGCCTGCCCCCATAGGCTCACAGCGTTTGATCAAAAACTAAAAAGCTTTGCAATTTAGCGTCCTGCGTGTCTTTAGATTCTACTACAGTTTAAATTTGAAGCCAATCTGACCAAAGGAGGAGGAGTTCGTTCAAATATGACCCCCTTCTCAACCAGCCCGAAACTAAATATCTCACTTCCTGTTTAATTTTAGCCAATTGTCCAAAAGACTTTTTTGTAGGTCTTGCCATGTTCTACAATTTGGCTGAGGTTCATAACTCTGTGTCCAAAACTGTGTGGGGCTGCCTCAAAGAAAAGTTCAAGGGGGCGCTATAGAGCGTTTTGTCCCGCCCTAATTAACTATGCAGCCGAATTTTGCATAATATTGGTCTTAATAACCACACAAGAAGTTTCAGACAGCTCACAGAAAGTATGTAAGCCCAACAGTTCTGCCTGAAAATCAGCCAAAAAGTCAATGGAGTCTCAGATTTTTTCAAAAAAATCTGCACGTTTGACTTTGATGGGCTGTCACGGCCACGCCCTCTGATGAAAAGTTGAAATTATTTCTCAAATGTCAAACGCCAAGGCAGCAGTATCGCCTGCGAAACGCGTTGAGGGCGCTCTATGAAAACATAAGATCTGGGGTAGCGCTGTAGGAAGGCCATTTCACCAATATGCCCATGCCCGAAGCCCTAAAATACGTAATTTTACACCCGACTTTGGGGGTAGGCAAATTTTGTGAGTTTAGTACATTTAGGCCGTCTAAAAAGAAAAAGAAAAGAAAAATAATAATAATAATAATGATAAAAAAATAAATAAATAAACATTAGAAATTCAATAAACATACTTTTGTAGTGCTGGGGCCCTAAAAACCAATAAACATTAGAAATTCAATAGGGCCTCACTTTGCGCCAGTGTTCGGGCCTATTAATAATAAAAAATAATAATAAACATTAGAAATTCAATAGGGCCTCCACTTGCTGCCAGTGCTAGGGCCCTAACAATAATAATGATAATAATAATAATAATAATAATAATAATAATAATAATAAAATAAACATTAGAAATTCAATAGGGCCTCGCACGCGCCAGTGTTAGGGCTAATAAACATTACAAAAATTCAATAAGGCCTGCTTTCGCCAGTGCTCGGGCCCTAATTAGAAATTCAATAGGGCCTCGCACATGAGTGCTCGGGCTAATTAGAAAGTGTAAATTTCACTTTTACACACATCAGTGTTAGACCCTAATAATAATAATAAAAAATAATAATAAACATTAGAAATTCAATAGGGGCCTCACGCTGCCAGTGCTCGGGCCCTAATAATAATGATAATAATAATAATGATAATAATATGTATAATAATAATAATAATAAAATAAACATTAGAAATTCAATAGGCCTCACTTTTGCCAGTGTTCGAACCTAATAAACATTACAAAATTCAAATAAGGCCTGCACGCCAGTGCTTAAGACTAATAATAATAATAATAATAAAAAAACAACAAAAAATAAAAACATTAGAAATTCAATGGGGCCTACTTTGCATGGTGTTAGGGCTAATAATAATAATAAAATAATAATAAACATTAGAAATTCAATGGGGCCTCACGCTGCCGGTGTATAGGGCCTAATAATAATAATGATAATAATAATAATAATAATAATAATAATAATAATAAAATAAACATTAGAAAATTCAATAGGGCCTCTTGCATCGAGTGTTGGAGCCTAATAAACATTAAATTCAATGAGCCTCGCGCTTTTATGGTGCTCGGGCCTAATTAGAAATTCAATAGGGCCTCGCACACCGCCAGTGCTCGGGCCTAATTAGAAAATTAATAAGACCTCGCACACGCCAGTGTTCGACCTAATAATAATAATAAAAAATAATAATAAACATTAGAAAATTCAATAGGCCTCACGCTGCAGTGCTGCGGGCTAATAGCCAATAATGATAATAAATAATAATAATAATAATAATAATAATAATAATAAAATAAACATTAGAAATTCAATAGGGCCTCGCACCGCCAGTGTTCGGGCCCTAATAAACATTACAAATTCAATAAGGCCTCGCACCGCCAGTGCTCGGGCCCTAATTAGAAATTCAATAGGGCCTCGCACCGCCAGTGCTCGGGCCCTAATTAGAAATTCAATAGGGCCTCGCTCCGCCAGTGCTCGGGCCCTAATAATAAACTTGAAGAACAATGCCCTCTGGGCATCCACACCAATAAAGTGAATATTATTATTATTAGTGTGGGGGCCCAGAAGGCGCCCACACTATTGTTATTCAAATCTTTATTAGTGTCGAGTGCCTACGACCCGAGGCCCCTACGCCCTACATAGATTTCTAGCTACGGGAGTAGGGTAACCTCCACCTCTCTAGCTTCTCCTCCACCTGTTCCCTGCTCTCACTACAGATCACAATGTCATCTGCAAACATCATAGTCTATGGAGATTCCTGTCTAACCTCGTCTGTCAGTCTGTCAGGGTCAGAGCTGATCCCTGATGCAGTCCCACCTCCACCTTAAACTCCTCTGTCACACCTACAGCACACCTCACCACTGTCTTATAGCCCTCATATATGTCCTGCACCGCTCTAACATACTTCTCTGTCACTCCAGACTTCCTCATACAATACCACAGTTCTTCTCTGGGCACCCTGTCATAAGCTTTCTCCAGATCTACAAAGACACAGCGCAGCTCCCTCTGACCTTCTCTGTACTTCTCGATCAACATCCTCAATGCAAATACTGCATCTCTAGTACTCTTTTTTGGCGTGAAACCATACTGCTGCTCACAAATGCTCACTTCTGCCCTTAGTCTAGCTTCAACTACTCTTTCTTATAACTTCATTGTATGGCTCATCAGCTTTATTCCTCTGTAGTTGCCACAACTCTGTACATCTCCCTTGTTCTTAAAATGGGCACCATCACACTTCTCCTCCATTCCTCAGGCATCTTCTCAATATATAAGATCCTTGAACAACCCAGTCAAAAACTCTACTGCCATCTCTCCTAGACACTTCCATACCTCCACAGGTATATCATCAGGGCCGAGTGCCTTTCCACTCTTCATCCTCTTTAATGCCCTCCTCACTTCATCCTTACTAATCTTTGCTACTTCCTGGTCCACAACACCTCACCTCTTCTACTCTTTGTTCTCTCTCATTTTCCTCATTCATCAACTCTTCAAAGTACTCTTTCCATCTTCTCATAACACTACTGCCACCTGTCAATACACTTCCATCCCTATCCTTAATCACCCTAACCTGTTGCATGTCCTTCCCATCTCTGTCTCTCTGCCTTGCCAACCTGTATAGATCAGTCTCTCCCTCCTTACTGTCCAACATACAAGTCATCGTAAGCCCCTCGTTTGGCCTTTGTCACCTCAACTTTCACCTTACGTTGCACCTCCCTGTACTCCTGTCTACTCTCTTCAGTCCTCTCAGTGTCCCACTTCTTCTTAGCTAACCTCTTTCTCCGTATACACTCCTGCTCCTCCTCATTCCACCACCAAGTCTCCTTATCTACTTGCCTTCCAGATGACACACCAAGTACACTCCTACCTGTCTCCCTGATCACATTAGCTGTAGTTGTCCAGTCCTCTGGAAACACCTCTTGACCACCCAGAGCCTGTCTCAACTCCTTCCGAAAAGTCATGCAACACTCTTCCTTTTTCAGCTTCCACCATTTTGTCCTCTGCTCTGCCTTTGCCCTCTTCATCTTCCTCACCACCAGAGTCATCCCACACACCACCATCCTATGTTGTCTGGCTATACTCTCACCTACCACTACTTTACTCGTCTACACAAGATGTAGTCCACCTGTGTGCTCCTATCTCCACTCTTATAGGTCACCCTATGTTCCTGCCTCTTCTGAAAGAAAGTATTCACTACAGCCATTTACATCCTTTTTGCAAAATCAACCACCATCTGTCCTTCTATGTTCCTCTCCTGGATACCAAACCTGCCCATCACCTCCTAATCATCTCTGTTTCCTGCACCAACATGTCCATTAAAGTCTGCACCAATGACAACTCTCTCACTTCTAGGGATGCTCTGCATCACTTCATCAAGGTCCAACCAGAATTTCTCCTTATCCTCCAGCTCACATCCTACCTGTGGAGCATACCCACTAACAACAGTGGGGGGTAAGCTTCACCCTGTCAAGGGTGTGATTATGAAAAGAAGTTCAACAGCAGCCCACAGCGCAGGTGTTGCCGCAAAAAACGTCACCGGCATCCGGGAGAGAAGTTGAGCCAGATTCAACTTTTGGGAAGCCGGAGCCCCACATCATGCTCCGGCCGCCAATCAGACACTCAGATTGGCCAAACCTCCACAGATAGCCTGAAATGTCTCTGAAGCAGAGACTATCCAGGTGGATTCACGGACTAAACTCTGATAATCTACCTGTGTGTGTGTTCTGACTTTGTTTATTTTACCAGCTTCTACATCTGAAAAGCTGTCATTAATCAGAGAAATAAAGATAAAACAGTTTGTTTGGCGGTGAAGCGGGTTGAAGCCGCGTGCTTCTCCACATCTGTGGTGGAGCTGGCTGGTCACTCTTCCGAGATGCCAGCAAAATACTCAAAAGTATGGCTGTACTACACACCTGTGGCACCGGGTATTAATAAATGCATAAAATGCGGTATGATTATTTTGGGGGAAAACTAGGTATACAAGTAACATGATAAAGCACCACATCAAGAAAACTTCAGGGTGGAGAACTGCATGGTGTTTACGAAGCCAGCTTCTACAACACTAGCATTGTTGTCATCTCAACAGGACACGGTGCAACCACAGATAATTTCAGGTAATATATAAATGGTTACTAGGTTAACAGTACTCATCCTTTGTGTGTTAAAACATTTATTGTCAAGTAAATTGTTTTGGGCATGTTGTAGGTATGAGTGCTAACACTAGCCTAGCTTGCTCGCTAATTTGACCTAATTAGCAAGTTAGCACCCTACTACTCAGTCGCATCTGTCAGTGCTTTGTTCAGTGGTGACTACGAGCCACTCGATCTCTGACTGTGCACTGAGGGAGCTGTTCGCCAAGGAGGACCTGGCCCAAAAAACCATCCAGGCAGCACCACTCCTTGACCGGTCAAAGAAGAGAGAGATGGGGAATGACATGCGGGAAAGAGCCAGCAAGGAGTGAGCCTTCGTACATGGGACGGCTGCTCTACCATCTGAGCTAAACGCCTCCCTGACATGTTAATATTTCTTAAAAAGAACTGTTGAGGAGGACTGACTGGTCAGTGGTTATATTCAGAATGTTGGTTGTGATGTTGCAAATTACACAGCCCAAATAATACTTTGTTGTACAGATTTGTACAGTCAATAAATATTGGAGCACTTTCAAAATGTATTTGTGTAAAAATCTTTTGAATGGGGAGGAGTGGTGACGTTTAGGCAACCAATTGCTTTCTTTTCATGTTTAATATCGAATGAAGTTGAAAAAAGAATCGAATGAAGTACTCAATTGGTATCGGTATTGTGTTAAGGGTACTGGTATCGGTACTGGTATCGAAAATCAGCTCCACTCACCCCCCACCACTGCACTCCCCCACCACCGGTTGCCAGTTTGCCTGTTCCTTTCTGAACGTGGCCTTAGACACACGCTCTCTGTCTCTGTCACTGTCTGTCTGTCTGTCTCTCTCTCTCTAATCTCAATGTGGTCAGGTGGTCATCCACAATTCTGTTCTGCTTAAGGTTTCTGACTCCTATAGTTTTTTCTTGCCGCTGTCCAAGTGCTCACTCATGGTGGAAATAGTCGTGCTTAAATGATATAATAAAGACTGCAGTCTAAACCTACTCCAGATGGAAAGTGTCATAAGATAACTGTTATCTGTTATAATTTGGTGCTTTGTAATGAATGCTTTGTGAACTGAACTGAAATGAATTGAACTGAATGTATGGAGTTTTCATGTTCTCCCTGTGTCTGCATGGGTACTCTCTGTTTGTCTCTATGTGCCCTGAGATAAGCTGGTGACTTCAGGGTTCAGGATGTACCTCATCCCCTGCCTCTCACCCTAAAAGCCATCTAGGATAGGCTCCAGCCCCCCACTCCTTTACAGTTACAAAATGGATGGATTGATGAACTGAATTAAAAGTTATGATTCATGTCAAATGAGGGGAAAAAACATACACACTTACTTTTTCTTTTAAGGGTTCTGCCCCCAACTGCATATCTGTATCACATATCTTGTAGCTACAACTCCTTAAAAAAGACTTTGATCTATATTGACTTAGGGGACTTCCTTTTTAGATCAACATATTCAGTTCCAGGTTCATATTTCAGGACTGGTTTTAAATATAGTGATATATATTTACCAAATTGTACTTGGAGTGTAACATAAGGTATTCCTGCCGACAAATATATAAAATGTAACATGAACATGTTTTGTAACATGTTTTACTTTGATTTTCTAACTCAAGGAAGTTCCAGACCTCCACAAGGTTTTACTTTCACTATATTGTACTATATGGAAATTAACTGAAACCATTAGCTAAAAGTTAACTACAGTACAATGACTCAAACAAATGCTAACTATATTGATAATCAATTACTTGGATCCAACTTTTATAGTAAATTTCACACTGGTGGTCATTATTCATTAACCTAATGCAGACAAGAAATCTCACCCAATACAAGAAGAGCACTTCAGCACTGGGCGTTCTGAACAGAATAATTTGAGTGACTAAGCAACATGGCAATATGTTTTTGTGGTTTTGCGTTGTACACACTATAACTTATGATGCAAGTCGATGCAAAATATGTTGTCTCTCTGAGCAGCCTTCTGAAAATGACTTCAATTGTTTATTAATTGTTAGGAGAATGTTCACCATCCATATAAACCTGAAGATTATTTAATACACCAGGAATGCTATATAGTTTTGTAACTTTCTATAACTGTGGTTGCACGAAGAGAGTTTTAATATTTCAAGTCTTGCAACAAAATAATGAAATGAAATCAAATGAAATGAAATTGATAGTGATAGTGATAATTGATAGTGTTAGTTAGTGGTTATTAATTGTCGCCTGTCAGCCTACCTGGAATTAGCCAAGGGAAGGAAAAACAAAAAACATATGTATTATCAGTGGCTGAATTTATCATAGTAGTGGAAAAAAAATCTGCAGTGTCACTCCCTGTACAGATTGTAAAACCCTCAGAGGCAAAATGTGTTTTGTGAATTTGGACTATTCATTAATAAAATTTGATTGAGTTCAGAAAACCAAAGAAATGGACTGGAAGTGATTACTGTAGAGCTGAGGAGGACTGCAAAGTTGGGTGATAATTCTCTGTGGGTTTCTCACTATAAGCAAACCTTTCACATTGCACATATTCATTTGTTTCATTGTTAGTGCAGCTCCATCTTAATTAATTAATAGTGGTACAGTTATTCGATTATTTAGTTTATATGTCACCTAAACTAATTATGTTAGGACTTCAGTGACCTACACCTCAGTGTAACATTCAAGTTTGATTACTATTCGTCTGCTCAGTTGATCCTCAGGAAAACTATGACTGTGCATGGTCATCATTATCACAGGTTTTAAGAACATGGGTACTGACCAATCCAGTCAAGGCTAGTGGGGGTTAAAAGAACAGTGCCCTCTTGACCCAGAGGTTGCCAAGGTGACATTCCAGCCCAGGTTAGCACAAGGACTCTTCAGTGTGAGAAGGAAGTGCTGATAGAGGAAGGGACAGGTGTCTTTATCACTAGCACACAGTTGTATCCATAAATCAAGAGCTAGTAAGACCCCAAGCGAACCACAAGTGAGGTAGCAGGACTGTTTTTATAGCAACACCAAAGGGTGAACATCACTAAGGCCGGGGCTTAAGCGTATGGATTGCAGCATATGACGTGTCATGCCATGTTATGCAAAACCGCAATACCGGCACTTCATCACAGCTGTGGAGAGAGGGAACATGATCATGCTGAGGACAGGGGGCTTAGATTGAACCAAGCGGAAGCTTCATGCCATGTCATCCCTTTTTCTGTTTTAATCTGTGCTCAAGCCAGCTATTTTGTTAATATCCTGGATTGTCAGCATGCTGTGTTGTGGTTGAACTATTGTTGTGCTACAGCAGATTATGTGAATGTCATCAGTCCTATAACAAAACAATATTTTTATGAATGTACTGTACTAAGGAGTAGTAAAAACCTTTGGTTCAGCTGCATGTTTCCAATCATGCTAGTTTACCATACACCGAAGTGTTGTGTTTGTAGGGCAGCTGTGGCTCGGAGGTAAAGTGGGTCATCCACTTATCAGGTGATAGGCGGTTCCACTGCATGTCGAAGTGTCCTTGGGCAAGATAGTGAACCCCAAATTGCTCCCCATTCATAAGCATTTGATGTGTGAACACTTGGTTAGCTCCCAAAACTGATGACCAGTTGCACCTTGCATGGCAGCTAATGCCATCAGTGTATGAATGTGTGTGAATGGGTGAATGAGATATGTAGTGTAAAAGAGCTTTGAGTGGTTGGAAGACTAGAAAGGTGTTATATAAGTACAGTCCATTTACCATTTACCATTTATAGGAGAAAGAAATTTTCCACAAGCCTTTTTTTTTAATGAATTTAACTGGCCCGCTGCAGCGCTCACAGCTCTTTCTCTACAACTACCCAAAGAGGAAAGGTGTGACACAGCTGATCCTGGATCAGCTGACTTGAGGGTCTGTGGTGTTGAAGCAGCCACCTCAGAGCTGCTCCCTTTCTGGTCAAGGACTGGGATCCTATTTCAGCTGTAGTCTGTGTGTCTGCAACACTGCTTGACTCATGCTCAGTTTATGTGAGCAGAGAAGATTTCAGTTTGCTTTTCTGCTCATACTGTATAGTCATCTTTGTTTGGAAGACTTTTTATTTTTTTATTTGTACTGGTGTCCTCATCCTTGAAATCTCTACTGATAAAAGTAAGACTCCTCTAGAGTATAGTTGTGGGTGTGTGTTTATTCTTGCTGAACGTAACTGCTATGAAACAATCAGAAAATAACTTTTTATTTCCCAGATTCACTGGCTTTCTTGACAGCTGCGCTCCCGCACTCTCATTCATTCTCTATATCACTTGACCACGGCTCTCTGTCTCTCTTGAATCTGGCTTCAACTTCTTTGGACAGCACAAAAATCAAGGAAAAACCTGAGCAAGTCAACAAAATCAAGCAGGTAAAACACTCCTGGTGATGTATGAAGTGTGTGGAGGACAGACCAGTGTCTTAATAATGCAATACGTAGAAAAAACAACCTGCCAAATGTCTCCTACAGTCTACATATCTGTGTGGAAGCAGCACATCCTAGTATGTACTAATAATAATCTTTCTAGTCTCACAGGTATTCATTCACAGCAGTTACTTCATGTCCCAGCATAACTTTTTTTTTTTCTGTTTTTTGACAAATCAATTCCAGGTGAAGTTCACTATCACGCGGTGTTGGTTAGCTTCCACCCCATGTATGGAGCCTCAGTCCTTGCTGCAGCGGCCCAAGTTTGAATCCGACCTGTGGTCCTTTGCTGTGTGTCATTCCCATTCTCTCTCTCCCCACATTACTGTCAATTCTTCAGCTGTCTCTGTCAAATAAAAAGCTTTAAAAGGCCAAACAAATTCGCTCACCCTTCAAGTAAGATGGATTCATGAAAACTGCGTAATTGGGAGACCAGACAAAGGCTTCAAGCTTGTGTTTGAACCACAGTGGTTTGGGGTGATCATCTTATTGAGAACTATTGGCAGCTGTTTTGAGCTATGAGCTTAGTTAAACGCTATGTGAAAGCTACTGACCAACATCAATGACAACAGCTCTTTGTATCAGCTATATCAGAACTAAAAGAACTAAAGAGTATTTCTACCTTGAAGGAGCAAGAAAGAACGACACTAAGATTTTTTGGATTGAAAAGACGTTTTGTTTTTTTCTCTTCTCCTGACTGACTTCAATAGGAATTTGATTACATAATTTGGTTTGTTGATCTGGTTCAAGTTTGCTACTGATAGACCATGATAGGCAGATGGTTCATCCCATCACATGACCTGCCCCTTTCCGGTTTCAACAACTGTGTAACAAACCATCTGGAGCAGTCAGGTTTATTTATATAAAGTTTTACAAACATTTTCTCTTGGTCCACATGATATTCAAAAGGATCAACCTTGACATTACAACACGTTTGACCTTTCAAGTCTTCTCCATGAAGAAACAGGTTAGCAGGTGTAATTGATATGCTAATGATTCAATTCAAATTGCAGTTTAATTTTATTTCTATAGCACTAAATCAGGTCTGCTGTCATTTGCTGTCTGCTGTCACAAGACTCAAACTCCCAGTGCTCAACATTACATAAACTTCTTCCTGTCCAGTAATGGCACATAACTTCTTTAAGAAGGAGGATATCCTATTACTAGAACATTATCACCTGTTCAGTCTCCTGTTCATTCATTTGAATGAATTGAACAAGCCATGTAACAAAGGCTTTTTATCATAACATCATTTCTTCTCACTTTGTCTAATGCATATTTAAATAGTGCTTTGCCTCAATAAAGGCACTAGTGTTTGTTTCACTTTGTTTTGCATCTTGAGCCTAGCACAGTACACTAACAGTACAGTAACTCTCAGTATGTAAGGCACAGTACAGTAACAGTACAGTACTCTCAGTATATACTGAATTCACCTTGCTGTCTCTATGTCCTGTTACACAGTGAACAGTTTAAAATGTATATTCTAAAACATAATTATATGAACTTTCTGACAGCTAAGTAAAAAACATATTCTATGTTTCTCAATCTGCACTGACTCAGTATGATATTCTTCTACAGTAAGGAACTGGTCTCTAATACCTGCTGTACAGCCTCTATATTTACCTGGTATTGTTTTGACATCCAGCCCACCAGATATGGGCTTCAAAGACATGCCCACATAAGAGTCTGACATGCCGGCAGAGCCTTTGAAACCCAACACTGTTATGTGATGTTGTTGGGCCGGCTGTCCATCATCCTGACTGGCTCAAAAACACCCCCAAATAGGGTTCAGCATGTGACGAGGAAGACCTCTCTAACTCTCGTACTGTACACTGTATTAAGAAATGTGTAGAATCAGAGTCTTAGGTGTGTGTGATTACATAATGTGCTAGACATGTACTAGTTTTGTAGAAACCTTCTGTTGAATAAATAATCTGCATCTGGTTTTGATTCCTGTAGATTTCCACCTGAGGCAGATTTGGAAGTAGAATAAGTGTACAGAGGAAGTGTGAGTTTGCATTTGTATGTTGTTATTCACAAACTATTTAAATACTTAAACATCACTTCAAAGTTTAGTTACTATTGAAATGGCCCTGCTGTACAGAATTAATGTGCAATTGTTTAATTAATTGCAATTGTTGTTCTGGCAAGATGTTTATTGTTGCAGCTCCAAAAACTGAACAAAACAAAATTTGCTGTAAAAATGTGCCTATTTCTAAAACTATAGAATCTAGCTGGTGTCTTGTAAAAAGTGTTTTGAGAATGTTTAGAATTTGTTGTTAAATAGCACAGTGTCAAGTTTTTTGTTTTCTATGCTTACAGTATAATCTCCATCCATCCATTCATCCATTTTCTTCTTCTTTGCTTATCCTCAGTCAGATTGCGGTGGATGCAGTCCTTCTCCGCAGCAACGCAGTCCAACTCCTCCTTGTTGTGGAGAAATTACTTGTCAAAGGTCAATGGTGGGGTCAGGAGTTCAGAAAGTGTTCAGGAGTCTCTGATGTCTTATGCTGTAATATTTATTGACGCTTAGCCAAGGAGAATTAGAGACACTCTCAAAGTACATCAGAAGTGCCTAAGTCGGTCTCACATTCTGCCCATCTCGTGCTGGTGGATAGACTTTAAACCCCAAGATAACACCACAAATACTATACGCCCAGAATTAGTCAAAGAGAATGTTTTTACCCTTGTCTGTGTTACTGTCAACATATTCTAGTCTGGAGACACAGATGTCTGTTTACGCAGAATGGAACGTCAATGGCAAGCTATGTATTATGTCTAGGAAGGCAGCAATAGGTCTCTTCAACCCTGGCCACTACAGTGTTGAGACAGACTGGCACCTACTGTTCTCAACTAAAGCCAAACAACTAATACTGGCGAGGACCTCAAGGCCCACACGTGATCTTGTGTAACCTAAGGATAGAAAATTCCATGACACTCCTGAGGCATTCCCAGACTAGATGGGCGGGTTCTGGGTCTGCCCCAGGGTCTCCTCCCAGTTGAACCTGCCCAGAACACCTCCAAAGGAAGAATTTTATGTTGAGAATATGGACACCTTGGAATATACATCTTAAGCAAAAACTTTGAATGTCTTTGCTGGAATCTGGAGACCCAATTATCTAAAGCCCTTATTAGAAATTAAATTTATTTTGAAGATATTTTAAAAGTAAAAGTATCTTATATAATTATGTCTATGTTAATAGATGAAAATATAGATGCAAGCAGCGATGGGGGTGCCTAGCAGCATAGCAGGCAAGCGTATGCCTGCTCAGGAAGGCGTCATGAGTCCATACACCAAGTTTCGTGGCGATACATCAAGGCATCGCAGAGATATTGGCCCACTTCCTGTTTGGTGGCTTTGCCGCCGATTAAATCGGGCAAAGTGTGTGCCCTCTGTAATCATAAACGGTCAGTCAGTCAACACTGGAATCAAGGTTAAAGTCCAAAACAATACGAAGATATTAGCAAAAATACATTATAGCTACTTATAGCACCACCTAAAGGTCAAAGCTCACCAAAATTCTAGGGCCTCTCAATGAAGTGGTCATGAGTCTGTGTCAGATGTTTGAAGTCAAAACATCAAACTGTTGCAGAGATATGGCCTCACTTCCTGTTTGGTGGCCTCACTGCTGAGTTTGATTGGATGCTATGGGCAAATTGGGCAAATTGAAAATGGTCACCAAATCTTTATGCATGTATCACACAGTTCTTTACCAAATGTACTTGGATGTCTGAGAGCATCAGTCAACACTGGAATCAAGGTTAAACTCCAAAGCAATATGAAGATATGAACAAAAATGTATTTTGGCTACTTATAGCGCCCCCTAAAGGTCAAAGCTCACCAAAATTCTAGGGCCTCTCAAAGAATTTGTAATGAGTCTGTCTTAGGAGTTTGAAGTCAAAACATCAAACTGTTGCCGAGATATGGCTGAACTTCCTGTTTGGCGGTTTTGCCGCTAAAATGGCCGCCAGATTTTGATGCAAATGCACACAGTCCTTTAGCAAATGTACTGGGACATCTGAGAATGTCAGTCAGCACTGGAATCAAGGTTAAAGTTCAAAGCAATATGACGATATGAGCAAAAATGCCTTTTGGGTACTTGTAGCGCCCAAAATTCGTGGGCCTCTCAAAGAAGTGGTCTTGGGTCTGTGTTAGAAGTTTGAAGTCAAAACATCAAACGGTTGCAGAGATATGGCCTCACTTCCTGTTTGGCGGTGTCGCCGCTGAGTTTGATTGACCGCTACGGGCAAACGGAAGCAAAATTCAAAAATCCACGTGATAACTTTTGTGTGGCTTGGTCTGAAGATTCTATGTGTCAAGTCGTGGAAATTTGATAATCTGTGTGACCTGAAATGGTTTTTGAAGTTTTTTGATAAAATTCAAAATGGTGGAAAATCCAATATGGTGCAAATTGACGTCATAGTGTGCGCTGAACTCCACTAGATCCAAGGATTCCAACTGTACCACATTTGTGAAATTTGGACCAACGGGTCCAAAGTTATTAAGCTAAAATGCACTTCAAACTTTGACATGTTGGTGGCGCTAGGGAGTTTACTGTACAGGCATGAAAATTGTTGAGGTTGACAATGGGATTGCCCTGAATATGTGTGCCAAGTTACAAAACTTTTCACCATGGCGTTCTAGGGGCTGCCATAGACTTTAATTGCAGCGGAAAGTGATCAATAACTAGAAAATTCCCGCGGAAATTTTGAAAGTGCCAAGAGGACTGTTGCCAGGGGTCTGTATTGAAAAAGCACACCTCAAATAGTAATATTTAACATGTTTATTTACACACATGAGCAGCTAGCGCTGACGCGCTAGCCACTAATTCTAGCATTAGCTGCAAATGTTAGCAATTAGCATGTCTTTACTACCATACTAACGTGCTAGCTGCTAATGTTAGTTATTATCATGTTTTTAATACAATGAGCAGCTAGCGCGTTAGCTGTCTTGTCTGTCTCTGCGTGTGTGCTTGTCTGTGTCGGTCTGTTTCTGTGTCTGTGTTACTGTCTGTCAGTTAGTGGCTAGCGCTAACGCGCTACCTGCTCTGCTGTCTCATTTTAGACAGACAAGTCCAAATTAAGTGCCAATAGCTGCTAAAATGGCCGCCTAATGTTAGCAATTAGCATGTCCTTAATTTTTAGTGGCTAGATATTATGTTATGATTTAACACAGTCCTGCTGGATTCACTGTCAAATCAGATGACTGATACATGTCGCATCATAGGCATAGCAACAGCAGATTTAAACACAAACAACGCAGATTGACTGTCACTACAGAAAATATCTTGCTTGAGCTGCCTGTTACTGTCTGTCAGTTAGTGGCTAGTGCTAATGCGCTAGCTGCTCTGCTGTCTCTGTCTGTCATTATAGACAGACAAGTTCAAATTCAGTGCCAATAACTGCTAAAATGGCTGGCCGCCGGGCTTCTGCCTGCTGGCTTCTGCCTGCCGGCCCTAATCAACAGAGCAGTTACTGCACCAGTTAGAACGTCATTTGGAAATGCTGACAGAGAGAGAGAGAAAATGCTGAAGCCACTGATTTTAGCATTAGCTGCTAATGTTAGCAATGAGCATGCTTTTTAGCCACTAAAAATTAAATAGATGCTAATGCTAATATGCTAATGCTAATATGCTAATGCTAATATGCTAATGCTAATATGCTAATGCTAACATGCTAATGTTAACATGCTAATTGGTAACATGCTAATTGCCAACATGCTAATGCTACCACTAATACTACCACTAATTTCTAGCCACTAAAAATTAGCATTGGCTGCTAATGTTACCAATCAGCATGTCTTTTTAGCCACTAAAAATTAAATAGATGCTAATTGCTAACATGCTAATGCTAATTGCTAGCGCATCAGCGCTAGCCACTGACACGCTAGCTGCTCTGCTGTCTTTCTCCCTCTCTCATTTTAGACAGACAAGTTTAAATTAACTGCCAATAACTGCTAAAATGGCCGCCGCCGGGCAGTTACTGCATCTGTTCGAATGTCAGTTGGAAGACAGAGAGAGAGAGAGAAAATGCTGAGACCACGCCTCGAACAGGAAGGATTTCTGGCCAAACCGTATTTCTAATCATTGAACCGGCTTAACTTTGAGCACCTTGAGCCCTTCCTGAACATCTAAATATGCAGTTTGTGTGTAAAATGAAGAAATGTGACCTGTTAAAATCGATTCAAAGAAAGGTTACTTCTGCTTTCCTCAATAAAGTTTCCCGCCTTTTTAACATGGCAGTCTATGGGGCTGTGGATGGGTGTTGCTGGCGAATCTTTGTGTCTGACGCCAAAACTATAATACTGACAGCTTTAGCAGACGAATCTGCATGAGGAGACAAATTTTCCTACGTTTCTATCTAAAAGTTATGTCTGTAGTGTGAAATTTGTGGCCACAGGAGCAGTTAGGGCGGAAAATGAATAATAATGATAATAATAAATCTGCCATGAAACATGCAGAAGATTAATAGTTGCCTTGTGTCGTAGGCACTCGGCACTAATAATAATAACTAGAAAAAATTCTAAAGAAATTTTGAGTGTCTGACTCTGGCCCCATCGCCCCCATGCATTTCTATTGACACTGCTCAGTAAATTCAGTATTAATACAACAAGCTGTGTCATCATTGCCTTTTTAATGGGCTCTTATTTTGAAGCGACTCTTACTTTGAAAGACTTTTGTCTCGTGTTTGTGTGTGTGCTTGTGTGTGTTCTTTTGTCTGTCAATAAGATAGTTTTACAAAGTCTTTTATTTTGAAGGGACTCTTATTTTGAAAGACTTTTGTCTTGTCTGTGTGCAGTGTGTCTGTCTGTGTCTTTATCTATGAGCGAATAAGGATAAAATGGCTGACATTAAAAATGTAGTCTTGATTAGTTATTGATATCATACAGAGAGTTCAACAAAGTTAGTCAAAGGCTGGCTTGAGGTTGCTAAGCAACCAGCGTGAGCTGCAGGTCAGAGTAATTAGTCACAGCTGCTGCATGTGTAGCGTTGAGCAGAATGAAACTGTCCTTCACTAAACATTTAATTTAAAGTGGTTTATTTTCTCCTGCAAAGAGCAAAAATATTCTATTATTGTCAGTTCGCAACACTAACTGTTGTCAGTTGGCCACACAGTAACTGTTTATCCATAATGTGTGATCTCGTTCTCGTACTCCCGCGAGATTTCCCATATCCCTGCACACACCACGTAGCGAACGTGCCCTCTGCTGGTAGAAATCAGACAATACATAACTGCTGGATAACGTTACATTTTTCCAATCAATGAACCCTTAAAACCAACCTCTTACACCCAGAAATTTATCATTACACTCTGAACATGAGCTGAACTACAGTAAATGTAAATATGTAAATAATAATAATAATACAGGTATGTTAACCCACTGATGGCTCTGTATGCCACACATGCGCTCTGTCTCTCACAGTGAAAGAAACAGAAAGTCTCTGAATGTAGCCCCTCGAAGAGGTGGCGTTCAATGCCAAACGGTGTGTCGTATCCAAAAGCCGAAATAACCGTGTGCAGGGGCTTCTTGTCGACCAGTTCTCTGCCCAGTTTGAGAGCTAAATGTTAAAAACTCTGGCCTCAATCATCTGGTAAAGAGCAGGTACTCCCTGCCCCTCTGGAAATTTCTCCTCTCAAATTAACATGGGTTTATAAAGGGCAGTGTGGCATGGGCATGTGTGTTGCTGCTGAATCTTGGCGTCTCCTGCCAAAACTATAATACTGATAGCTTCAGCAGTGTTATCACTGCGACAGCAACAAATTTTCCTACGTTTCTAGCTATAACTGATTTCTGTAGCTTGATATTTGCGGCCGCAATTGCAGTTTACAAATTTATTTTTGACGAATTTTTCTCTCTCTCTCCACTCTAGCGATGACATCACCCACTCTAGCTGCAAACATTCTCGCAATACACACCCATTCATTTTTTTGGCGTGGTTTTTGCCGTTTTTTGGCAAAACTGTTACTCTTAGAGTTTCAGAACATACATTGCCCGCGTCGCCCGGCCGAGCCGGTTGTTTTGTGTGGTCTTGTGTCTGTTAATGAGAGAGTTTTACAGAGTCTTTTATTTTGAAGGTACTCTTATTTTGAAAGACTTTTGTCTTGTCTGTGTGTGTTGTGTATGCATGTGTGCTTCGTCTCTGTCTAGAGAGAGAGAGAGAGAGAGAGAAGGATAAAATGGCCGACATTAAAAATGTAGTCTTGATAGTCACTGATATCATACAGAGACTTCAACAAAGTTAGTCAAAGGCAGGCTTGAGGTTGCCAAGCAACCAGGGTAAGCTGCAGGTCAGAGTAATTAGTTGCAGGTGTGCACATGCAGTCTGCATCTCATTGAGAGACACAGAAAGTCTCTGAATGAAGCCCCTCGAAGGTGGCCAAAAACAGCCTATAAGGCGTGCCGCAAACCAAAAAACGTAATGACTGTTGGCTTCCTCGTCATGTCGACCAGTTCCTTGCCAATTTTCAGGCAGGTACTCCCTGCTCTTCTGGAAATTTCTCCTCTCAAATTAACATGGGAGAACATTGGGCAGGAGATGGGTGTTGCTGCCACAGTCTCCCGCCAAAACTATACATCTGACAGTTTTATGACAGCAAATATGAGTGAGATGACAAATTTTCCTATGTTTCTAAATATAAATGATTTCTGTAGCTTGACATTTGCGGCTGCAGTCGCAGTTTACAAATTTATTTTTCGACAAATTTTTCTCTCTCTCTACACTCTAGCGATGACATCACTCACTCTGCAAACATTCTCTGCAAACATTCTCGCAGTACACACCCATTCATTTTTTTGGCGTGGTTTTTGGCGATTTTTGGCAAAACCGTTTGAAGTACATTCCAGTCGAGTCCCGGCCGAGCCGGTCATTTTGACACCCGTTTTGTGTATGTGCGACAAAAACTGCGGGAGAAGAATCGAACCAAAAAAAGGGTGGAAGAATAATAATAGCTAGAAAAATTTCTAAAGAAATTTTGAGTGTGCCTGACTCTGGCCCCGTCGGCCCCATGCATTATTATTGACACTGCTCAGTAAATTCAGTATTAATACAACAACACACAACACAAGACAACATACAACATCATTGCCTTTTTAATGGGCTCTTATTTTGAAGGGACTCTTATTCTGAACGACTTTTGTCTTGTGTTTGTGTGTGTGTGTGCTTGTGTGTGTTCTTGTGTCTGTCAATAAGAGAGTTTTATGAAGCCTTTTATTTTTACAGGGACTCTTATTTCGAAAGACTTTTGTCTTTTCTGTGTGTGTGTGTGTTTTTGCCTCTGTGTGTGTGTGGTCTTGTGTCTGTTAATGACAGGGTTTTACAAAGACTTTTATTTGCAAGGTACTCTTATTTTGAAAGACTTTTGTCTTGTCTGTGTGTGTTGTGTATGCATGTGTGCTTCGTCTTTGTCTAGGGAGAGAGAGAGAGAGAGAGAGAGAGAGAGAGAAGGATAAAATGGCCAACATTAAAAATTTAGTCTTGATAGTCATTGATATACAGAGACTTCAACAAAGTTAGTCAAAGGTAGGCTTGAGGTTGCCAAGCAACCAGGGTCAGCTGCAGCTAATACAGCTAATAATAATAATAGGAAAAGCCATTAACACAATGGTTGCCTTCGCAGCTTCGCTGCTAGGCACCCAATAATAATAGGAAAAACTACTAACACAACTACTATTATAACTACTATTATTGGGCACCCAATAATAATAATAGGAAAAAATACAAACACAGTGGGTGCTTTGCAGCGTCGGTGCTAGGCACCCAATAATGATAGGAAAAGCTACAAACACAATAGGTTGCCTTTGCAGGTTCGCTGCTAGGCACCCAATAATAATAGGAAAAGCTACTAACACGATGGATGCTTCGCAGCTTTGCAGAGATATGGCTTCGCTGCTAGGCACCCAAATATAGCTGCAAGCAGCGATGGGGGTGCCTAGCAGCATAGCAGGGAAGCCTATGCCTGCTCAGGAAGGTGTCATGAGTCCATACACCAAGTTTTGTGCCGATACATCAAGGTATTGCAGAGACATTGGCCCACTTCCTGTTTGGCGGCTTTGCCACCGATTTGGATTGGTTGTTCCGGCAAAAGAGTTTGGAGTTCAGAGATGAAACTTCAACCATCATTGGCCATTTTAGCGGCTTTGCTCCGCCAGATTTCGATGCAAACACACAGTACTTTAGCAAATGTACTGGGATGTCTGAGAGTGTCAGTCAGCACTGGAATCAAGGTTAAAGTCCAAAGCAAGATGAAGTTATGGGCAGAAATATATTTTGGCTACTTATAGCGCCCCATAAAGGTCAAAGGTCACGGGGCGGTGTTTAGCTCAGTCAGTAGAGTGGCCGCCCCATATGCCCTTTCCCGCATGTCATTCCCCATCTCTCTCCCCACATTTCCTGTCACTCTTCAGCTGTCTATCCAATAAAAGCAAAAAAGGTAGTCTGTGTTACAAGTTTGAAGTCAAAACATCAAACTGTTGCAGAGATATGGCCTCACTTCCTGTTTGGCGGCGTCGCCACTGAGTTTGATTGGCTGCTACAGGCAAACAGAAGGGAAATTAAAAAATCCACATGATACCTTTTGTGCGGCTTGATCTGAAGATTCTACGGATGTAGCAACTCAAAAGTTCCCGTGTTTCCGTGACGGGTCCCTGACTGGTCCTTGACTGGTCCTTCACAGGTCCTTCGCAGGTCCGTGACGGGAATGTAATCCTCCGCGATGACGTAATCAGTGAGGGCCCCACTGGAAATGCCCCTAAGCAGCCTGAGTGAAAACCAGCTGCAATGCCTCATTTATCCACTGGGAGGAGCAGTGATTTTAACGTTCTGCTCTCACCGTAGACTGTATAGAGACACATCCAAACAGATACGCTGATTCAGCTGAGACAGAGCACAATCATGGATGTGGCTAGTGGTGCAACAGATCATCATGATCCGTTCAGATCGCTCCCCACAGACTGGCACCAAGTGATCCGCGGATCGTTTGATGGAAAAAATAAGTTGTGATAAGATAACACTGAGGCACCACTGCAGCCTCGTATCTGCAGCATCATCAACAACAGGACTTTGGACTTTTTGCGTCTCTTCTCTCTCAATTCCCCCCTGATGAAGATGACTACCAATGGACCCACGTCTGGGCAAGGGCTTCTCCCTTGCCCAGACGTGGGGCCCCCCCCCCCCCCCCCCCCGGAGCCAGGCCTGGGGGAGGGGCTAGTCGGCGAGCGCCTGATGGCCGGGCCTTCACCCATGGGGCCCGGCCTAGCACAGCCCAAAAGGGTGACATGGGCCCCCCTTCCCATGGGCCCACCACCCATGGGTCACAGGGGGCGGGTGCCAAGAGAGTTGGGCGGCAGTCGGAGGCAGGGACCCTGGTGGTCCGACCCCCGGCTGCAGAAGCTGGCTCTGGGGACATGGAACGTCACCTCTCTGGCGGGGAAGGAGCCTGAGCTGGTGTGCGAGGTCGAGAGGTACCAGCTAGATATAGTCGGGCTCGCCTTGACACACAGTGTGGGCTCCGGAACCAGTTTCCTCAAGAGGGGTTGGATGCTCTACCACTCTGGAGTTGCCCCCGGTGAGAGGCGCAGAGCGCGGGTGGGAATGCTTGTTTCCCCCCGGCTCGGTGCCTGTACATTGGGGTTTACCCCGGTGGGCGAGAGGGTAGCCTCTCTTCGCCTTCGGGTGGGGGGACGGGTCCTGACTGGTCTGTGCCTACGCGCCGAACGGCAGCTCGGAGTACCCACCCTTTTTGGAGTCCTTGGAGGGGATGCTCCCTCTGGGGGCTCCCCTTGTCCTTCAATGCTCACGTGGGCAGCGACAGTGAGAACTGGAGGGGCGTGATTGGGAGGAACGGCCCCCCTGATCTGAACCCAAGTGGTGTTCTGTTATTAGACTTCTGTGCTTGTCATGGATTGTCCATAACAAACACCATGTTCAAACATAAGGGTGTCCATATGTGCACTTGGCACCAGGATGCCCTTGGTCACAGTATGATGATCGACTTTGTGGTCACTGCCGCAAGTCCGACGACACAAGGCTGTCAACTGATCACCACCTGGTGGTGAGTTGGCTTCGATGGTGGGGGAGGATGGCGGTCAGACCTGGCAGGCCCAAACGTTCTGTGCGGGTTTGCTGGGAACGTCTAGCTGAATCTCCTGTCAGAAAGAGCTTCAACTCGCACCTCTGGGAGAGCTTCACTTGCGTCCCGGGGGAGGCGGGGGACATTGAGTCAGAATGGACATTGTTCTGTGCCTCCATTGTCGAGGCAGCTGACCGGAGCTGTGGCCGCAAGGTAGTCGGTGCCTGTCGTGGCGGTAACCCCCGAACCCGTTGGTGGACACCGGCGGCAAGAGATGCCGTCAAGCTGAAGAAGGAGGCCTACAGAACCTTTTTGGCCTGTGGGACTCCTGAAGCAACTGATGGGTACCGACGTGCCAAGCGGAACGCGGCTTCTGCGGTTGCGGAGGCAAAAACTCGGGTGTGGGAGGAGTTCGGTGAGGCCATGGAGAATGACTTTCGAACGGCTTTGAGGAAGTTCTGGACCACCATCTGGCGGCTCAGGCGGGGGAAGCAGTGCACTGTCAACACTGTGCTCAGTGGGGGCGGGGTGCTGCTAACCTCGACTGGGGACGTCCTGGGTCAGTGGAGAGAATACTTTGAAGACCTCCTCAATCCCACCAGCACATCTTCCACAGAGGAAGCAGAGTCTGGGGACCCCGTGGTGGGCTCGCCTATCTCTGGGGCTGAGATCGCCGAGTAAATAATTGTTTGTAACTTGAGACGAGCGTGCGCACAGGCGTCCGCTGCGGTCGCATGTGGCACGGCACAAATGACCCCTTGCTATTTGATTTCCACAAACACTACACAGTGTGTGTCTGTGTGGTCTTCATGTCACGTATTTGAGACGTAGTTCACCCATCATGCACCCATCACATAGGCGTATGCGCAATAACGAGTATACAGCGTCTGCATGACGCCTACGTGACGCCCATCTGTCCATTGAAAATGAATGGAATTTACACGCGCATGTTAGACGTTTGATGTCATCGCATAGGCGCTGTACACGCGTTTTTAGTATAGTGTGCTGGCATAAAATGCCCCCCATAGTAGTTCACCCGTTGCGCACCTGTGACGCCTATGTGGTGCCCGTCTGTCCGTTGAAAGTGAATGGAACTTACATGCGCACATTAGAGGTTTGATGTCATCACATAGGCACTGTACACACGTTTTTAGTATAGTGTGCTGTGTCCCTCATAGTGTGTGTGTGTGTGTATTGAAGGTATTGAAGTTAACAGCTTACTGAGATGTTCAATGAAGTGTTTAAAGAGTGAATTCATGGCATCTGGACTCATCCTTAGCATCCCCTGAGATGACCATTTGACAAAATCCATGCTGGAGGAGAAGAGAGGAGAGGAGAGGAGAGGAGAGGAGATCTGGTTGTGGTCTGTGTGTGTGAAATCAATGATGTATCTTTTTCTTCTTGTTTAACATTTCTTTGAGGTGTTGGTAGACTTTGGACAGAGCCAGATAAACTGTTACCCCCATTTTCAGTCTTTCTGCTCAGCTAAGCTAACCACCTCATGGCTGTAGGTAATTATTTATTGTACAAACATGAGAGTGATATTCATTTTCATGTAATTCTCAGAAAGAAAGTGATTGTTACCTAAGTGTATTTACCTAAATGTATTCCTTTAAGTATGAACTATTGGCCTAGAAGTTTGGTGCCATACACAATGGCTTAGTGAAAAAGTTCTAAGAGACAGAATAACACGTTTGTCTGTTTTCACAAGATTTATTGACAATAAAAAACTGTAGAATAATGCCAGCTTTTATCTTTATCTATTATTTGTCAAATCCCTGAAAATTCTCACAGATATCCATAAACAGCTTTCTTAAAAATGAAGAAACCACTGCAAAATGATCAGTTCCTCTGGTTAGATTCATTATAGATATGTTTGAGTAAAATGAACATTTTTGTTCTAGTCTATAAACCACTGATAACATTTTTGCCATGTTCCAAATGAAAATATTTCATTGATAACATTTCTTTGTAGAAAATGGCAGCTGGTCTTAACAATAACAAAAGAGATGCAGGGTTTTTCAGACCTCAAATAATAATGCAACAAAACATGTTAGGAAGAGTTCAGAAATCAATATTTGGTGGAATACAGAGCCATTCAAATAAGTTGGTAGTCATCCCTGTCAGTGAATAGTCATCTGTAGCTTTGTCATCTACAATGTCTGCTGCTACATCTTGTTCTTATGAACCACTGTCTTTAAAATCTTAAAGATAGAAGCAACCTGATGGTCACTGTGCTCACTGTACACTCCCTCTGCCAGTAAAGACAGAATTGATCCCTTCTTTTCTTTTGATCTCTTTTTATGGTTATTTATTCCAATTATTTTGAAGTACAACTAGCACAATTTTACCTCAAGGTTCTGACCACATGGTTTAAGACTTGGTTCACATGGTTACCTTATATATACCTTTTTAATGAGGTGTACCTGTGGTGAAATTGAAAGAGACACTGGAATAGAATGGCTGGCAGACATGTAGACATGCTTTAAGAAGTGATCTCTTCATTTTTTCCAGAGCTGCATATATAGCCTACTTCATCATACATGACTAGATACTAAATTGGCCTAAATCTTGAAGCCATACAGTGGGAACAGCCATCAAATATAAAATATGACGATATAACTGGACAGGCAGTGAGAAACATGTGAATCCTACTCTTTAATTCTATTTTCATTCGCACGGTCTACAGTATGCAGGTCAATGTCATACACAAGAGTAGCTTAATTGGGTAACACAGCAGTAAGTGTTTTCACAGGCTGCCTCTCTGTTTACTGCTGCTGGGAAACATGGAGCTCTGGCTTCTCAACAAACATCTGTATTTGTATGAGGGCAATTCTGTGTGTCGCTGCAGTAAATTCTTTCTTTTTTCTTTCTTTTTTTTTCAGACACACATTTACCATGGTCAGAGTGATCTGCCAACCCACGTTGCTACATGTTATGATTTATGAGCGTGACTTCTTTTCCAGATGGATGCTTGACTGCTGCAGGATCTTACCTGCTGCAGCTCTGGCCACAATTCAGACTGTTGGACCAGGTACAAAATCATTCCTTCATTGTGTGTGTGAGTATGCACATGTTCTTGTGTGTTCATATGTGTGTTTTGCCCTCATGTACCGAGGACCAGCAGGTTGGTGGATAACTTTCAGCATTGGCTCCTTTTGCGCTTCTTGTGGAGGGCGGGAGGTGTTTGATGTAGTTTTTAGTGTAGTTTTTCACAAGAAGCAGATGGTTGAGTAAGCAGAGATATTTCAGTACTCTGGGATTAAAGACAGGTAAATCACGTGGGCTGCAAAATGTAACAGTATGCTCTTTTGAAATATCACAGCTGCTTTATATTGCAACTCATATGAGTCCCCTTCCCTTTTTGATCAGCTGCATTTGTAAATTTAAAGGGGACATACCATGACAAAATCATTTTTCCAGCTCTTCTAATTAATCTAATTAATTCTAACTAATATCTTTGAATTTGGCGTGCGTACAAACCCCACCAAGTCTTAAAAACAACAACCGCCTCTATTTTGCTTGCGCTGCAGCGGCCGCACCCCCCTCTTGCTGCTTGTCTCTGGGTAAACGAATCAGATTCCGCTCCGGTTGTGACGTACAAAACTTGTAGGCCAAACCTACTTCCTGGGGTCTCCAGCAGAGGCCAACACCCAGTCTCCACCCACCACGCCCTACAGGTGATAACAACACAAAGCTCAGGTGAAGCTCCGACATTTCCTGCTTCACAGAGAAGAATGGCTGGGCAAGGCTCAGACCTAGACATGCTCGTTACTCTGCTGTTGGCTGCAGTGACCGGCACAAGTCGCTATATTGGCCCAGCCTGAGAGGACCGAAGAACAGAAGATTACGTTTACTTTTACCGGAGACGTCCACACACTGTCGACTAGACCTGAACGTGTGTATGCGCACGCCGTTTCACGGACAAATTCCACTA
This sequence comes from Protonibea diacanthus, assembly GCA_028641955.1. Lineage (NCBI taxonomy): Eukaryota > Metazoa > Chordata > Actinopteri > Sciaenidae > Protonibea > Protonibea diacanthus. The sequence continues at coordinate 24,747,952 of CM053989.1, forward strand.
GAAAAATTGTATTTCCTGCGGAAATACGGTGTGGATGCCCTCTGCCGAAATGCCTGATGCATCTGTGGAAATTTGTATGAAAAGATAGAATTGTAGGATATTTTAAAATATTTTATGAATTTATACAGTGTTCTAAGAAAGCCTGAGATTACCTGAAAAAAAGCTGAGTAATCTTTCTGTATTTGCAATATTTGTCACTACACCTTTAACTGATAAAATTCAGCTGTACTGCTCTCATCAAATATGATGGCACAGATCACAACATGAACAGAATAAAAACACGTATGTAACTAAACAAACACACTAACAAAGTTAACAGTTTCGTGCTTAGCCGTGTTAAGCTATGTAAAGCTAAATGCCCAGTACGTTACCGGTCCGTTTGGGTCCGCTCGTTGTCGCTCATTACAATCAGCTGGCAAACTCTGTGTGCAGTCTTTATGTTAACGACTCGCCGGTTAACTTCTAGTCACTCATTACAATCAGCTGGCAGACTCCGTGTGCTACATGCGCACGGTTTGTTTACACGTAGCGTTAGCAGCGTTCTAACCACAGAGGACAGGTACGCGCGTGTCTGAGTGACAGAGGGAGAGACGCTGACCGAGAGTAAACAGCTGCAAACGGCAGATAAAGTTGTGTACAGACCAAACCGTTGTACTTATCATCAAACTGTCTGCTTGCCTGCAGAAAAATCGCTCCTTTTTAATGTGGCACGTAATGGGCAGCTAACCGTCTGTGTGTCAGACTGCTGCACAGACTGACACAGTATGGTTGATAATGGAAGGAAGTACACGAGAGAAATGATCGGTTTAGGGCCAAACTGTGCAGCCATGAGTTTACCGAGCAAAGAGCACCATCTGCCGGGCCCCAATTAGAGCTGCGCGTGTGTGGCAGACTGCAGCTCAGAGCACGACTGATAACGTTGGGGAGTACACGACAGAAATGGCCGATGTCCGGCTAGACCGTTGTAAATATCGCTGGAACGACTTGACCGGGCGTATTACGAGGCTTTCCTGATTGTCTGGTATTTTTAAAATGCGATTTCTGGTACGGAATGGACTTAATTCGTCTGGTAAAGGAACGGGTTTGTCTGCGTGCCTGAAGAAAAATCGCTCCTTTTTAACATGGGAGTTAATGGGAGTGCTGCAGGGACTAGCTGGTGCTCCGAGGCTCATAACACCGAAACGGTAAGGCTGACAGCTTCAGTGATGGCATCACTGCGTAGGTATCCAGTTTTCCTACATTTTGCTGGGTAAATCATGTCTGTAGCATGACATTTGTGGCCAGGAGAGACTGGTATGTTTTATTTTTTGACAGACTTGTTAGCTGCTCTTTCACTCTAGCTCTGACGTCACCCGCTCTAGCAGTCGCAATACACACCCATTGTAAACGTTGCTGTGGAGTAAAAACATACTCAAATTTAGTGTTTAATTGTTTAAATGCGGTAAAAGATTTTGTAAAGGTTAATAGTTTAACATCTTGTGTACAAGTAGTAATTTGAATGAAGTCTGTAGGACAAAGTATGCAGTAGTTGTTATTTAAAGTGTAGTGGGTCTGTTGACAGATTTGAGGATTTTCCATTCATCCTTATGGTGGGAAAATTTTACAAAATATTTAATAATTTGTACAGTATTAATAGTAGAGGTTTGTAAATTAATAGCTCCATTGTCCTGAATGGTGGCATCTGGTGCCCTCTGGGCAGCCACACCATTGTTGAACACAATGAACACAGAACAACACAGGACGGCAAGAGACCTGACACGAAAGAGGAGTAATACCAACTACAGAGGATGGAAATGTAAGTGTGTGTTGTGTTTCTTTAGATTACCATGAGCTAACGCTAACAGCTAGCAGCGTTATGTTCAGCACACACAGCTGCATGTTGACAGGCAGCACCGCCGCCCCATTATACAAGTCTGTTTTAATCTCTGTTAACTGAGCAGGAGCAAAAAGTATTTATCTTACAGGCAGACATTCAACTTACAAACTGGCGTTACATGGGTGTGGATCAAGTAGCAAGCAAATAATGTCTGTACCAAACGGCTAGTTAGTGTTAGCTCGTGCTAATCAGCGCTAACTGTCTCGTATCAAGATTCAAGAAGCATTATCCCGAGGGAAACTGTTGTGCAACAGTTGTGATACAAAGTGGTGAAGTAATACGAGAGAGAAATAAAATAGCTAAACTAACATAAAATAAATAAGTAACTAACTAAATGCACAAAATGACAGTTAATACATAGGTATATACGATATACAACAATATTCAATATACAACTATAAGCACTGTACGATTTGGCATAAATTGGAATAAAATAAGTATAAATAGTAAAACTAGTAGGACAGCATCAGTTCAGTCCATGAGCTTCACCTGGATATTGTCCGGTTTTAGTGACATGTCAGGCTGTCTGTTCATGCAGGCTTCTGGACTGAAACAATTAACAAGTAGTAACTTTCAGAATCACTTTAATGCCCAGGTGTGTGTACACACAAGGAATATGACTGTTTACATGTTGCTCTCAATGTATGTATGGACAGTTTTATGTGTACACACACCTGGCAAATAAAGGTGATTATGATACTTGATGAATGAGTACAATGTATATTTATATTTGTACTCTCAATCATATTTCATTTATTTTTTTCTTCCCTAGACTCTACCTGGCAGCCCTCCACGTCAATGAAAGTGCTGGGCGTCCCTAAGCTACATCAGCTGGTGAGCTGCTGTTCAGATTGAACTTCCCAACAACAACAGCGGCAGCTAAAACAGTGAAAGTAGAACCACCCGTTGGTAAGTTTTAAGCATTAGCGCTAGCCACTAACTGACAGACAATAACACAGGCAGCTCAAGCAAGACATTTTCTGCAGTGACCGTCAATCTGCTTTGTTTGTGTCAAGACTTTTAGTGCTGTCATCATTTGCTCTAAATAGTTAATTTAAGGCTCTTCGTTTTATTTTGAAAAGTCCGTGTGGCTTCCTGTGTTGATGTTTCACAGCAGCTGTATTCAGGTTTTAACAGAAGCACACAGCCCATTGGTTAGCTGCAGTTAGCCGAAAATAGCCTGTTGATTATGTATAACTTATGAGTATGATGTGTTGCACTGTTGAGCTATCTTTAAAGCGTGATGTGAGAATAAGAGTGTTATTTAGCGCTCGCAGTTAGCACTCGCGGTTAGCGCGCTAGCTCGTGTTAGCATCGCCGCTAGCTCGCGTTAGCATCGCCGCTAGCTCCCGCTAGTATGCTTGGTTAACTCCATTAGCTTTCCAGGCTAGCACTTAGCTACTTGTATGTTAATGTTAACTGCTAATGTTGACCAAGATACTGGTTTAGGTTGAGGGTTGCTATGTTTACTGCAATTTATTACTTTAAATTCATAAGAAAACATTTGATAAATATATATTAAAAGAGTTAATGTTTGTTTATGGTAAAAAGATAAAAATATAAGTTACAATTTCATTAATAGAATTACATGTAACCTGTTATATTTGGTTTACTCATTTCAGGTTTATGACCTGTGGTCGCCTGTGGTCATTTGCAATAAAAATAAAAGAAGAAACACGAGTTATTGCTTCAGTGTGCTTCCTGTTAAGCCTTTTTGGAGGGCTGAATTTAAAAAAATCCGAACAGTTTGTGTTTAAATCTGCTATGCCTATGATGTGACATATATCAGTCATCTAATTTGACAGTGAATCCAGCAGGACTGTGTTAAATCACAACATAATTTCTAGCCACTAAAAATTAAAGACATGCTAATTGCTAACATTAGGCGGCCATTTTAGCAGTTATTGGCACTGAATTTGAACTTGTCTGTCTAAAATGACAGAGACAGCAGAGGAGCTAGCGCGTTAGCGCTAGCCACTAACTGACAGACAATAACACAGGCAGCTCAAGCAAGACATTTTCTGTAGTGACTGTCAATCTGCTTTGTTTGTGTTTAAATCTGTTGACAGTGGATCCACCACTAACTGACAGACAGTAACAGAGACACAGACAAGCACACATGCAGAGACAGACAAGACAAACACACCATACACACACCTAACAACTTACACAAACTTTGTACTACAGAGTTTTGTAGGACATTACTACTACACTGACCTTCTACAAACCTTTTAGTAAAGACATGCTAATTGCTAACATTTGCAGCTAATCCTAGAATTAGTGGCTAGCGCGTTAGCGCTAGCTGCTCATGTGTGTAAATAAACATGTTAAATATTACTATTTGAGGTGTGCTTTTTCAATAAAGACCCCCGTAACTAGAAAATTCCCGCGGAAATTTTGAAGTGCCGAGTGGACTGTTGCCGGGGGTCTTTATTGAAAAAGTACACCTCAAATAGTAATATTTAACATGTTTATTTACACACATGAGCAGCTAGCGCTGATGCGCTAGCCACTAATTCTGGCATTTGCTGCAAATGTTAGCAATTAGCATGTCTTTACTACCATACTAACGTGCTAGCTGCTAATGTTAGCAATTATCATGTCTTCAATACAATGAGCAGCTAGCGTGTTAGCTGCTCATTGTATTAAAGGTATAAAAGGTTTGCAAAAGGTTTCTTATGATTTAACATAGTCCTGCTGGATTCACTGTCAAATCAGATCAAATCAAATCAAATCAGATGACTGATTTATGTCGCATCATAGGCATAGCAACAGCAGATTTAAACACAAACAACGCAGATTGACGGTCACTACAGAAAATGTCTTGCGGGAGCTGCCTGTTACTGTCTGTCAGTTAGTGGCTAGCGCTAATATGCTAGCTGCTCTGCTGTCTCTGTCTGTCATTATAGACAGACAAGTTCAAATTCAGTGCCAGTAACTGCTAAAATGGCCGCCTAATGTTAGCAATTAGCATGTCTTTAATTTTTGGTGGCTAGAAATTATGTTATGATTTAACACAGTCGTGCTGGATTCACTGTCAAATTAGATGACTGATTTATGTCGCATCATAGGCATAGCAACAGCAGATTTAAACACAAACAACGTAGATTGACGGTCACTACAGAAAATGTCTTGCTTGAGCTGCCTGTTACTGTCTACTGTCACACTATTGTTCTTCAAGTTTATTATTTTTATTTTTATTTTTCTTCTTCCGTACGTTTTTTGCAGCCTTTTAAGTCCCATAAATCCTGTCCTACAAACATAAAAATAATACCACCAGATGCCACCATTCAGGACAATGGAGCTATTAATTTACAAATCTCTACTATTAATACTGTACAAATTATTAAATATTTTGTAAAATTTTCCCACCATAAGGATGAATGGGAAATCCTCAAATCTGTCAACAGACCCACTACACTTTAAACAACAACAACTACTCCATACTTTGTCCTACAGACTTCATTCAAATTACTACTTGTAGTCAAGATGTTAATAATGTCCACAACTTTACAAAATCTTTTACCATTTTTAAACAATTAAACACTAAATTTGAGTATGTTTTTACTCCACAGCAGCGTTTACAATGGGTGTGTATTGCGCCTGCTAGAGCGGGTGACGTCAGAGCTAGAGTGAAAGAGCAGCTAACAAGTCTGTCAAAAAATAAAACATACCAGTCTCTCCTGGCCGCAAATGTCATGCTACAGACATGATTCGCAAAACATAGGAAAACTGGATACCTACGCAGTGATGTCATCACTGAAGCTGTCAGCCTTACCGTTTCGGTGTTATGAGCCTCGGAGCACCAGCTAGTCCCTGCAGCACTCCCATTAACTCCCATGTTAAAAAGGAGCGATTTTTCTTCAGGCACGCAGACAAAGCCGTTCCTTTACCAGATGAATAAAATCCATTCCGTACCGGAAATCGCATTTTAAAAATACCAGACGATCAGGAAAGCCTCGTAATACGCCTGGTCAAGTCGTTTCAGCGATATTTACAATGGTCTAGCCGGACATCAGTCATTTCTGTCGTGAGCTCCCTAATGTTATCAGTCGTGCTCTGAGCTGCAGTCTGACACACACGCGCAACTCTAATTGGGGCCCGGCAGATGGTGCCCTTTGCTCGGTAAACTCCATACCATGTCAGTCTGTGCAGCAGTCTGACACACAGATGGTTAGCTACCCATTACGTGCCACATTAAAAAGGAGTGATTTTTCTGCAGGCAAGCAGACAAACGTTTCTCTACCAGGCGAAAGAAATCCTTTCCGTGGCGGAAATGACGTAAAAAGGTCACCCACTGATCAGGAAAGTCTCAAAGTCGGTTTGATGATAACTACAACAGTTTGGTCTGTACACGACTTTATCTGCCGTTTGCACCTGTTTACTGTCGGTCAGCGTCTCTCCCTCTGGCACTCAGACACGCGCGTACCTGTCCTCTCTGGTTAGCACGCCGCTAACGCTACGTGTAAACAAACCGTGCGCATGTAGCACACAGAGTCTGCCAGCTGATTGTAACGAGCGACTAGAAGTTAACCGGCGAGTTGTTAACATAAAGACTGGACACAGAGTCTGCCAGCTGATTGTAACGAGCGACAACGAGCGGACTCAAATGGACATGGTAACGTACTGGGCATTTAGCTTTACATAGCTTAACACGGCTAAGCACGAAACTGTTAACTTTGTTAGTGTGTGTGTTTAGTTACATATGTGTTTTTATTCTGTTCATGTTGTGATCTGTGCCATCATATTTGATGAGAGCAGTACAGCTGAATTTTATCAGTTAAAGTTGTAGTGACAAATATTGCAAATATAGAAAGATTACTCAACTTTTTTTCAGGTCATCTCACGCTTTCTTAGAACACTGTACAAATTCATAAAATATTTCAAAAGATCCTACAATTCTATCTTTTCATACAAATTTCCACAGATGCATCGGGCAGTTCGGCAGAGGGCATCCACACCGTATTTCTGCAGGAAATACAATTTTTCTAGTTGTTATTATTATTATTATTATCATTATTATTCCGTACGTTTTTTGCAGTTAAACTAGTCCCACAAATTTTGTCCTATAAAATAAAACCTATACCACTAAATTCAGCTCATTAAGGACACGTTTGCATATCTTCAACTTTTTTCCACTATCAATATTTATACAAATTTTTTACCATTGAAAATACATTGTACAAACTTCAAGTCTTTCTACAAACCTTCTATAAACATTCTACATTTTAAACTGCTTCTTCTACTACTACAGACTTCATACAAATTACAAATTGTACATAAGATCTTAAACTATTAAACTCGTGTGTAACTTTTTAAAAACTCTTTTACCGTTTTTAAACTATCAAGGCTTAAAGTTGAGCAGGTTTTTACTCAAATTCTGCGATTATAATGGATGTGTATTGCGTCTGCTAGAGTGAGTGATGTCATCGCTAGAGTGGAGTGGAGTTTAAGTCCGCAAATGTCAAGCTACAGATACGATTTACCACTCAAAACGTAGAAAACTTAGTTGGCGTCGCATAGATAAAACTGACGAAGCTGTCAGTATTATAGTTTTGGCGTCAGACACAAAGATTCGGCAGCATGACCCATCTCGTGACCAATCTACTCCCATGTTAATTTGAGAGGAGAAATTTCCAAAAGCAGCAGGGAGCAACTGCTCTTTAACTGACAACCCAGGCAAGAGTTTTTAACATTTAGCTCTCAAACTTGACAAAGAACTGGTGAACAACTATAATTTTATTAATTTCTACTATTAACATTACAAATTATTCAACTTTTTCTACAAATTTATTTGTAGAATCGATTGCTATGTATGTTTCAAAGCATTTCACTGAACGGTTTTGCCAGAAAACACCAAAAACCACGCAAAAAAATGAATGGGTGTGTATTGCAAGAATTTTCAAGAGCTAGAGTGAGTGATGTCATCGCTAGAGTGGAGAGGCAGAGAAAATTTGTCAAAAAATAAATTTGTAAACTGCAATTACGCCCGCAAATGTCAAGCTACAGAAATCATTTATAGCTAGAAACGTAGGAAAATTTGTTGCCGTCGCAGTTATAATACTCCTGAAGCTGTCAGTATTATAGTTTTGGCGGGAGACGCAAAGATGCGGCACTAACATCCATCTTCTGCCCAATCTACTCCCATGTTGATTTGAGAGGAGAAATTTCCAAAAGGAGCAGGACGCAACTGTTCTTTACCTGACAACCCAAGCAAGAGTTTTTAACATTTAGCTCTCAAACTGGACAAAGAACTGGTCAACAACTATTATTTTATTAATTTCTACTATTAATATTACACATTATTCAACTTTTTCTACAAATTTCTTCCCATTTAAATACATTGTACAAACTTCAAATCTTTCTACAAACCTTCTACAAACCTTCTACAATTTAAACTACTTCTTCTTCTACTACAGACTTCATTCAAACTACAAATTTCACCAAGATCTTGTACTATTAAACTTATATTCAACTTTTTTTTAGATTCAGCTCATTTAGGACATTACTACTATTATTTTACTACTATTAATATTTTACAAATTATTATACTATTCTTTTTTCAGCTAATTTCACACTTTTTTATACTATTCTAATCTTTTCTACAATTCTACCTTTTCATACAAATTTCTACAGAATTACACAACATTGTACCGCTTCATACTGTTCTACTTATACACACATATACCTGGCTATTTTCTAAAATTCTACTTTTTCATACAAATTTCTACAGTATTACACAACATTGTACCATTTCATACTATTCTACTGTTTCCAGCTCATGTCACATTTAGATATGTATTGTTTGGCCTTTTCAAGCTTTATTGTATAGAGACGGCTAAAGAGTGATAGGAATATGGGGTGAGAGAGGTAGGGGAACGCCATGCAACAACGGGCGGCAGAGGGCCCCCACACCGTATTCCCACAGGAAATGCAGTTTTCTAGTTATTATTCCTCTTCCACCCATTTTGGTTTGCTTCTGCTCCCAGAGTTTTTGTCGCACATACACAAACAAGGTGTCCAAACAAACTGCTCGGCTGGGAATCAATTACTATGTATGTTTCAAAGCATTTCACCGAACGGTTTTGCCAGAAAACACCAAAAACAACGCAAAAAAAATGAATGTGTGTGTATTGCGAGAATTTTCGAGAGCTAGAGTGAGTGATGTCATCGCTAGAGTGGAGAGGCAGAGAAAATTCGTCAAAAAATAAATTTGTAAACTGCGATTACGGCCGCAAATGTCAAGCAACAGAAATCATTTATAGCTAGAAACGTAGGAAAATTTGTTGCCGTCGCAGTTATAATACTCCTGAAGCTGTCAGTATTATAGTTTTGGCGGTAGACGCAAAGATGCGGCACTAACATCCATCTTCTGCCCAATCTACTCCCATGTTAATTTGAGAGGAGAAATTTCCAAAAGGGCCAGAGTTTTTAACATTCAGCTCTCATACTTGACACAGAACTAGTCAACAAGATTCCCCCGATCACGGTTATTTCGGCTTTTGGATACAACACACTGTTTGGTATTGAACCCCACCTCTTCGAGGGGCTTCATCCAGGAACCTTCTGTGTCTTTCAGTGTGAGAGACATGCAGCAGCACCTGTGACTAATTGCTCTGACATGTAGATCACCCTGGTTGGTCAAGCCTGCCTTTGACTAACTTTGTTGAAGTCTCATGCATGATATCAGTGACTATCAAGACTACATTTTTAATGTCAGCCATTTTATCCTTCTTCTCACATAGATAAAGACACAGACCGCACACAGACAGACAGACAGGGCAGACACATAAGGACACACACACAGACAGACAAGACAAACACACATGCCCACACACAGAGCCCATTAAGAGCCCATTAAAAAGGCAATGAGGACACAGCTTGTTGTATTAATACTGAGTTTACTGAGCAGTGTCAGTAATAATGCATCGGGGCGATGGGGCCAGAGTCAGGCACACTCAAAATTTCTTTAGAAATTTTTCTAGTTAAGTATATTATTTTTTTCTCTTCTATATTGTCTTATAGGTTATGTTGGACCTCATCTTTGAGAAGGTTTTCCTAGACTCCGGCCCATATGTGGATGAGGTGCTGAAGATCCACATCCCTGAGAATCTCACAGTCCAGTTTGCAAGACCAGGGAAGCAAGAGGTTGTAACTGCTATGTGTTGAGGTTCAATAAAGGACCGGTCTGACCCCACGTAGCTTCTTTGACTGTCTGGGTCGTCTCTGTCACATCACACAGCTGAGCAGTACCACACTGATTCTCTGGCCGAGACATCCCCAACACACCAGTTTACAGAGCTCCTGTAGGCCTAGTATCTGTAACAACTAAAACAGTGTACATAATAGTTAGTCTAAACTACATAGTGACATGCTTTTATAACATGTGTCCATCTTTTCTTCTGAAATTCTATGAAACCTAAGTGCTGACCAAAACTTTTTCAGACTGCTGTTCTAAGTAGTATATTGAACAAGTTAGTTTTCAAAAGTTGTGTGATGTTTGATGGAATCATGACAATAAAGGTTAAATCTATATGAACTGTTTTGAACTGTGCTTTCAGTGTTCGATACGTAACATAACAAGTAACAAACATGACAGATTAACAGTAAGCAATGTAAGATAGAGGGGACAGTATTTTATTGTACTTTAATCCTTACTCATGTATATTACAATAGTAACAGACTACTTCTATGCATAAAATAATGTACTGCTCTATTCCTCTCAAACATAAAGACCCATAGTCTGCTCTGTAGAAACTAAATGCGTTCTGCAGGGAGTACATATTTAAACATACAAGTTCAAGGCTGGGGTGGTTCACCATGCAAGTTGGCTGAAAAGAACTTGCTGTAGTCTTCTTGTTACCTAGTAAATTAGAAATGGTAAGTCACATTACATTATAGAAATTATGACTACGTAATGACATACCTGTGGTAACTCCTTGCAGCAGATATTCTCTGGCTCTGTGGGCATTATGGGCAAGTACACCTGTAATAGGAAAGAAATTCAGTGACAACATTGCAGATTACAACAGGTTAGAAGATGCAACAATTCTCAGTTTTTCATCGCAAAAAGTACACATCTATGCTTCAATATCTGATAAACATACTAGTTCCAGAAAGACCTACGGTGCCTGCTCTGGTAAAGTTATCTCCAGACTCCACCTAAATGTTGGTAAAAAAGTAACGTTACTAATAGAGTTCAGACTAAAGCAAGACTATTGAGTGGCTGCTGATTTTGGAGAAAGTGCTGGCTCAATTCATATACGTATTTTTCCAATAGCATGTAAACGCTACATACACGCTAGCATCATTAGCCTAGCGCTAGCCATTAGCCGAAACACACAAAGAGATATAAAAACACATTACATAAACTCTTACTTCTTCTGGGGCCTCTTCATTTTCCGGGTCAGACTCTGGCTCGAACATATAAGGTTGCAGCGGCATGTGTTCACCAGCAGCCATGTTCAGTGCTTGTGTCCAACTGTTGTCATGGCAACCTGACGCCGAACTCGGGCTAGGTCGGCACGCTAGGCGGAAGTGTGGCGGAAGAGGGGGCGGAGTGAGCAGCAGCTCATTTGCGTTGTGAGCGACAGACACGAAAACCGACCGCCTGAGCGTTGCGCAGCACAGACAGGGTACAGAGAGGGCTGCTGTGCTTGATCCGTGAGGAATTTTGACCAAAGGATTTCATAGACATGTCATTAAGGTGCCTGGGACCTGTGTGAACTGGTGGAAAAAATGCATAATATGTCTCCTTTATTGAATAACAACTGCAGACTCAGCTTGAGAACAGCTTTAAACTTAAAGTCAAAAATGCGCTTTCATGTGGATAATACCTTACAGTATATTAAAATACAGTTTGATAAATCCACTTGCATAGTGCAGTGGAATTTTTTTTTTTTTTATGTTTGACTTTACATTAGCAACGAATGTAACACTTTGTTTTATAGAGTGCTGGCAGGAAAGAAGCTGAGCTCATAAAATCAAACCGGGACATACCACCACATTGTTGAGCCTATCATCACCAATTACTCAGTGTCATGGAAAACACAGTCTTTAGGAAACATGCTGTCAATACCTCTGGTGCTGCCTGACAACAAGAAAATCAGGCTCTTTTTCAAAAATCTGTGACACTGTGTTGTATTCACAGGTGGGAAGCACTCATCATTAATTCGATTTACATCCCAGGGGGCAGTTTGCCTTCCCAAGCAGCTCTGAAGTCTGCTCCAGTCCTGAATTAACACTTTTCAGAAAGTAGTTGGTGTGAACAGTGCATATCCTTGGTTTGTTGTCTGTGGAATGGAAACACAGCAATGCCCCTGCTTTCATATGGGACTCACTGCAGAGCTACCAAGGGAACAGGGTGGAAACTCCACAGCATCATTCTGTCAGTTGAATTCCCACCCATGTGACTGAAGAGGATTATCAGTGTTAGTTTGTCATAAACATCATTGAAACATAGTTGCTGTATAGCTCTCTGATCATTAGTAAGAGAGGTCAACATGAATGTGGAACCACAGAGTGTCAAGGTTTTTCCATAATGAATACCAACAGACGAGACTTTCAGGTTATTTACATTTATTCAGCAGGACCCAGGACTGCACTCCCCTCCCTCCCCTCTCTCTCTCTCTCTCTCTCTCTCTCTCTCTATCTATCTATCTATCTATCTATCTATCTATCTATCTATCTATCTATCTATCTATCTATCTATCTGTCTGTCTGTCTGTCTCTTTCAGGGTTATGCCTAGTCAGGCATGGTATTGGTTGAAGATGCAGTCACATCTCCCTTTACTGAAAACTCTCTCTCTCTCTCTCTCTGTCTGTCTGTCTGTCTGTCTCTCTCTCTCTCCCCATTACCATTACCACCACCATCTGTTGTTCCCCGGAGTTTCTGTACTCTCTCATCCAGCAGGGTCTCACGGATCGAGGCTGCTGCTGTGGTCCTGCACAACGTCCACTACATATATTATTACTGTCATTATTGCTACCATATCTCCATTACAGTTTATAGTTAGTTAATGATTTACTGCTGCTCTGTATCTGTGTCTGTCTATCTCTATCTCTTGTTCCACTGCTACTGTAATCATTTTATTATTCATTGTAATTCATTGTCATTTATCATTCATTGTAATTGTACAATATGTTTGTATTGATTTATTTTGTGCATGTGACATCTATTGCACGTCTGTCCGTCCTGGGAGAGGGATCCCTCCTCTGTGGCTCTTCCTGAGGTTTCTTCCACCTTCTTCACCCTGTTAAAGGGTTTTTTGTGGGCAAGTTTTTCCTCACTTGAACTGAGGGTCTAAGGACGGAGGGTGTCACTCCCTGTGACTTGCATAACAATGACTATATCATCTTTGATTCCACCACGTCTCCCTTTTTTTTTTTTTTTAAAGATTATTTTTTTGGCCTTTCCAAGATTTATTTTTGACAGAGAAGAATGACATGAAATATGTTGAGAGAGATGGGGAGTGACATGCGGGGAGGGCCACAGGTCGGGACTCGAGCCCGGGCCAGCCACAGCGAGCTTTTGCATATGGGGCAGCCGCTCTACCGACTGAGCTAAGCGCCGTGCCACATCTCCCTTTTTTAAAAAACATTGGGACTGAGACAAATTATATCTAACTATAGTAAACTCTCAGAAACTCTTATGCCTTCTTGAAATGAACCCCATGCATTCTTCAGAACAAAACCTTTCCCCCTTTCACTCACTTGTCCAACAACTTTTCACAAATCCAGTTTTAGAGGTTTTACCACCACTCTGCCAAACCTAGTTCTGGTAGGGACAGGTGTTAATGTCCTTTGAGTCTGATTTGGGGGCTCATGGTGACTTGGTGTGTTTGGGACAGACCAGAGGTGTGGACTCAATGTACAAAGACATGCAGCTCGACTTGGACTTTAACATCAATGACTCGTGACTTCACTTGGACTTGGGCCTTTTGACTCGAGAAGACTTGCTACTTCCCATGAAAACTGGGGAAAAAAATGTTCACACGGCCACTCCGCTCTCAGTTTATCTGCATCTGCGAAAAAAATGTGCACCACCTGTATGCATGCAGAGAGCACAAGCGCTGCCTGTACGACATTCAATCACTGTAGACACACGTTGTTTTGATTCGACAGCATCTAAGCAGGCACATTGCAAGACAACCAGTGAAGCGGAACAAGTAACAATGTGCCAGTTGGCAAAATGATACCAAAGATAGTTTTGTTTGGCTATAAAAATTACGAGGTAGTCGACAAAAAACGAGTTGCAATTTGCAAAACATGCGGGTCGAAGATTACAGACGGAGCTGCCACAACGTCCAACTTTGTTCGACACCCGAAGTTGCACAAAGAAAGGTAAGTTTTGAACGAATGCTAAGCACGTTATCGGATGTAACTTACTAGCTGCTGCATATTTACTGTATCAACGACACAGTGGACGCATTTCTCCCTTGCTGGTTCATGCTTACAAAAATAGCGATTTCTGAACCCTGATTATATGAGGTACGTGAGTGTAGCACACTCAGATGGAACACCTCGCCAACATCATGTCAACGTCTGTTTGACATGACAGCAAGTACTTTGCTCCTAGACGGATAAACAAATTTATATCTCAATCTCTCCAACACACACAAGACAAAAACAGGCCTTCCAGTTTTACTCTTTCAATTATTCAATTTCAGAGTTGCTGGTGTGCTGCCTCATTGAGGTCGTTTATGTAATTTCGGTTAATCACAACTAAGCTGAACTGTCGCTGAAGACATAAAATATCACAATTAAAGAATGAATGAGGCAGCAGTAGACAATTTCTGTGTGATGCAGCAAGGCACCATGGAATCTAGTGTGCAGGAGAGAGTGAACTATAAAGCAGGGGTTCCCAAACTTTACCATGACAAGGCCCCCCAGACATGGGCCGTGCCACACTATTTTTTCTGTGCACCCCCTTTCACAACTTGATGGAGTTGGTGCATCCCTAAACCCATCCAAGTACAACAGGAAACATAGTAAGACATACACTGTAAAGAAGAAAATGATAACACAGTCACAGTAGATCCAACATCAGCCTTCCCTTTTCATGCCCAAGCCATCCAAGTCTTGGCAGTGCCTGCTTCTAGTGCTCCAGTGGAGCGAGTTTTCAGCCATGGTGGCATCATTCTGCGTCCCCATCGTGCACAAATGACTGACGGACTTTTGGCCAATTTGATCTTTTGCAAATGCAGTGCAGTATAGGGGCCTCCCTCCACCTGTCCACAGCACGCATGCGCACTCACACACTTGCTCTCTGCTCATCACCTGCTCATCACAGCTCTCTCTCTCTCTCTCTCACCAGTCACACCACTCTCTATGGAGGCATTCCAATTATATTATCAGGTTGCTCCTGTTTTTCAGAAGTGATAGTTTTGAGGAGTGAGGATTTTATTGATGACATGTTTAAAAAAGTTTAGGCTAAAAGGACCCATGTCTATTTGAAAGTTAAACTGTTTTGCAATATGAGGTCAATATAATTCAGGACTGAAGCTGCCTTGCAACTCGTTCTAGAGCAATACGCTGTGGAAATACAAGCACTTTTTTTTGCCCTCCACTAGTCTCTATGGATGCATTCCAGTTATAGAATTAGAATTAGAATTTTGGTCCACTTTTTTGCTAATTCTTATCATTTTGGGGGTCAAGAATTTTATGTTGGAAAAAGTAATGGCTAAAAGGACCCCTGAAAGAGCTCAAAGGACCCCTTTTTAAGGTGAAATTTATTCTGCAATACAATACAGGACTGAAGCTGCATAGTTCTAGTGCAATATGCTGTTGAAATACAAGCATTTTTTTTTGAATTTTTTTTTTTTTACTGTATTTGATTAATGTTATTGTATAAAAAGAGGTTTAAATAAATACAAATCTTACAGACATATATGATTTGTATAAATTTTATTTCTCTAGTAAGAGGACTCAAAATGACTCGAAACTAAAATGGTAGGACTTTGGACTCGACTTGAGACTTGTTGGCTTTGACTTTTGACTTGACTTGAGACTTGTCTCATCTTTGACTCGACTTGACTCAGGACTCGAGGGCAAAGACTTGAGACTTACTTGTGACTTGCATAACAATGACTTTGTACCACCTCTGGGACAGACTCAACTGGCTGAGTTGGTGTGCAGGGTGTCTTACTCCGAGGAATAGTCTCATGAGAACAAGATGATGCCTGTTTCACCTAATGGTGCCTGTGGGACTGTCCACTACATATGAGCAGGGTGTGGAGTGGGTTGAAACCACCGTGCCTTGAGTCTTGATGTCAGTAATCCACATAGACTGTCCAGATGTGAGCTGAGGTAGATTCCTCATACAGTGTCTCTTGTTGAATACTCTTGTGTCTTTTATCTTCCTCTCTCTTTCTTTCTCTGCAACTGTAGCTCTATCATGGAGCTCTGGAGAGAGGGGTGCTGGGGCACTATTGCACAAAGCCTGCGGCCCATAAGCAGTTCAGTAGGACTGTAGCTGTTAGATAATGGAGTAGCTCTGTATGCTAACAGAGCGAGATATGGATCTTGAGCTTTCTTTAGCAGTCTTTTCACAGCCTCTCTGGGAGCTCACTCGGCAACAGCGGCTCCACAGGATTGGTGTATTCTTTGATGCATGTGGTGCAGCTTGTTACTAGTTCATTCAGTTGGCTGCTCAGGCCAGGCCACTACACTGTTTCTTTAGCCTGCTCTCTGCATCTTGTCATCCCTTGTTGTCTCTTGTGAAGAGCTTTTAAGACAGAGCTGCGCATTGCTGTAGGAATGACAAGTCTGGAGCCTTTAAGTAACAGTCCATCATGCACATTAAGTACAGCTCTTTCTGACCAGTAGGTTTTCACCAGACCTGTGAGTCTACTGTAGTCAGGCCAACCTTTTTGACTAAATGACATAACTATTGAGCAAACACTGTCTTCTTTCAATTGATCCCTCAGCTGTGCCATGTATGTTGAGCAGGCTGGCATGTTGTGGATTAACTCATCAACATGTTGTTTGTGTCTTCCAATAAATCTTGTCAACTTTAAACTTGAGCTAGGGATGACAGGTGCACGTGAGAGAGTGTCTGCTGTATGTAGATCTTTGCCAGGTGTGTGTGAGATAGAGTAACTGTACCTCATGAGCCTACGTCTAAATCACTGGATTCTGGGAGTGGGAGGTTAGTGTCTGGTGACCTAACAGGCTAACAAGTGGCTTATGCTCTGTCTCTAGGAAAAAATGTCTCCCAATAAGGAAGTCTATGAACCTTTCACATCCCCATGTTAATCCTAGCGCCTCTTTTTCTGCCTGAGCATACCTGTGTCCAGTCTGATGCGTCTGTGCGACAAGTGCAACAAGTCCATACAAAGATGCATCCGCCGACAGTTTCAGCTCTTTGTTGGGGTTGTAGAGTGTCAGCACTGGAGGTGAGGTGAGATCATTTCTCAGCTCCACACACACTGATCCACTGATTTTTCCTAGAGAGAAGGTCTCTGAGTGGTTTGTCTTCCTCTGCCAGTCCCGGGATAAATTTCCCAAGCTGGTAAACCATTCCAAGGAAGCTGCAGACTTGCAGACACCTGTATTAGAAGGCTCTTTCATGTCTCTTACAGCTTTTGTCTTATCCAGGTCTGGCTGCACACTAGGGCTGCACAATTCTGGAAAAAATGTGAATCTGACATGCTCTACCGTGTTTAATGGGGCCATATCTTTAGCTAGGTGGTAAGACATTGCCGCTGTTATCTCCTTATGCCTAATGGAGTTT
The DNA here is from genome assembly GCA_028641955.1 of Protonibea diacanthus. Taxonomy (NCBI): domain Eukaryota; kingdom Metazoa; phylum Chordata; class Actinopteri; family Sciaenidae; genus Protonibea; species Protonibea diacanthus. The sequence continues at coordinate 24,765,561 of CM053989.1, forward strand.
GGTGGAGTTTGGTGTTGCGTTATGTATAGTCGCCGTTATAGACATCTTTTATTTGGACGACATGCATTTTCAGAGTTCGCACAGTTTAATCATACTGAACTTTGTGGTGACGTTTAAGGTGATTGAACAGGTTTGTCGTATTGCCTTGCTTTGCTGCTACGGGGGCAAAACACATTTTGCAATGTACTTCGGACTGGTTGTCGTCGTCTTGCTTAAACCCAAAATACCTCCACACCACCGAATGCAAACCTTTTTTAGGGACAAGTTCGGTTGGGGCAGTTGCCTCATTCTCTCCGCTACCATCTGGATTTTCATCATCCATTCTGTTCTTACTCACTTCACTTCACTTCACCTCCTTCTGTCTCGTACTCACTCACTCCGCTGTGTTTTGAAAAAACTTTCCCTCTACCGGGTTGTTGCTCTGATACACTGAATCACGTGACGTGCAGGTCAATTTATGATTGGTTGAGAGAAAGTAGTGCAAACTACAGTGGCGTTTACAGGCCCTCAGAGGGAACTAGCTGATTCAGCTTGTGAGGGGAAAAAAACAGAAGAATCATCTCTAATCAAAAATAAGATCGCATGTAGGTGTGAATCGAGATCACGTTTTTTTTTACGATTAATCATGCAGCCCTACTGCAGACCCTTAGCAGATAGGATGTGGCCAAGGAAGTTGACTCAACTCACACTTCTCCATGTTTAGTGCGACCCTGGTTTCCTGAAGCTTGTGCAGCACTGCATGAAGCCTGGCGTCATGCTCAACTTGATCTTAATCCCACAGAAGAACATCGTCCATGTGGCAGACTACTCCCTGCAGCCCATCGAGAATCATGGACATCCTCCGCTGAAAATGTTCTGGGGCTGAAGCTATGCCGAAGGGCAATCTGTGTAGCATGCTGACTCCGGGGACAATCGAATTTGCCAAAACCCTCTATCGGCATCTAATTTGCTCGAGCTGCTGTGAGAGATCGAAGCATCTGCTCTACTCAAGGTAGGATATATTTCTCTCTGCAGACTGCTTCATTGAGGCGGGTGAGATCTACGCAGATGCGCCTGAGCACTTCCACTCTTGAGATGACTCCCAGACTCTCCATTCTCTCCAGTTCTTCCTTCACTTCACTAAGTAAAGGAATAGGGACGTGTCTTGGCATTGTATTGTTTTTTATTATTATTATTATTATTTGGATAGGACTGCCATCACCTTCTTATCCACGCTATCCAGTCTGGAGACAAGGTTAAGCTTCATGCTAGCTGGCCAGCAAAGCTATATTTAAGTCTTTTATTACATACACATCCTCCTGAATCACTTGCTCACCCTTACATAGTGACTATGTGAATTTGCCTATGACAGAGAGTGGTGTACCACCTGGGCCAAATAGAGGTCTGTCTGTTTCAATCAAATGGGAGTCTCTATCAGCAATGGTGTAGTACATCTGGGCTGGAATGGCTGAGACATCAGCTCCTGTGTCTGTCTCTCATTTTGTGGCTTCTGATAGTCAAATCTTTGTACCAGTGGTCTGTGCCTGCATCTACTGAGCCTAGAAACAAAGGTGTATCACTACAAACTGTACTAGTTTCCACTACATATACTGCTTTGGCTGACTTACACCGTTACTTAAACACACTACTGTAATGTCCCTTTTTCCCACATGTGTGGTATGTCATATCTTTGGCTGGGCACTGCCATTTTCCATGTGCAGGGGCTTTTCCACACCTGTAGCATTGCTGGCGATCATTTGGTGCTTTTGACTTTGACGCCAGGTTTTTATGTTGAAAAGATGTCTTTGGTGTGGGCTGCTTTTGTTTCTTGTGCTTTGCCATCACTGCATCAATTTCGCCTTTAGCTTCTCCCCTGAGATCTGTTTGCTGTCTCTTGATCATTTCCGACAGCCATGCCATGTTTCTCTCTCTCTCTCTCTCTCTCTCTATTTTGTTTCTGGTCTTCCTGTTTTATTTTGTATATTCACCCTTTCCTCTCGTTTCAGGTGTCTTGACTTCCCTACCCTCGTGTTCTCCTGTGTGCTGATTGGCAGCAGCCCCACCCTGATTGTTTTCACCTGTGTCATTGTCTCTCCCTTCCCTAGAATATTTAAGTCCTGTGCTTTGTGTCTGTCTTTGCTAGTTCGTCTTGTCGTATGTTCCAGCCGTGATCCTTGTGAGTTGTCCTGTTTTTGCCTTGTCTTTGTGCATTAAATTTGGGTCTTTTGAATCAGTCTCTGAGTTTTTTGAGTTGTGCATTTGAGTCCCTGTCACTGCTCCTTGTCAACCTGGTTATCTTGAGAGCTAAGATGCAGGTTGCTAGCCAGTCTGAATCTTTCAAACCTCTGGATCCATCTCTCCCAGTCCCGGGGTTTTGAGAAGTCGAATGCTTCTGGAGGTTGAATCGTGAATGTTGCACTTGTAGGTGGATTAGCAAGGTTAGCTGAAAGCTGAGGAGCCTGTGCACTGGGAACATTCTCGCTGCCAAAATCAGCCGTCATTTTTCCCGCTGATTAGTCTTGAAAAAAACTTTTACTCTCCCGCTGCCTTCCCTCTGCTTCCTGCCGCTGCCGCACTTCTGACACCATGTCATGGTTTTTCCATAATAAATACCAACAGATGAGAATTTCAGGTTACCTCCATTTATTCAGCAGGACCCATAAGATTGAACTCCTCGCTAGCTTAACTCTTTAGCTGCTATTGTTTGTCTCAAATGTTTCCTTCAAAATAAAAGCACATGTATATCATCGTCGATTCCACCACACATGGTCACAGTAACATTTCTAGAAAATTTCACAGCGGAAATAAATATTTACAACCTTGTACAAAAACTATTTGAAAAAGGTTTTGGTCTCTATAGCTAATTTCCGCATTCATGACAACTACTTTTTTATAGAACTCACCTGTTCAAATTATATTTAGATTTAAAATTATGCAGAATAAAGTTTGAGCAACCAGGTTTGAACATTCAGCTTGTCTCAGCTCAGCACATGCTCTGCATCTTTGCAGTTTGGTTAGGTTTAGGAACAAAAACTACTGTTTGGATTAAAATGTAACATGCATAACATAACTTACAATGTTATTCCAAAAAGTGAATGTAGACTTTTGGTTTTTATTAGCTCTGTCAAGCAATTTAAAAAAATCATCAAATTAATTATAGGCTCTGTGGTTAATCTAAATTAATCACACTTTTTTTTCTGTGAAAAGCATCCAAATATGTTTCAGATCACTTTCTGTGAACTACATAACTTGAATTTAGTAGCTGAATAAATCAATGAAAAATAGACATTTTAAACATTAAAGTTCAATATGTTTTATATGAAAAACAAACAAAAAAAAAATTTCACTGTTCATATTCAATATGATCATCTCAGGACTAACCTCAACCTGACAGCACAGTAACAGTCTCTGTGACAACAGGACCTTTTTCCAACATCTTATGTTTCAAAATAAAGTTCAGTTAGCTCAGAGGATGCTATCTGTAAAACCTCTGCCTGTCCTCTAACACTGACGTTGACCTGCAATACATTTAGTGAGGCAGTTTGTGTCAATGAGTAATTAGTAGACTTCATCAGTTTGCATCTGAATGCCTGGTCGAGGTCGAGTGTGGCTTGGCAAGGCTGGCTGCTAATGCTAGCATCAGGTGTTGCCTCCATCATGTTTACAAAGCAGGTGTGGGATGAGTGTTTTCCCGACTCAAAGGTGGTACCAGCAGGTACCACGCAGCCTGATTCTTCTTCTTTTGTTTAATGGCAGATGGCAACGAGCGTTTAAGGAGCATTACCGCCACCTACTGTGCTGGAGAGTGGGCTGAAGTTTCCTAATTCCACTAGTGGACACAGCCCAATTTGACAGCCCTAGTTTCTAGTTATGCTTAAAAAAAACCCTTATACCCTAAATAAATAATTATCAGATTGTCATTGTCCAGTGTAAACTTCCTGTCATGATGCAGTAACCTAGAACAGTGAATAGCTGTACTGTACATGTTTGTAGTTACATGTAAAAGTTTTAACTCCTTACACACAGAAAAGTGATACTACTACATCAGCCACTGGCCAGCTTACGTAACTTGAGCAAAAGTCCTTCAAGTTATGTAGTTCTCAGGGGAGCTCTCCAGTGGGCAAGTACTCTCACAGAAGGAGCAAGACCATGAAGTATGTTAATAACTATGTGTAGAAAATCCCCACCTCCTTCCACCTCACCTCAATGGAGGGTGGAGCCCTGGAGTCTATTTAGGCAGCCAGCTCACCTGTGTGAGCCCTTTTTGCCTGACTGAGAACAAAGGAGCTGGCTGGCCTCATCCTTATTTTCTTTATCCTAAATGATTGAGCTGCGTATTTGATGTGAGTTTTTTCCCTCCCTTTGTTCCACACACTCGTAGTAGTCAGTAGTAAAATCAATAATATAAATGCTAATATCTCTGTTTCCTTAAGATTGAGTTCATTGATATGTTGAGATTATATTTTGTTGAATTGTGAATTGACCTTTAAGTTCGAGTTGTGTGGATTAATGTTTCTTTTATTTCCTCCTTTCCATCAGAAAAGAACCAGCTAAAATAAATCTGAATTAATCGGATCCTCTGTGTTTGTGCCTTGTTCTGATCAACAATCTATTGCGTTGCTTCGCCAATAAACAAGAACCAGTCTATTCACCACATCAAGGAAATATTTTACACTATGGTTCTGAACATTTCACCCACATTTGAGAACTTTTAAGCATATCTTCATTTGGCATTTTGTCCTGTTTGTATTCTGCCTGCATAGGATAAGGCTCAAGACATGTTTTTATTGTCCAAAATAATACAATTAAAATACCAAAACAAAAAAATTTCTAAAGAAATTTTGAGTGTGCCTGACTCTGGCCCCGTCGCCCCCATGCATTATTATTGACACTGCTCAGTAAATTCAGAATTAATACAACAGTGTCATCATTGCCTTTTTAATGGGCTCTTATTTTGAAGGGACTCTTATTTTGAAAGACTTTTGTCTTGTCTGTGTGTGTTGTGTATGCATGTGTGCTTGTGTGTATTTGTCTTGTCTGTCTATCTATGTGTCTGTGTTTGTCGAGAGAGAGAGAGAGAGAGAGAGAGAGAGAGAAGGATAAAATGGCTGACATTAAAAATGTAGTCTTGATTAGTCATTGATAGTCAAAGGCAGGCTTGAGGTCGCCAAGCAACCAGGGTGAGCTGCAGGTCAGAGCAGTTAGTCACAGCTGCTGCATGCACTCTGTATCTCACAGTGAAAGACACAGAAAGCCCCTCGAAGAGGTGGCGTTCAATGCCAAACGGTGTGTCGTATCCAAAAGTCAAAATAACTGTGATCGGGGGCTTCTTGTCGATTAGTTCTCTGCCCAGTTTGAGAGCTAAATGTTAAAAACTCTGGTCTGGAGCGTCAGGTAAAGACCAAGTACTCCCTGCCCTTCTGGAAATTTCTCCTCTCAAATTAACATGGGAGTATATAGGGCAGGACATGCGTGTTGCTGACAAATCTTTGCGTCTCCCGCCAAAATTATAATTATAACTGACAGCTTCAACAGTGTTATCACTGCGACAGCAACAAATTTTCCTACGTTTCTAGCTATAAATGATTTCTGTAGCTTGACATTTGCGGCCGCAGTCGCAGTTTACAAATTTATTTTTCGACGAATTTTTCTCTCTCTCTACACTCTTGCAATGACATCACTCACTCTAGCTGCAAACATTCTCACAATACATACCCATTCATTTTTTTGGCATGGTTTTTTGGCATTTTTTTGGCAAAACAGTTCGGTGAAATGCTTAGAATAGTCTTAGCAATCGATTAAGTTACCTTATTAAGTTAAAATTAAGTTAAAAGATTTACTAATAAATTAGTTTTGATTCATTATTTCATGTGTGGACCCTTTTTGCCACTAACTGGCCCAGTTTGTGACACTCTAGTTCAGTTATAGGCACAGATTGCCTTCAGTACTCTCATCCCACCATATTCTAATTAATCGCGTCAGAATTCTGCATTGATTTCCCTAGTACTTGAAGCAGCTTACAATAGCATTTGTGCACTTGTGCTATGTCTGTGTTGCAGCACTACACAGCTGATAGACATCATAACAACACGGCATGAGTGCTGGTGTTTACTTTAAAGTCGCTGATTGGGTACCTACTGCTTATTCTAACAGAGCTGGTCCACATCAAACACAGTGTTCTCTCTGAGTAAGTGCCAGCAGCCTAACCCACAATTAGCCAGCAATCCACTACCATTTATGTTTGAGCCCTGAAGTAATGGGGAGATATTTTAGTTCCTTTTTCTTGAATTCCATACATGTGCTATACTGTGGGGTTGCAGATAATGATTATTCATTCATCAATCCCCAATTTTTATATGAATAATTTCGACTAAAAATAAATGCCCACTCCACGTTACCAGAGCCCAAAGGCTTTCATTTGATGAACTGTAGGGTGTCTCTCTTCCTTCCATTAATATGTTAATGAAGCATTCTAAAACACTATGATATAACAATAGACAGGATTTAGTGGTTTTAGTGGTAAGTTGCAAAAGGTCAAAAGAACATGAGAGTAATAAATGGTAAATGGACTGTACTTATGGCGCCTTTCTAGTCTTCCGACCACTCAAAGTGCTTTACAGTGCATATCTCATTCACCCATTCACACACATTCATACACTGATGGCATTGGCTGTCATCAAGGAACTAACCATTCACACACATTCACACACCGATGAATTTGGGGTTCAGTATCTTGCCCAAAGACACTTCGACATGCAGACTGGGGATTGAATCGGGGACTGGAGGGGATCGAATCGGGGATCGAACCACCAATCTTCTGGACGAGCCGCTCTACCTCAGAGCCACTGCCACCCCCAATACAATAATACAACCCCTGAACACTCTGCTACATCGTGTTCAAATGCATCTTTTCATCTGTATTTTATAGGGAATAACAATAACAACTGAAAGCCACCTGTGATGGCCATAGACCTTAAAATGGTGTGTGTTGTGCTTACCTGCTTTTTTCCTCTTTCAGGTCTTTTTGATGATTTGGCCCTTCCCACCTCATTGAGTGGTTGTATCACCTGCTTACAGCATTCAATCAAGCTGGGTGACTTCAAGATGGCTCCCTCTTGCTCCCTCCTGGAAGGCTGGTGTTTTGGCTGGTGTTTTGGTATTTTGGTTTGGTTCGGGGTTTTTTTTTTTTTTTAATGTGTTTAGTTTAGTTTTGGTTCATGCCACACACATTAGCATGTACAGTTTCATACCACCCAAATCACTTCACTAATGGTTGCTGCTGGTTTAGCCCAATAAAGTTTGCATTTGTCAAGTTGTATTTGAGTCAAAAATTTAAAATTTAAGTCAAATGTTTATGTTTTTGAATGAGCCAGGCATAGCACAACAAAACCAAGTACTATTACCCAAACATACTGCAAAGCAGTCTCCTAAACTAGCCTGACTATTGCCAGAATATATCACAAGTGAAATATAGTCTGGGGACCACCTACTCAATTTCTCGTAGGGGAGGTGTGGTTAACGACTGCCCATGGCCGTTTATTGGGCGTTACGAATGTCTATCATTTGGCGTATACGTAACCCATAGCCAATCGTGTCAGTTGTACCCGATGACGTATTTAGAGCGAGAGAGAGAAATTCGAAGGGATTTCCCAGGCTACTCCTAAACATTTGCATACAGTGGAAACCCCATAAAGAATTGAATTGAATTAAAACTGTCATCATGGTGAATAGAATGTATGTCTTGAGACAACCTTGACTTTTGACTGTGTGTCAAGCCATGTATATTTGTGAGTAAAGGTCAAGGAATATCGAAGGTCAGTGTAGCTGTTGGGGACGCAACCCTCTTCTACAAAGACCATAATGCAGTAGACCTCTGCTGCTGTCACAAGAACAACTGCTGTGATAGATGCTTCCACACCAACAACTGAACAGAAGTTCAAGGCAGAGCAGAGCTGTGCTGCTGACCTGCCTGTGAGACCAAACTGTCCTGGGATCTGCATGCTTGTGTTTGAAGTTAGAGGTGTCTGCTCAGCATCAGTAGAACCGTCAGCATCCAAACAGCTGTGAAAAGCATCAGAATACACTACTCACAAAAAGTTAGGGATATTCAACTTTAAGGTAAAATTTATGGAAAATGTAAAACGTTTATGCTACAGTGGTATTTGTAACCCTTTCTCCAGGTTATTATAACTGATAGCTAATTTGATGAGCTATGAATAGAAGTTGGACCAATATCAGAAACCCTAGGTACGACTACGGAGCCCAAAGTTATAAAAGGTTAGCAAAGAACACATAACACAAAACAGGTAAGTTTGAGAAATATATTATACAAAAATAAAACATTATATACATTCCCTGCCTATCTAAAGCCGGCTTCCTGAATGCACAGGCGCATATCAAAATGGGCCCCAAAATAAATAATTTCAACCAAAAGTGTCTCTTTATGAGATTTCCTCAATAGAGTTAAAGAAAAATAAAGTTGCTTCCTTTGGAGTCCAAGAGAGATTTTGGTGTATGTGTGGTTCTTGAAATAAGTATGTTCTCTTCACTACCCGGGTAGGTTTATGTGTGATCTTATCTGTATTTCAAATGAAGAAGTAGGATGATGATGGTTCCGAAGATGCCACGGCTGGCCACACCAGGCTCTTGGTCCGTTCACACTCACGTCTTCTGTTGGCTCGCCACTGACCGCCAGGGTCAGGTTCAGATGATCTCTCTCTCTAAAAAAACAATCTATGCATACAGTACAGAATGCATTAGCTACCATTTTCTAATTTCTGTTTAAATCTGATCAACTTATCTTCATTCAATATCAATTCAATTATACCCAATTGTAAAGGATATACATACCCTAATCATTATGTAAATGAATAGGTACACATCACACCACATAAGATAGGTCAGTTCCAATGAACAGACAATCAATCATGTACCTCCATCTTACAGCATAGAAATAAAATGAGATTTCTGAAACCATATATTTATGTTTTTTTTAACCTTTTTTAAAGCTATTTATGCTTCTTAATAACATTGTAAACATTACATTTTAACCAAACATTTAATATATTCATTCTTTTAACAGTTAGGATGAACTTCTGTTTCTCATATTCATATTAAGCATGTATATGAGCAATTAAATGAACTAAATCACCCTTAAGTTACATATGATAACCGAGAGGATAAATACTCCCTCAATCAACTGACTTCTAATGGTGGATAGCTTAACTGAGCTAGCAGCAAAGCTAAAATCAAACAAGTTCACATTCAAATGCTAGCGATTAGCACGTGGCTAACACAATTAGCGATCTTTTATAAGCATCTTTAACAACATAAAACAATCTGAATCTGGGTCTATATGGTATCAACAGCAAGAATTAAGGTCACAACTCCGACTGGTTTTAAAAAGTGGTATTTCGTAACATAATGGAGCTTACACAGTTAGCATAAAACTCGCATTAGCGTGAGCATCCTTACCAGAGTTATCTTGAGGAGCTCGCAGAGTCACGCGGCTTGACTCTGTCTCTCACAGCTTTCAACCTAATAGACACACGATATTTCAATATTTGGTACGAGATTTTTTAATAAATTTCCATCCCTCAAAGGATATTTTCCTACAAATCCATACCAGTGATGCTTCGGGCTACATCTCCACCGGAAGAAAGGAAAACGAGTGCTTTTCTAGAATATTCCTGACATTCATTCATTCGTTTCATTCATACGCCACCTTCTGGCGAAGTCGGGGATTTCACTTTAGCAACCTGGTACGGGTTACATATTACATCATGAAAGTGTATGAAAGTGTACTGAGAGGCACTGAAGCAAAACACAATGCAGGCGTCAGCACTCCTTCTCCAAAACGCTGCGTAAGAATATAATGATCAGGTGGGTCATAATGGCAGTTCAAGAAGTTTTGACTTGAACAAACTTAGTTCACTGAATGATCTTTTAGAGGGCTGTAGAGCAAAAGATTGCTTATACTGAACTTAGACAGAGACAGAAGCAATTCAGAAAGATGCAGCCAGAGCACGATGTAGCTGTCTTTTGCAAATAATACAATAAGTGCAATTGGCAGTATTCTGTAAAATGTTACTTATTTATGACTGATGAAATATAGTGGAGCTAGAAAAGTTCAGAGTCAGCATGTAATGTTGTAATAAAGTTTTGATCAAAAAACAAAAGATTTTTTTAGAAAAAATTCTAACATACAATAGTATCCAATATTTACAGTACACCAACATTCATGCTCAGTGACATTATTGGAACCTGCCAATTGGATTATAACATTTTCTGTGTACATGAGTGTCACTTTAGCTTAATGCATTATGGTGGCACTATATGGCTTCAAATCATTATCATTTATATTCTAGCCAGTAAGTTTACTCTTTACACTGCAAACATTCATTAAACCTGCCTGTACCTACTGAATACTACTACTACTATTAGTATTACTACTAATAATACTGAATACTTTGCCATGAAATCAATAGAAATGTCAAACCTTTCTGTGATTTGCTATAAATAGAGCTTTTGTTTTTTACTTTGACAAAACCGCTTGGTTTGAATGTTTTATTGTTCCATTTTTTTTTTAACCATTCCCATATTGGATTACAAATTTAGGGACGAGGGTATTACCGTTCAGTCTATAAAATGCATAGGAAGCCCTTTTTTGTGCAGAGAGTGAGTGTATCTTAGGACCCACTCCCACCTCTTCCTCTTATGGCGGCATCCAGGCTCCTCATATTGAGTTCCTTGGTCCTGTGCAGCTGTCTTTCTTTTGTTCAAGTGGATTGTTTTTCAGGGTCTGTGGTATTTGTGTGACTCTCTCCTCTCAGGTCCTGATGGACTTTGCAGGTCGGGGAATCAGGGGGAAGAAGGGAGGGGGAAGGAGAGGAAAGGAACGCAGAGTATAGTGGTCACTGATGTTGCAACTGGGAATCTTATCAAGTTTCTCAATGGGAGGTTTAATGGACACGTCTGCCTTTCTTTTGTGTTCCTTTGCTCTATTTTGCTGGTTTAAAGTTCTGCTTATGACACAAGTTATTACTTTAACACCTGCACTCTCTGTTAATCTATAGGTGGTTATATCTGTCACTGTTTCTCATTTCACCAAAGTATCCATGTCAGAAGAAGTTCACATTATCCTGCTGTTTATATATTGTGTACAGTGTTTCCCAAAATTGGTGCAATCACCAGCACCTAAGACTGATTTTCATAGAGATTCATAGCTTTGGTGGCCTTCACATACTCTGATACTTCTAATGCTTTGTTGTGTCTTTTAACATTTAGTTCCCCTTTCCCTTTTCCCTCTTTTCCCTCCTTCTGTCAGTTTGGGAAATAATCATATCTCAAACTGACAGAATAATTCATACTGTGTATGTGTAAGTGTTTATACTCCATAGCTTTATCATTGCACCAGACAGAATAATTTGAAATGTAGGGAGTATTTTTTTTAGCAGACAATGTCACTAAAATTCATCCATTGAGATTCAGCCGTCTGGGATCTCCACTCGAATTCAAAATACATTTCTAAGTGTTTTTACTGACTGGTCCCCGAACAGGACACTGAGGTTCATGCTGTAGTACTGGGACTGTCTGACCCTTACATGACCCTTTTTGCTCAAATCTTTAGTTATACTTTGTTTATATTGAGTTATGTTCTTCACTGTATCCTGTTACTATTCTGGAACAACGCAGATTGGCCTCAGGGATCAGTTTAATCTTACTTCTTGAGATGGATTGTGTTTGTCTGTATAGGAGGTGAAGGCATAGGTAGTGGACAGTGGGTATGGTTTATATTATCTCTGATGGAGGAAGTGGATTTCTGGGCTGGATCCCAGGATGCATAAAGCTGTCAAAATGAAAAACCCAAGGTGATGAGTAAAGGCCACCATAATGCTGGCTCTGGGATATTTGGGATAGACATAGAACAAAAGGTCTGTCGGACAGGTTGAAAGGTTATGCAATGGTTTAATATGAGCAAATGATTTAAAAATCTTGTGAATTTAAGGAGAACTATTACACCCCTTTTCCATCAGTTCACACAGGTCCCAGACACCTTAACGACATGTCTGTGAAATCCTTTGGTCAAAATTCCTCACGGATCAAGCACAGCAGCCCTCTCTGTACCCTGTCTGTGCCGTGTGGCGCTCAGGCGGTTGGTTTTCGTGTCTGTCCCTTTAAATGCAAATGAGCTGCCGCTCATTCCGCCCCCCTCTTCCGCCCTGCGACAGCGCGTACTGAAGTGACGCCACCAGAGTTTACCTGGGAGAGACGTCACTGCTGGAGAAAACGTCGCTTTTGCAAAAGGAACTAGAGCCAGACTCTGAGCACAAAGAGGCAACAGAACAAGTCCAAAAAGCAAGCAGAGAAAAGGATATTTCTGAATAGTAAGTTTATGTAATGTGTTTTTATATCATTTTGTATGTTTGCACTCACTGGCTAACTAGCTAGCGCTAGGCTAATGGTGCTACCCTAGAGTGTGTTTATGTACTGGCTATTGGAAAGCTACAGTAGTAGCAACTCAAAAGTTCCCATCCAAGCCGAATGGCAGCCATCTTCAAGCCGACTTCCTACCGACTTCCAACCAACTGCCTGCCAATTTCCAGCGGCTGGAATGACCCCCCTCCTTCTCCTGGGCGTGTCTTTTACTGTAACTCCACCTATTTGTTTAATTACAGGGTATGACCTGAAGATGGCGCTTCTCTCACAGAATCTTTTTACAGTTGTTCTACCTGGAGATGACGTAGCTTACACACCTCATTAGCATTCTCATTGCTCAACCTTTTGTTTGCACTTACTGGGCTTTTTGGTCTCCCAGTGGTCACACAGATCTGAAACCAGAAAATGCAGCTGGTTTGACTAGCATATACTATACAGTATAGAGTGCCACGAGCACAAGAGAAGGGAAGCATTAGTAATTATGTAAGGATAGCCTAGAATGACACAGATGTTGTTGATTTATTAAACAGTGACATGTTAGATATAGACACCACAAATACTCTCCCTCCTTTATGACTATTGAATAATAACATAGCCTAATAAATCTGTCAGCTGCTTTCCAGTTCAGTACAATCATCGGTCTATGTAGATTGTAGGCTACATTATGTATCGGCAATTTGGACAAGAAAGGGCCGTTGCTTTTTTTTTTTTTTTTTGTAATTTATGTTTTTCTTTTTTCATTTACTGTATTTTCATTTTTGTTCATCCCATAGGCCCTAATCCTGCATAAATAAATTGAACCATAAATGAAACTCCATGCAACAAAAACTTTTTGTGAATTTCCATTAAAGGGAAGAATTACAGGTGATTAACAGCCTTTTAGAAGACTTTTATACTTGTGCAGTTTATTCAGCTTTGGGCTGGGTGAGCTATGCAAACATCTCATTAGCATTCTCATTGCTCAACCTTTTGTTTGCACTTAGTGGGCTTTTGGTCTCCCAGTGTCACACAGATCTGAATTGCAGCTGGTTTGACTACTGTATACTATACAGTAGCCTTGTGATTTGAGTGTGTTCATGAACAGGAGGATGACTTATTTACTGTATTTTCATAAATGAAGACTTAGAAGTCCCTGGAAGGCTGACCCTGAGTCACAGTGGCGCTCGCTACTGTTGCTTCAAGCGACAACGTATTTATTTATTTTTTATACTATTTTTATTTGATTTGCTTGCCTTTGCTGGTGTGTATTGGTCTGCATATAAATTTTAAAAAGTTTTTGCTGCATGGGTTTCATTCTCCCCTCCCCCCTCCACACCTCAGCCTGCCACCTTCAACACCTGACCCCCATCAGCCCACTCCTCCCCCTCATCAGTTCACCACCTCTGTACCCCACTGAGACTCTCTGCCTCAGCACCCCACATCCCAAAAGGTCGAAACCAAATAAGCGAAACACTAAAGGAGTCCCCGACAGGTATTTGAGAGACAGGGCACTGGCTTCTGTCACTCTAGGACAATTTGTTCTTTTGGTTTTTCATTTGTGTGCCTTTGCTGAGTATGCCGGTATCTAAATATTGGAAACGGTTCTTGCTTCATGGAGTTACAATTCGCCTATGGGATGAACAAATGAAAATATGATAAATGAGTCATCCTCCTGTTCATGAACACCTCAAATCACAAGGCTTCTGTATAGTATACAGTAGTCAGACCAACTGCAATCTGTGATCTGTGTGATACTGGGAGACCAAAAAGCCCACAAAGTGCAAATAAAAGGTTGAGCAATGAGAATGCTAATGAGGTGTTTGTATGGGCTCACCTGGCCTTCCAAGAGCTGTTAATCACCTGTAATTCCTCTTCTTTAAATGGAAATTCTTGCTCACATTTAAAGAACTTCGTCTTTCTTGCTGCATGGAGTTTGATTTAAGGTTCAATTTATTTATGCAGGATTTAACCTATGGGATGGACCAAAATGAAAATACAGTAGGCCTAAATGAAAACAAACAAAAAAAAAAATTACAAAAAAAAAAAAAAAAAGCAAATGGCCCTTCTTGTCCAAGGGTTGTTGATGATGTTGTCCGCGACATAGAGTTGCAGATACGAGGCTGCAGCGGTGCCTCAGTGTTATCTTATCACAACTTATTTTTTCCATCAAACGATCCGCGGATCACTTGGTGCCGGTCTGTGGGGAGCAATCTGAACAGATCGCGGATCAATAATGATCTGTTGCACCACTAGCCACATCCATGATTGTGCTCTGTCTCAGCTGATTGGCTCACGCGCTCATCCCGGCGTATCTGTTCAGATGTGTCTCTATACAGTCTACGGGGAGAGCAGAACATTAAAATCACTGCTCCTCCCCGTGGATAAATGAGGCATTGCAGCTGGTTTTCACCCAGGCTGCTTAGAGGCGTTTCCAGTCAGGGCCTCACTGACTACGTCATCGCGGGGGATTACATTCCCATCACGGACCTGCGAAGGACCTGTGAAGGACCGGTCAAGGACCCGTCACGGAAACACGGGAACTTTTGAGTTGCTACATCTGTATGTAGGTAAATGTAATTCATTAGTGCCGAGTGCCTACGACACGAGTCGTAGGAGGCATGAGGCAACTATTAATCTTCTGTGTGTTTCATGGCAGTTTTATTATTATTAGTACTGAGTGCCTATGGCATGAGGCAACTATTAATCTTCTGCGTGTTTCTTGGCAGTTTTATTATTGTTCTTCAAATCTTTATTATTAGTGTGGGGGCCCAGAAGGTGTCCACACTATTGTTCTTCAAATCTGTATGATTATTATTATTAGTGTGGATGCCCAGAGGGCATTTGTTATCCAAATTTTTATTTTTATATTAGTGTGGGGGCCCAGAAGGTTCCCCCAAGACTTAAGCGAAGAATGATGAGAAGAGACAGTCAATCCCTTTATGTTGCTTTAATCCAGTACTGACAGCATACACGTGTGTGATTACGTATATGGGTGTGTGTGTGGTTCTGGAATAAACCAAAAAGAACAACAGCCATCAATAAACAGTTCACCATATGCTTGACTATAGCACACGAACAGAATAGTGAACAATTATCTTTAACATGAGAATACATGAACATTATTTAGAGAAGGAATATACATGATATAAGATATCCCATATTTAACTGACAACAAAAGAAATGGTCGATGGCATATATAAACATGAATGACCATTTAACCCATCAGAGGTAGTAGCTAACACTGCTAAAAATATTCACTATTACACCAGATATAATCCCAAACAGCAGACATATAAACAGATAAAATATACAACAATGAAAATGCATCCAGCAAATAAACAATGTAACTTACGTTTCTCTGGACGCACACTGAACCAATAAAGGCAGATCAACAGATAAAAAGTAGTAAACACAACTTCTGCTGCCGACTACACACACGTCTCTCCGTTATCCGTCTCTCTTCTCCTCTCACGAGCTACGGCACTCAGCCCGAATGAGCATGATAGCGCCCCTAGTGGCTGGATCTGGCTAAGTCACCTGCTCTGTCATACAACCTTCAGAACAACTATTGTTCTTCAAATCTTTATTATTAGTGTGGATGCCCAGATATATTATATATATATTTCCTAAGTTCTACTATTAATACTGTACACATTCATTAACAATTTCTACAATAATTTTCCCTATAAGAATGAATGGCAAATCACAAATGGCTCCATCTGCTGGACAAATATATGCAAGTCATGACATGTAGGGCCCAGCAGATGGCGGCATTGCATAAAAATGCATTATGCAATACCTGCCGGTTTGACCAGAAATCCATACTTCCTGCCGATATCATCCACGCTCTCTCACTCTGCGCAGCAGTCTGCCACACGGTTAGCACGCAAGCAAGTGCAAGTGTAGCAAGTGTAAACAAACACTAAGCACACAGAGTCTGCCAGCTGATTGTAACAAGTTAACCAGCCGAGCAGCAGACTGAGCAACCGGCTTCCTCCGCAGACGAACACTGCACAAACGGACACTGCAGAGCAAGGACAATTCACCGGACCAGGGGCCTCATGTACGAATACTTGCGTACGCCTAAACCCGGAAACTGTCGTACGCACAAAAAAATTCAGATGTATCAAAGTGTGCATAGGCATGGATCCAACTCCTCCCTGTTCACGCCCCTATTTAAATATGCAAATCAATTTAAATAGGCCCTGGACCTGAGATTCACCTCTGTCCGATCAGATCACGCAATGAACGAAGAAAAGAAAAGGAATTTCACAGAGTCTGAGATAGAGCTTCTAGTGAATGAAGTGGAGACGTGCAGGGAGATTATGTTTGGCGCCCTGTAAACAGGGATAAATATGGCGAAAAAAAGCCGTGAGTGGGAGCATGTGTGTGAGGCTGTAAATGCAGTGGGATCTGAGCAGCGCACAAACACGTTAAAAAGAAATGGTCAGATCTCAAGGTGGAGATCACCGGAGTGGTGGGAGCCCACCAGATGAAGGCAGAATACAACACACCACTTAAATGAACCACACAATGAATGAATGAATGCAGAAGTGCACCGTGGCTGACGTTTCCAACTTTACGCCCGTTTTTACTGACATGAATACTGAACACAGGGAGACAATCAGGGGCTTGATAGAAAACTCTGTAGCTCTAATTTCACCAGCCGAAAATAAAGAAAACCAAAAACATGATATTTGAATGCGCACATGCCCAAATGTACATTGCACTGGTTTACATATGTGCATACTACACGTAGGCTACATGTGCTTCACTTGTATCAGTGTGTATTTTCTGGGTGGCTTCATGAATAAATAACGCAGGTGACATGTGTCACCGCTGTATGTAACAATATTGCCATCGTGTAGGAGTCAAGCCGCGCTGATTTTTTTTTTTGTTATCATTGTAGCCAGTTGTGAGTTAAGTGCAGCACAGAGTTTTTTTTTTCTCAGCACCCCCTGCTGAGAATATGTTCCTGCAGCTATGCTCTGATGTGCACATCACTCTGATGACTACTTGTTTTCACATTATTAACAGTTTCCCAGCATCACCTCTAAGTGTCGCCAAAGGAACAATATCTGTAGAAACGTGCGTACGCCAACCATGAAGTTGGCGTGGGGCACCGCACATTTCCACGGTCATTTCACGTTTGATACATCTGAACGTGAGCATGGAAAAAGACGTACGCCACTTTTTTGTGCATACACAACCTTTGTACAGGCCCCAGAACTTTTCCTGCCCAGTTAAGGATCAGGCCTCAGACACGCGTACCTGTACTCAGGCGTCTCTGGTTAGCATGCAGCTAACCAAGAGTATAAACAAACCAGCGCATGTAACACACAGAGTCTGCCAGCTGATTTTAATGGGCGACGACAAGTTAACCTGTGAGTCGTTAACGCAAAGACAATGCGGAGCTCCGATGACGAACACTTTACAACTTTATTCACACTACAAATTTCACTAAGATCTTGTACTATTAAACTTGTATTCAACATTATTTTACTAATTTCTACTATTAATATTTTACAAATTATTCAACTTTTTCTACAAATTTCATCCCATTTAAATACATTGTAGAAACTTCAAATCTTTCTACAAACCTTCTGCCCAGAGGGCAGCCACACTATTGTTCTTCAAATCTTTATTATTACATTATTTAGTGGTATAATATCTATACCACTAAATTCAGCTCATTAAGGACACGTTTGCATATCTTCAACTTTTTTCTACTATTAATATTTATACTTTTTTTTAAAAAACTATTTCTACAATTTTTTTACCATTTGAAATACATTGTACAAACTTCAAATCTTTCTACAAACCTTCTACAAACATTCTACATTTTAAACTACTTCTACTACTACTACAGACTTCATTACAAATTGTACACAAGATCTTAAACTATTAAACTCATATTTAACTTTTCAAATATCTTTTACCGTTTTTAAACTATCAAGGCTTAAAGTTGAGCTGGTTTTTTACTCAAATTCTGCGATTATAATGGGTGTGTATTGCGTCTGCTACAGTGAGTGATGTCATCGCTAGAGTGGAGGGGGAGTGGAGTGGAGGCCGTAGGCATGAGGCAACTATTAATCTTCTGTGTGTTTCATGGCAGTTTTATTATTATTATTAGTGCCGAGTGCTTATGACACAAGGCACCTACTCCCATAGCTAGCAAGCTATGGGATAGGATTCAATAAGAATGAATGGAAAACCCTGAAAAAAAATATTTCAACAGACATTTTCAAAAATGAACTGCTCTGGCATACTTTCACCGAGAGACTTCATTTAAACTTTAAAATGGAGGTACTCTTGCCTTCTCTTCATTTATTCACGTCACTTATCGACACCTTTTACTGTTTTTAAACTATCAAGGCTCAAAGTTGAGTAGGCTTTTGCTCAAATTTCTGGGTTTATAATGGGTGTGTATTGCACGGAATGTTTGTGCTAGAGTGGATGACATCATCAGCTAGAGTGCAGAGGAGAGAAAAAAATCAGTCAAAAAATAAAGCGGAAACTGATCCTGTGGCCACAAATTTCACACTACAGATTTAATAATTTTAATTTATAGATAGAAATATAGGGAAATTTGTCTTCGTCACTCAGATTTGTCTGCTAAAGCTGTCAGTATTATAGTTTTGGAGTCAGACACAGAGATTCGCCAGCAACACCCTTCCACAGCCCCATAGACTGCCATGTTAAAAAGGCGGGAACATTTCTGGAGGAAAGCAGAAGTAACCTTTCTTTGAATCGATTTTAATAGGTCACATTTCTTCATTTTACACACAAACTGCATATCTAGACGTTCAGGAAGGGCTCAAGATGCCCAAAGTTAAGCCGGTTCAATGACTGGAAATACGGTTTGGCCAGAAATCCTTCCTGTTCGAGGCATGGTTTCAGCAACTGACATTCAAACAGGTGCAGTAACTGCCCGGCGGCGGCCATTTTAGCAGTTATTGGCAGTTAATTTGAACTTGTCTCTTAGTGGTAGCATTAGTGGTAGCATTAGCATGTTAGCATTAGCATGTTAGCATTAGCTTCTATTTAATTAAAACTAAAAAGCATGCTCATTGCTAACATTAGCAGCCAATGCTAAAATTAGTGGTTTCAGCATTTTCTCTCTCTCTGTGTCAGCATTTCCAACTGACATTCTAACAGGTGCAGTAACTGCTCTGCTGATTAGGGCCGGCAGGCAGAAGCCAGCAGGCAGAAGCCCGGCGGTGGCCATTTTAGCAGTTATTGGCACTTAATTTGAACTTGTCTGTCTAAAATGACAGACAGAAACAGCAGAGCAGCTAGCGCATTAGCACTAGCCACTAACTGACAGACAAGTAACACAGGGAGCTCAAGCAAGACATTTTCTGTAGTGACCGTCAAACTGTGTTGTTTGTGTTTAAATGCTGTTGCTATGCCTATGATGCGACATAAATCAGTCATCTGATTTGACAGTGAATCCAGCAGGACTGTGTTAAATCATAACATAATTTCTAGCCACTAAAAATTAAAGACATGCTAATTGCTAACATTAGGCGGCCATTTTAGCAGTTATTGGCACTGAATTTGAACTTGTCTGTCTAAAATGACAGAGACAGTTGAGCAGCTAGCACGTTAGTGCTAGCCACTAACTGACAGAGAGTAACACAGGCAGCTCAAGCAAGACATTTTCTGCTAACATGTTAATGCTAATTAGTAGCACGTCAGTGCTAGCCACTAATTTCTAGCCACTAAAGATTAAAGACAAGGCTTATTGCTAACATTGGGCGGCCATTTTAACAGTTATTGGCACTTAAGTTTAACTTGTCTGAGAGAGCAGAGCAGCTAGCGCGTTAGCGCTAGCCACTAACTGACAGACAGTAACACAGGCACATAGATAGAGAGACAGACAGACCGACACAGACAAACACACACACCACACACACCCCTAACAACTTCCACAAATTTTATACTACAGAAATAAAAATTATATCACTAGATTGAGCTCATTTAGGACATTTAGGATAGACACTCACCAGCTGCTTATTAGTCATTCTTTTGTCTGAACTCTATTAGTCACGTTACTTTAGTACAGATACAGATACAGATATTTTTTTTTTTTTTGAACACTTTATTTGTAGTTTTTTTCAATTATCATACAAAACAATCATATTCTGTTTTACAAATAACCACAGAAAAACACGAGAGAAGAACAAAAGAGACTAAACAACCACAACAAGTGCACCTAATATCTATTGTTACAGGATTGTTCAAGGGCTGGTGTAGTCACTCAGAGTTCCAGTTCCAAACCAGGTAAATTGTTCACATAGGTTATTAGAGGGTCCCAGGTTTTGTGGAATCTGCTGATGGAACCGTTGAGGTACTTCTGATCTTTTCCAGCTTAAGATTCTGCGTAACGTCCCTAATCCAGTGGTGATGTGATGGAGGTATAGCAGCCTTCCACTTGAATAAAATTAAGCGTCTAGCTAGTAAGGAGGAAAAGGCAATGACCCTCTGTAAATTAACGGGGGGAACAGATCCCGTTGGATCAGAAAACCAACCAAAAACGGCAACCAAAGGAGACAGTGAGACGTTATAAGCATAAGCATTAGAGATGAAAAAAGGATGACCAAAAAGGAAAAAGTTTTGGACAAGACCAGAACATATTCATCTGTCACATAATGGGTCTACATTTGGAAAGCTTTTGAGAAGTGTAATCTATGCAACACTTTAAACTAAAGCATGTCTACATATGGAAGAAGAGTGTATCATAGTAAGAGCCTTATCCCATTCGTCATCAGACAGCTGGACCCCAAAGTCCTTTTCCCACTGATCTGGAATATGTGAAATAGAGTGGTTGCAGCTATCCATAATATGGGAATAAATAAATGATGTTCTACTTTTACTCAATCTATTGACCTTCAATAGGGAATCCAGACAGGATGGAGGGGGAAGAGTAGGAAAATTAGCAAACTTTTTACGAGTAAAATCTCTAATCTGCAAGTATCACAAAACATGATTATTGGTTAAACCTAATTTTCTGGATACCTGTTCAAAACTAGCAGAACTATTACTGACATATAGGTCCTCAATACTACAAATACCCCTATCATACCAAGTTTTGAAACCACTGTCCAATAAAGATGGTCGAAATAAGTGATTACGTATTATTGGTGAGTGAATAAAAATACTCTGAATGCCCAGACATCTTTTGAACTGGTTCATGATATGTAAGGATTGAGTTACAATTATATTGTCTTTAATATTATTAACTAATGGAGGTAGGGGAGCACAAAGTAAGGCAGGGAGTGAGTGTGGGCTGCTTGTAACCTTTTCAATCTGGAGCCATGCTGGGATCCTAACATTCCAATCTTTTAACCACAGAGAGGTGGCATTAAAATTTGCAGCCCAATAGTACGTACACAAATTTGGAAGCGAAAGCCCACCTACACCTTTTGGTCTTTCCATAAATTCTTTTCTTATGCAAGCTGGTTTATTATTCCATATAAAGGAAGAAATCATTTGATTAAATGCCTTAAAAAATATTGTGGTATAAAAACAGGCAAAGTTTGAAACAAATATAGAAAGTTTGGCACAATATTCGCCTTTACAGAGTTTGTTCTCCTGATGAGAGAGAGAGAAATAAAACAGACCATCTTTTAATATCTTGTTTACACTGTTCCAGCAGAGGAGTGAGGTTCCTTTTAAATAGACTGTAATACGATCTGGTGACTTTCACACCTAGATATGTAAAAGACTCAGCAGATAACTTAAATGGCAGATTAGGATATTCTCTAGCATTACTACTGATGGGGAAAATATGGGGAAATATTCACTTTTATTAAAATTTAGTTTATATCCAGATATATTTCCAAATTCCTGCAAGACTCTAAGAATTTCAGGGGTAGATGTGATGGGGTGACATATAGTAATAAATCGTCTGCATAAAGCGAGACAGTGTGAGTTAGGCCACCACGTGAAATACCTTGTATACTATTATTGCATCTGAAAGCCATAGCAAGTGGTTCTATAGCTAGAATGAAAGGCAATGGACTCACTGGATCCCCTTGTTTCGTCCCTCTGTGAGGAGGAAAGTACTCTGATGAGATGCCATTGACATAAACTGAGGCAGTTGGGTTAGTATAAATGAGCTTGACAAGTTGAATGAAGTTAGGGCCAAATCCAAACCTGCTAAGTATATGAAAAAGATAATTCCACTCGATCCGATCAAATGCCTTTTTGGCATCGAGTGATATTACTGCTTCCGGGGATGGAGTGCTAGATTCAGTATAGATGATATTAAATAATCATCTCAGGTTAAAGTAGGATTGTCTGCTGTGGACAAACCCAGTCTGGTCCTCCGAGATGATATGAGGAAGAATTGTCTGAGAACACTTTACCGTCACAGTTTGTCAAGCTAATTGGCCTGTACGATGAGCAATCACAAGGGTCCTATTTCCTTTTTAATAACAATGTAATAGATGCTTGGCAAACTGTAGGCGGAAGAATGTTATTCTCCAGTGCTTCTACATAAACTCAGAGAAGAAGAGGGGCAAGTTTATCTTTGAACTTTTTATAAAAATCAGTTGGAAACCCATCCAGGCCGGGGGCTTTTCCAATCCTGAAGGGACATTAACGCATTGTTAATTTCTTCCAGCGTCAAATTTTGTTCCAATCGCTCTTTAGGTTCAGAGTCAATTGTAGGAATGTTCAGAGTGGAAAAAAAAGAGTCAAATTGGTTGTGATCCTGTGTTGACTCTGAAGAATATAATTTAGAATAGAACTCTTTAAAGCAGTCATTAATAGTCTGATGATCCTCTGTTGAGGAAACCATCAGGTAGCATAATCTGCGAAATAATTTTTGACGGAGTTGACTGGCTAATAGTTTGGAAGGTTTATCCCCCTCTTCATAGAATCTACTACAGGATTTAAGGATGAACCTCTCTGTTTGGTCGGTAGTTAAGAGATCAGTTTCAGTTTGTAAGCCTACTCTCCTCCTAATCAGATCAGGGGTTGGAGACGCAGCTATGAGTCCATCCAGAGTCTAAATTTCTGAAGACAGCTCCTCTATATTCTTATATTTCATTTTCCTAATATGGGCAGAGCGGGAAATAATCTGCCCTCTGAGATATGCTTTAAGTGTTTCCCAGAGAGCTGAGGCTGAGATACCATCAGTCCTGTTTACCTGCAGAAAAAAATCTATTTGTTCTGTAATGAACTTTATAAAGTCTGAGTCTTCCAGCAGGAGTGTATCAAGCTGCCATGTCCGTTTTGTCCTCTGAATTGGAAGAGTTACTTTAATACTCACCGGGGCACGGTCAGAAATAATAATTGGGTCATATTTACAATCTGTGATAACACTTAGCAAATAGGGGTCAACCAAAAAAAAATCTATCCTGGAGAATGACTTGTGTACATTACAGTAATATGAATACTCCCTCTTGGTAGGGTGTTTAAATCTCCATGGGTCTATAAGTTCATGTATGTCCATGAACGATTGGATTGTTTGCACAGATTTAGATGGTCTCAGTACAGACTGGGAAGAGCGATCCCAGGTAGAATCCATTACTAGGTTATAATCCCCGGACATAATCAAGTGATGACTATCTAGATTAGGGATGGAGCTTAGCATCTTCTTAATAAAATGATGATCATCAAAGTTCGGGCCGTAGATATTAACCAATACTGAGCAAAGTTGAAACAGCTCCCTCACAACCATCACATATCTGCCATTTGGATCCAAGATAGTGTTTGATACAATGAAGGGAATCTTTTTGTGAATGAGTATAGCTACTCCCCTACCTTTACAGTTAAATTGCGAGTGAAACATTTGCCCTACCCACTCTGTGAATTTTTGACTGTTCTCGATTCGAAAGGTGGGTTTCCTGTAGGAATGCAATACCAACCCTGAGATGTTGTAAATGAGAGAGAACCCTTTCCCTTTTGATCGTCTGATTCAAACCTTTAACATTCCATCTTATAATTTTCAATTAACCACTCAAATACCAGTGTCTACCCCATTTAGATGATGAAAAAGCCAAATAAGTGCACGAGCTGTATACAAAACAAATAACACATCAAAACTACAACATATAACACATAAACAAGCCTTAAAAAGGCTACCCCCCCCCAAAAAAAACTTCAAACTACTGCAAACCTGCATTTGCATGCCACCCGTAATACTGAATACATTTCTCAACCATTAATGAACCTTTCCAACAGCGTAGGCTACTAAATAATCTGTGATGTCATTTCACATCGTTGAAACCATAATACCTATAGGTCGTTGAAAGTCAGTGTAACGATATTGGCGGTGATCATAAAATCAATAAAAAAATTAAAAATTAGGAGGGCATACATATGTAGCGTTGCATGTGATGTGTACACACATTCACACAAAAGACGCCCATTACTTGCACAACAACAATACAACAATATTAATAAAATACTATGAAAGTAAATAAAAAAAAATACTGTCAGTAATATTGACAGAATAACCATATCCAGTGATATTACCACCTCTCTCAATTAGTTATTTGCACTTTGACCCGATCATCACCATTACCTCAGTCATCACCTTCTGTAGTGTGCGAAACGGAGCTTCCGTCATCAGCAGTGACATGTTTGTTGACAAAAGTCAGTGCCGTCACAGGGTCGGTGAACTTCATGACTTCATGAGCCTCCCGTTGTGTGTAAACTGCACAGTGGCTGGGTAGTAGATGCCGAACCGGATCTTTGCAGCGTGGAGCTTCTTTTTGGACTCGGAGAAGGCTGCGTGTCGTTTGTTGACATCTGGGCTGTAATCAGGAAAGATGTGAACTCTTGATCCGTTGTAAGAGAGCGGGCCCTTCTGTCTGGCGAGGTGTAGGATCAACTCTTTAGTTTGAAAGTGGTGGAGTTTGACAATGAACGGCCGTGGTCTGTTGTCGCGCCTGTTGGTTTTGGGGCCAAACTTTTGTGAGCTCTGTCCACCGACGGAGGCTTCTCAAAACTGTCTTCCCCAAGCACATCAGTGAGCAGCCTGGTAATAAACTCCGATGGTCGCGGGCCCGCCGCGTCTTCTGGAATACCCACAATACATATATTCTGCCGTCTGGTGTAGTTTTCCCAGTATGCTACCTTCTCCTTCAAGGCATTGTTTTCCTTAGCCAGTGAAGTTTGGGAAGTTTCCACACTGCTCAGTCTCTTGTCGAACTCCTTCATGCCGTCCTCTACATCAGTAATTCGTTGGCCATACACACTCAACATCGAGTGCAGAGAGGCAATAGACGCCCGGCTTTCCTCCCGAAATGAGGTGATAGAGGTTTGCACAGCAGTAACTGCGTCAGCCAGCGCTGTCATATTGTTAGCATTTGCATCTGTATTTTCGCTAACACTAACCAGGGAGTCCGAGTTACCTTTCCCACTTTGTTGTTTAGCTGGTTTGGGAGGCATTTACCCACTCGCAAGGTAATAGAGTCACTTAATTTATGTTTTCAACGAAGTTTGAACGGTTACAAGGTCCAAAATGTAGAAATTTAACAAATTTCTGCAGGAGCTGTGGAAGACACGTCTAGTCGCTAATCATGCTCAAGCGCGCCCCCCCCCCCAGACTATGGACCTTTATGTCTAAGGGGAATAGAGCAGTAATTTATTTTAAGCATATTAGTAGTCTGTTGGATACAAATGAGTTGACTGGAGCTAGCTTTGCCAGAGCAGGCACTGTCAGTCTGTCTGAAACCTCATAATGTGTATATTTACCAGATATTGAAGCATACATAATATGTCCTTATTGACATGAACTTGAATAAATTGTTGCATTCTGTAACCTGTGTGCTTAATAATTTTCATAATTTCTATAATCTAATGCGACTTACCATTTCCAGTGTACTAGGTTACAAGAAGACTACAGCAGGTTCCAGCCCACCAACATGCATGGTTGACCAGCAGCCTGCCTTGAACCTGTGTGTAATCTATCTACAGAGCAGACTATGGGCCTCTACAGCTGAGAGGAATAGAGCAGTAAGTCCTTTTATTCATAGACATAGTCTTTTACTATTGTAATATAAATGAGTAAGGATTAAAGTACAATAAAATACTGTCCCCTCTATCGTACATTGCTTACTGTTAATTTATTACTTGTTATCATGTTACATATCAAACACTGAAAGCACAAAACACAAAACAATCCAGATACAGTTTACCTTTATTGTCATGATTCCTTCCAACATCACAACTTTTGAAAACAAACTTGTTCAATATACTACCTAGAACAGCAGTCTGGAAAAGGTTTTGGTCAGCACTTAGGTGTCACAGAATTTCAGAAGAAAAGATGGACATGTTATAAAAGCATGTCACTATGTAGTTTAGACTAACCATTATGTACACTTTGTTTTAGCTGTTACAGATACTAGGCCTACAGGAGCTCTGTAAGCTGGTTTTGGGGATTTCCTGCCCGGAGAAACAGGGTACTCCTCAACTGCTCAGCTCACGGAGACGACCCAGACAGTCAAGGAAGCTATGCAGGGTCAGACTGGTCCTTGAGTAAACCCCAACTCATGGCTGGCTACAACCTCTTGCTAATCTAGTCTTGCAAACTGGGTTGCGGGATCCTCAGGGATGGGGATCTTCAGCACCTCATCCACGTATGGGCCAGAGTCTAGGAAAACATTCTCGAAGATGAGGTCCAACATAACATATAAGACAATATAGGAAAGAAAAGATTAATATAATTTGTGAAATTATCCATCTTTCCATTTTTCACTTGTATAATAGATGTTGGCACATTCTTTGACTTATTGCCTTTTTTAATAAAAGGTTGTAAAACTTACCAATGGTTGGTTCTACTTTCACTGTCTTAGCTGTTGCGGTTGTCGGGAAGTTCAATCTGAACAGCAGCTCACCAGCTGATGTAGCTTAGGTGCACCCAGCACTTTCATTGAAGTGGAGGGCTGCCAGGTAGAGTCAAGGTAAGAAAAACAATAACAGAAGTATGATTGAGAGCACAAATATAAATATACATTGTACTCATTCACCAAGTATCATAATCACCTTTATTTGCCAGGTGTGTGTACACATACAAACTGTCCATACATATATTGAGAGCAACATGTGAACAGAGTCATATTCCTTGTGTGTACACACACCTGGCCAAAAAAGTGATTCTGAAAGTTACTACTTGTTCATTGTTTCAGTCCAGAAGCCTGCATGAACAGACAGCCTGACGTCACTAAAACCGGACAATATCCAGGTGGAGCTCATGGACTGAACTGATGCTGTCCTTATTGCACTGCATCTTTGTTTACTTTATGTACCCAGCTCCCTAAGACTGTATCTAGCTTCAGACTGTGCTGTAAAATAGCGAGGGGTCTCTCTCTCTCGCAAACTGAGGGGGACACAGACAATAAAAGTGAGGGGTGCCGTTAACAGAAAGGTGAATAAGAGAAACGTTATTTTGTATCGTTAATGAAGGTTACGTTCAACACACAGCTGCATGTGGGACCGTGAGAGCAGAGGGTGAGTTACACACGTCTTTCTTTAACTCTGTAACTCTGTGTTCGTCTGACAGACAGACATCCAACTAAAAAACTACTGTCGTCAATGTTTGTGTGTATCACAGGCAAGTACAGCTGTTATGAGACAGTAAATAGCAGTTAGCGCCAATTAGCACGAGCTAACGCTAACTAGCCGTTTGGTACAGGCATTACTTGCTTGCTACTTGATCCACACCAATGTAGCGCCAGTGGTTTGTAAGTTAAATGTCTGCCTGTAAGATAAACACTTTTTGTTTCTGCTCAGTTTGCAGAGATTAAAAAAGACTTATAACTCGTCCTGAATCTTTGAAGCCCCTCTGTGGGCGGTGGTGCTACCTGTCTGTATGTGTGTGCTGAACATACCGCAAGCTAGCTGTTAGCGTTAGCTCGTGGCAATCGGACAAAAGAAACACAAAGCACACTTACATTTCCATCGTTTGTAGTTTTCCATGGACAGTTGGTATTACTCCCCTTTTGTGTGAGGTCTCGTTGCTATCCTGTGTTGTTCTGTGTCAATTGTATTTGTCCATTCTGAAACACACACACGTCCCACACACAAGTTCAGGTCTTGTCAACAGTGTGGGGACGTCTCCGGTAAAAGTAAATGTAATCTTCTGTTCTTCGGTCCTCTCAGGCTGGGCCAATATAGCGACTTGTGTCGGTCACTGTAGCCAACAGCAGAGTAATGAGCATGCTTAGGTCTGAGCCTCCCCAAACGGCCAGCCATTCTTCTCTGTGAAGCAGAAGCTGCCAGAGCTTCACCTGAGATCTGTGCTGTAGGGCGTGGTGGGTGGAGACTGGGTCTTGGCCTCTGCTGGAGAGTTCAGGAAGTGGGTCTGGCCTAATGGCTCGTGACGTAGAGAGTCGAGCGGAATCTGAACGGTGCGCTTGGAGACAAGTGACAAGACGGGGGTGCGCCGCAGCAGCACACGCGAAATGGACGCGGTTGTTCTTTTTAAGACTGGGAGGGTTTGTACGCACCCCGAATTCAAAAATATTATTGTAGAAGATCTGTAAAAGTGATTTTTGCATAATATGTCCCCTTTAAAGAAAAAAACATGACATGTAGAGCATCAGAAATGTTTTATTAACATGAATTATTTTTATTTTGTCCTGTCAGCAGTGGGAGGATGACAGACCATTTATCCACAAACCTACTTCCAACAGGATGACAAACATTCTGGTGACCTTATGACCTCAGTTTTATTTATTTATAATCCTCTTTAACAAAATATTTTCTGACATAGACAGACAGCGACAAGATCCTGTAACTAAAATCATGTACATGGGAAAGAACAAATGACTGAGATGTTTGATGTCTCTCTCTCTCTCTCTATCTCTCTATCTTGCGTCACCAATATTGTTTATCTGTGAGTTCACTGTGAGGCATCAAGATTCTTGTGCCTTATTTACTTCACTTTGAACCTCTTTTCCATCTCTATTGGCTCAGGGATCATTACAACCATATGCTCTCTTACTATCCAGTGCTTTAAAACACTCTTTGTTGTTTCTTGTTTCAAATTGTACCTATTATCCATCTTCACAGCCAGGCACTTACAGAATTCTGCTTCTTTTGTCATGCTCTGAGGAAAGGTCAAAGATGACATGGAGAAGAGTGTATAGGTAAAGCATTAACAGATGGATAGAAAAAAGGGATAAATGGTGAATAAGGATTATGCCCCCACCCGTACCTCTGCAAGCTTCCTGTTCCTGCACTAGTGGTCACACACACACACACACACACACACACTCATACATACACACTTAGAGCTTTTTAATTTTTTCTCTGATAGCTGCCAGATGATGAAGTCAGACAGGGGGCCCCTACTGACAGTGTTGGTCTGACTGACTGACTGATAGACTGATAGTTCCACTAGCTAAGCCACATTGCTGCATTTGAAGGGGACAGGAAGTAGGTTGGTCTGCCAGAACAGCATGGGGGGCGGGGGTACAAGGGTTCTCCAAAGGACAATTTCCTGATTTCCTGGCAAGAAAACTGCACTTCCTTTGTCATGGAAGCCACATTATCCCTGGCCTATCATTTTGAGCCCTGTGTCTGATGGTACTGTTGAAAGTTAGAGGAAAGGCAGAAGCTGAGGGTGAATGGTCAAACAAGCTGTACAGCTTGGAAAAACTTGCCAAAACTAAGCTACTGCTTAGTCTAGTGCATCTGAAACATTTTTAAGGTATAATCATTAACACCTTCATTAGATCAGATCCCATGTATTATACTTAATGGTTGCCATTTCTTCAGCAATAGCCATTCAGTGTATTACTCTCTGTAACAGCCCCTCTATAGAGTAGGTGTCATTGTCACAGGCAGACTTTTCTGTGTGGGATTAAAGTACAGTGCCCAGACACCAGGGATTCAAACACTGGTGATACCTTATGGTGCTTTCAGACACAATGCATTTTGCACTGCTCTTCCTGTGTTCAGCCAAATTGTGCTGTGCACAGCCTGGCACAGTTAAAATCCGCTATTGGAAATAATGGCCTTCAGAATGTAGTGGTGCCACTGTCATATTGTGACACTCAGACAAAGACAAAGCTGTCACATGCGTGCATTTTATGTAATGTGGAATAATACAAGTAATTTTTCCAAAAACATATAGTGTCTTGTGCAAAAACTTTATACTTAATCTTCATAATAATGGCATATTCAAGAGAGTGACCACTGTAGATATTTCCTCCTGAACATGAGTGTCACATTTGTCATTGTGGGCATATTAGCTCACTGACATAAGCATTTAGCTTAAAGCACTCCTCAGTGAATACCCATAGCAGGCATTCAGACTGAAATCACCCCTAATCAGAACAGATGCTGTGTTGGTGAGACTTTTATTGTGGTATTTCTATTCATCTAACACTCCTTCAGTGTGCAGTCTTTACTCTGTTGAGTTCTACAAGGCTGGTTCTACACAGTAATAACATGACTTTTAATAACAGTTATTCTGTTAAGTCCTTTGTCAAGTAAAAATAGTTAAGTCCAGCTCCTTAAATGTGAAGAATTTCAGATTTTCTTGTAAATTCCTTGGGTTTTTAACTTGTTCAGATATCCCCCAGGTCTTTTGTGAATTAGTCATTAATTTGTGATAGTTTGTTAATCAATGACTGATTGAAATGAAAGTTTGTTGCAGCCCTAATTCTGGGCAAGTTAAAGCTTAGTAAAGCCATACACAGAGCATGCAGTATAGCACACAACCTTGGCCACCCCTAAACTCATTCTTCACACTGCTCCCATTTGGTTTCAGGTCATGGCAAGACCAAAAATATAAAAATATAAAATTTTACTTAAATAAAAATCTACATAAATTAAATTGTACTTATATAGCGCCTTTCTAGTCTTCTGACCACTCAAAGCGCTTTACGGTACGTATTCACACACATTC
This sequence comes from Protonibea diacanthus, assembly GCA_028641955.1. Classification (NCBI taxonomy): domain Eukaryota; kingdom Metazoa; phylum Chordata; class Actinopteri; family Sciaenidae; genus Protonibea; species Protonibea diacanthus. The sequence continues at coordinate 24,796,831 of CM053989.1, forward strand.
ACACACTGATGGCACAGCCTTCCGGAGCAATTTGGGGTTCAGTATCTTACCCAAGGACACTTCGACATGCAGACTGGAGGGGATCAAACCGCCGATCTTCTGCTTAGTGGACGACCCACTTTACCTCCGAGCCACAGCCACCTATCAATAATCTCTCTGGTTTTGGAAACAATTTATCTTTAATTGTTTACCTTCTGGTGAGCCATCACACTGCAGGAAAGTTTACACGTAATGGAACTGAGCCATCATTACTGTTAAAGCCACCTGTATTTTTTACGGCTTTGACAGGTCAAAGTGTCTGCTGTCCCTCTGGCGTGTACCCTGACAAGTGCACACTGTAGAGGGACAGCAGACTATAGACAGCTGTCTTTGTACTCTCTGGAGGTCTCATCTACATTATGCATATCAGACTTTCACCATGACTGATGGCTGGAGTGCAGCCCCCCATGTCAATGATGATCATTTGAACTGTGACCATGACCAGGAAGCAATTTGTTAGGGTTAAGAAGCCCTGAAGAAAATTGGAGGCCCCCAGGTCAACAGCACACATATTTCCACTTGGTTCTATGTGAGAGGTGAAGACCTGCGGCTCCTTTATGTAACAAGGTCTTCCTCTGTCCCCCTTTAACTACAGAGAGACAGAATAAAGACACTGCTTTTAACCACACAAATGAATTGAACATTATTTATGAACAGATAGTTGAGGTTACAATCTCTTGAACCATGAATAGGCAAAGTTAAATGATCCAGTGTTCCTGCCAATAAAACTCATCACTGATACATCCATCATGTCAGGATTCTGGATTCTTTGTAGTACTGTGTAAGTCTGTACACACAGGGAACAAAAGCAAAACCCAGCTGTTTTAAAACACACAAGTGTTTGTTTATGATTTTTATTGCTTCACAATGATGAAATCTCAAAAGATAATTGTGATGATATTTCTTTTATTTTCTTGGCCAACAAATCAGAGCAGACCACAAATAATAATAGTAATTAACTAGTTTTGATCAGTTGTAATTGGTTTGAAGTTCAGGCAGTTGGTTGGACAAAACAAGCATTCTGAAGATGTCATTTGGCAAAGGCAATGTTTATGCATCCTGTGTTTAAAGAGGTTTTCCCCAGAGTGATAATGGGTTTGAGGCAGACCATTCTCCAGCGCTGACACAGCACTGTGAAGATCTGAGTTCTGTATATGTAATACTAGTTCAGATCCTGCCTTGACAAAGACTGTGAGGTGGATATGAGCTGAACAGCCCATTAAACTCTTCAGTAAACATGTTTTACAACACCTCTCTGAGGAATCACTGTAAATCTAACAGTGATTACAAAGTGCTTGATAGCAGGAATGTGAAATAATATTTGAAGAGTCAGTTCCAGATTGTTTACTGTAGGGATTTGGCCATCCAACACCAGTTTTACAACACCCTTGATACCCAACAATATAATCTGATTTATTCTTTCTTCTATAGGGTCTAGGTATTACATACATTAAAGTCATCATGTCATCAAGTCATCATGTAGAAATGTCGCAGGAGGAAACAGTCCGAGAATTTGATAAAAGTTGTATTTGTTAGCTCCAGCAAATTAGTTTTAATCAATTAAATAAAGATGAACCCCAAAACTGTTGCTGCAGAACCTCGATTAACAATTGAACTCGCACTGAGGATCTCAGCTGACCCCCATTTTCCACTGGGCACGAATGTGTCACAGCCTGCTTGAGCTACGTCTGGTTCAGATGCATCCCAGAAGTGGAATACCCGGCTGTTCTATTTTTGAGGGATGCCGAGAGCAGCCCATTTCAATCTACACATAGCAGTATAGCACACAACCCCAGCCACCCCCTCAACTCATTCTACACACTGCTCTCATATGGTCACAGATACAGGTCCCTGGCCTGTAAGTGTGCACACTATGGCAGGAGTTTTGTCCCTTCAGCCATAGCATCTCTCAACAAAACACCCTGGTAACCACCATGTGTGGGAGCTATTCAACCTACGCAGAGCAGCTCTAGCTGGCCGGAAGCCAGGGCATAGAGAATCCGGACGATTTTCAAAATACAACACCCCATGCAAACTACCGTACTTAATTAACTATGTAGCATACTATATTTTCACATTTAGAAGCATATTTAGAAGCAGTTAAACAAAGGACAACGACCAAATCTGAGCAAGTAAACAAAGTCTGGCGGGCTAAAGGCTCTTCTGAAATGCCCAGCGGTGGGGTTTGAAGTCTCATGGTGGACAGACCAAAACAGCAACGTGGCCACGACATGACAGAGTCGTGCCCAGTGGGGTTTTGGGAGAACAGTTGAACTGGTACTGAAGGATCTTGAAGATGTGGATGTGGGATGGTTCATAAGTGTGCTGCTGACTAATTTTTCTCATTCTTGTTTTTGTATATCAAGCTGCTCAACTGGCTCACAGAGCTGATGGGGCACAACTGGCCTATACTGCTACAGCCCATCTGAGATTATGTGAGCTGCACTGATACTGAGAAGAGTGATACAGTAAGTAAATTTAACAAAAATATAAAATTATAATTATGTATGCTAAAACTGGGCATCACTATCTATTTATAGCTACGTCTGTCTAAAGCTGTTAGCACTCATACTAGCATTTAAATGACATTTAACAGTCAGGACTTATGCATTTCAATTACATAGAAAAATTCCATCCATTTGATAGGTTTAATATAAATTAACTGATAAACTTAACGTGAAACAAGCCAGGTTTATGCATTCAATATTAATAAAGCCAATTTGTTTGCCCAAACCCAACATTGAAAATGAATGCAGTCATTTTGAGTTTATTAGTATTAGAATTCACTTTCATTCTGCTTTTTCTATTTTGCCAAATTAAGACTCTCTATTGTAATTGTATGTTGAAGAATTATAATGTTCTCATGCTAACTAGTGCCAAGGTCAATGGTCATTATGTTCCATGTCTTTTGTGGGACATACGCAGTACTTTGATGTTGTACTTCTACAAAAACAAAGCCCACTGATGATTGCTCAGGAAGCAGAGAAGACTTGAACACAAGAGAATTACCAAAGTAGGAGCACAGGCCTATAGAGTCATTAGAGAGTGCATTAAGGGCTAATGCTTTCCCAATGTGCAGAGAGCTGTAAGATACACAGAAAACAATTGAAAGACCTTGAAAATAATGTAGTGACTTATCATCACGACAAACTTTGAACAGATTCACTTGCGACTCTTACCAGCAGTTTTCCAATCAATAACAAGTCTCCAGAAATCTGTATTAAGTAAAGCCTTGAAGCACAGCTGAAGTGAAACAGAAAGGAACATTCATTAAATTAAACTGGCACCATTCAGCAGGAATTACCTGAGACTGTACCACTTGTGGAGGTCACTCCACTGGTTCTCCTAATTAGAGGACTTTACAAAGTTATACTCTTGCATACTAAGCAATACAAACACGTTTACATGATTTCATGATCACATTGCAACCATACTTAAATCAAATCCAGAATAAACCTAAATACTTCTGAGTGGTTGTGGCAGTACCTTATTTTCTCCCTGGATCACATGGTGTATATTATTGAGCCGAATACTTGGCTGAAACGAGTATCTGGTACGGATAAAGCACTTTTGCCGATGTTACGGACCACAAGGGCTCACAAGGCCCGAAACATATTCAAAGAAAACACAAAGACAAAAATTGCCACTAAAACAATAATAACTTTTATTAGTTCAAAAATGAAACGAAATAGTTCCCAAGAAAACAACAAAACAAAAGGGTTGGAGGTTCCAGCCAAAACAAAGAAAAGAAAGGGGAACACTGAGCCAGCCAACAGCCGTCGTACACCCCTAAACTAAACCTGCCTAAACCCCACTAAATCTAACTAAAAGAAAAGAAAACTGAAAACAGGACTACCCAGGATCACAAATGGCCAAATAAATGCTACTGTACTGCCCGGAAGGATGTAAATGTAGTTTTAACATTGTGTGCTTTGGCTCAGCCCATTAATGTCATTATTTCCAAGGAAATCTATAGACTGATGTTGCTGGTAAGATAATTCACTTTACTTGTCAGGCAGAGGCCATCAGATGTCATTTCAAATAACACAGTGGCAGCTGATCAAGCTTAATGTACACTGAAATTAAGCTTTACGAAGGCATGAGTGTGGAAGAAATAGTTCCTGTGTACCTGTCCTGCCAGAGGACATGGTCTGTTTCCCATGACTTTTTAACTGCTGCAAGGGAAGAGGTCAGGAGAGAAATGTTCTCACTAAAATAACCCATTTACACTAATCAAAGTGCTATTACTATTCAATTTGCAAGGCCACTGAAAGAGAGTGGAAAAAACACAAATGGGTCCTTTGAGTATTTATCACTTGATTTAAATTCCATTTGGCTCACAGCTTTACCTTTAAAAGAACTGCTTTTGTCAGAGATGCACTTAAGATGTCATTCATATAGACAAATGAATCCAACCCGTCTTGGACAAAATTGCCACCCACAAACTCCTAACAAGACGAATAGCACCTGAGTCAACAAGTGTTCAGCTGTGATGAGAGGGTTTTAGAGCATCCACTACCACTTCAACATGGATGCTATTACTCTGCATAGACATTAATTTAACACAGTGGTGTACAACTTAATTCAACAGCCATTCCACAAAAAAGTTTTGTTTATTCAGGGGTCAAACAAAAGTCTGGCTTTCACAGCTGTGAATTAGCTAACTTCCAGGACTTAAAATGTTAGATATTACCCAAAAGGCTGCAGAGGAAGGCTGAAGTCTGTGTATCTCAACAAAATGCATTTCCCCTTATTAAACATTTGGAAAGCCACTTTTTTTTTAACATAAAGTTGTGCATTGTATGCTGTACACTCACATTTACGTCCTCATGTTTGCTGCCTCAGTTGGCAATTGCTATGTTGATTAGTGCAATACTGTGAAAGAGTTGCCAACAATGTGCATGTAAACTTGTGCTCAAGCCTGTTACAAACAAAACAGATACTGTGAGATATACCGAGATACAGTGTAAAATAATGTACAATAATGTACATTACTCACATGATTGTACATGGATTCGTGGATAGCCTGTTATCAATCTTCTGTACATTTTTGTATTTATTTCACATGAATAGGCAGGTTTGTTTAATATGTTGGATTTGTGTTTACATTTAATTAACTATCAGTGAAGACTCAAGCAGATCAGCTGTCCACCACTGAGCTCAAAGTGTACCCATTTCAGTCTGGGCCACTTTGACACACACTGTTTGTGTCAATTCATGCAGGACAGTCATTTTCAATTCAAGCCAAACATTATTTTGTAATCAGCTATGCTTGTGAGATCAGTTAACTAAGGCTTTAATCCTGACTGCGTTTTACCATTTTACCCCATACAGACTGTCTGCCTTGTCCAACAGACCCCTGCTGTCCCAGCTCATTGTGGTCCAGAGAGCTCCATGCCAGGTAAAGCAACACCACAACAACTGGCTGGATCAGTATCAGGGTCTTTTTTTCTTACACACATTTTATTGTTTGAAAACACTCAACCTGTTGTCCCATTAGTACAAAGGGAAAGTAAACCCAGTAACCAGTGGTGAGTTCTGGCTGCACCCTTATTTAGACAGACAGAGGTATGTGGTTGAATTCATCCAGTATTTTTTAGTTACATCTGCTGTGTGATCTCTTGAACCAGTGTCCTTGTTCCTGATATACATACTGTACATTCATACCATCTTAGAAGGAAAGCAGAAGGTGCCCTGATAACCATAAAAAGTATGACAAAGTAATGTTCTACAGAGGAAGCTGCGTGGAGGAGGAACTCTCTTGTCTATGATTTCTGGTGTTAAATATAAAAGAGAGTATAAAGTGGCCACCCACTCTGAAACACTAGTAATTTAGTAATTAATTATTAACCTTATTATCTTAACCTTTAACTCAAGGCTCACTTATTAGCTATTGTCTAAATCCTTCAGAAGCATCTCACAGTTTTCATTAGCAAATTGAAGTATGCTCTGTTGTCATGGAGATGGTTACATTGGCATCATATGAACTACTGTAAGATCTTGACCATATGAGAACATGTGGTCTTATATATTATCAGATGGTTACCCTTGGCCCTATTCAAGGATGGTCAGAGCATCATCCTGGAAATTGTCCAGGGTCTTTGACTAGGATTCAGTGGTGAAACATTGTGAGTCTCTTGGATGTGAGCATAAAATGTAGTAGAAGAGTTAGTTCTGATCAAGTAACAAGGACAAGAGTCATTCCATGAGTGCCCTTACAACAGAACTGCATGTGAGTGACTGTTATTATATTAATATATAATATTATATTAATAAAGTTGCTTATTAATGGTTGTCATCTATCTTTGGTTGTAACAAAATTAGATGTAATTATATCTACAAGCAGTTTAAAACACACCGAAATAGTGTTTCTGCAGTGTTAACAGAACGTTAAAATGTCAAAACATTACACCCAACTCCCTTGGGAGAAATATGGCATTTGAAGAATTTGTTTCATGTTTCATGTTAAACCTCATAGGACTTAGAATTGTAATAATGTGAAACATTGGACATAAGCACTGCTTTCATTTCAGTCTGCTTTTGATGTTTTAGGATCCTCGTATAGATCCAGACAGACAGATCCAAGAAGCACTAGGTAAGTATGGAGAATATCTTTTCTTTCAGGAACCTGATGTAGGCACTAGGAACATCTGCAGTGACCATAACGATGAGCTGACAGATGGAGATTAAGAAAAGCTATGGCTGATTATAGGTTCAGCCTCTGCAGCTCCCATGCCAGGAAACAGAGGGAGGCAGTTTCAGTACGTACCTGCACAGGGACCACTGAGGGGAAAAATATGGGCCAAACCATAAAACAGCCCAGCAGTTTGGGTTTCACAGTAAACCAACACCACAGCTCCATCTTTCTGCCTGCAGCACTAAATATAAACATGGACAGCTGAGGAGGGCCAGGCCCAATGCTTCCTGGGGTTAAACTTGTGATTTATGCCAAAGAAACACCAGCAAAGCCTTTAATTGGGGGCCACAGCCAGTACTGTCATAGAGCAACTGTTCCCAGACCAATTTTATTAACACAGAGATACAGCTGATCTTGAGACAATGCATGTTTCACTCCTCCACATCTTAATATGACAAGCCAGCAGTGTCAAAACATGTTTACAATAACTTTTAAGAAGGTTACATGAATGAGACAGAGAAATGGTGGACAGCATTATGTTGCAATGTGTAAAAATTGTAAGTTAATCTTCCATTTCCAAGGCATTACATTACAGTCAACTTAAACTGCCAAATTCTTATCCTTTGTATGATGATCCTAAATGTTATATTAATGGTTAGAAAGACATCCACAGCAGTCCACAATCATACCAGACAGCCATTTTTGCATGCTAACATGTTAAGCTCACATGCTAACATGTTAAGCTGAACATGGTTAAAATTACAAACTATATATTAATGTGTAAACATTGTTATTGTGAACATGTTAGCATGCGGATGTTAGCATTTTTCTTAAAGTAACAGTTTCCTTGAACTGCTCACAATACATCAGAAACTTATAAACACAATTATTTTCACTTAACCTATCTTAATCTTTATCTTAACCTTACTTAAAAAGTGCACTGACCTTTAGCAACACCCTTAACTGACTATAATAAAAAAAAGACAAAGACATGGAAAATTAGAAAAGAAAAGAACAACCAATTTGCAGAAATCTAATCTGAGGAACACACTTGAAGCACTGCGTGTATGAGAATACACTCCAACACACTCAATCATCATGCTCGATCCTGGATGTTCAGTTTGGTTATAAAAGGCAATGATGGGGGAAGTGTGGGATGTGAAGTGATGTGTATATGGTGAAAGTGAAGCAGATGCAGAGCAGGGAGCATTAGCCTGGCATTCCACTGATCCCTGCTAGGCTAAACTGTTTCTAGGGACCACTGATTAGCTCCTCCATCACAGCAATTACAAGAGGTCCTTTCATGTTTTCTCAGCTGATAGTTAGATGCGGGCCATCATTTAGACTATAGTCATGTGTGTGTTCTAATAGCCAGTGTATTTATTGGCATAGGGCTAAAGAGGACTAAAATCCTGCTGTGCACATGGAGGAAAAATGTTAAGCAATTTCTTGGACCTTTTTATGTAAATTAAGGTTAGATGTGAGCCCTGAATCTTGAGCTTTTACTTTCAGCTAGACACAACAACAAAGACAGACAGGACTGATGAATTTGAATTAATCTGAAAGCCAGCTAAGAACTAATGTCACCACTCTACAGAGATACAGAGGACAGGAAAGTTACAAAAGACACTAAATCGTATTTTCAAAACAAAACTACAAATCCCCTTCCATGTATGTCGGGTCCAGGAGTAAAGGCTCATGAACCATGTCAGCAGATGGAGGAGCGGGGGTGGGGATTGAGTGATGAGATGGAAAGCACCCATAGGAGCATCAAAGCACTTCCACTTTTTTTTCTTCAGGACGCTCCAGTGTTGGGCACAGAGGAAGCAGCAATCACACTGATGTGAGCACAAGCAGACAGCTATCTGCATGAACATCGATTGCCATGCTAGAAACCTTCACCATGTTTCCTCTTTTACTCAAATTCCAGGGAATGACTCTTCTACCTAAGACACCTCATGATCACAGACTTGATGCCACAGTCAGCGCAAACCTTGCAAGGCATGTGAGGAGCCTGTATGTCTGAACATCAACATCAATATCAACAACACCAACTTCAGGGGTAAAGACCCTGAGCTGGAGCATGAGGTCAAGAAGTATAACAAATCAAATCAAATTTTATTTATATAGCCCAAAGTCACAAAACACAGTTTGCCTCAGAGGGCTTTACAGTCTGTACAGGGAGTGACACCCTCTGTCCTTAGACCCTCGGTTTGAGTGAGGAAAAACTTGCCCACAAAAAAACCCTTTAACAGGGAAAAAAGGTGGAAGAAACCTCAGGAAGAGCCACAGAGGAGGGATCCCTCTCCCAGGACGGACAGACGTGCAATAGATGTTACATGTACAGAACAAATCAACACAAACATATTGTATAATTACAATGAATGATAAAATTACAATGAATTACAATGGATGATAGAATGATTACAGTAGCAGTGGAACCTGTGATAGAGATAGAGAGACACAGATGCACATCAGCAGCAAGTCATAAACTAACTCATTAGAGATGCTAATACTGTGTGTGGGTTCACAGAAGCTTTCTAGTGAGCTCCTTCAGACGTCAAAATCGGTGGCGAAGGTGCCAAATGGAATGTGAGCTTATATCTTGGGACCGGTTCAACGTATCAAAATAAATTTGCTTGTACATCTCAAGACCCTATCTCAAGGGGACAGGCCAAATTTGATTCAATTCGGCCACTTGGGGGCGCTGCAGTTAGCAAAAATGTAGTGTTGCTTCGTATTAGTTTCGGAATTCTGAACTGAAATGTGATGGTTGCAGATTTTTTTAAAAAATATTCTTATGTGAGTAAGTACTATTGTTCTATGATCAGCCGATTAGCTTGAACCCCTCATTGCTGCATGCAGCTATATTTGGGTGCCCAGCAGCGAAGCTGTGAAGGCAACCATTGTGTTTGTAGCTTTTCCTCTGATTACTGGGTACCTAGCAGCGATGCACCCATTGTGTTTGTAGCTTTTCCTATTATTATTGATCCGTTTCCGCTGCAATTGAAGTCTATGGCAGCCCAAAGAATGCCATGGTGAAAGGTTTTGAAATTTGGCACACTTATTCAGGGCAGTCCCATTGTCAACCTCAAGAATTTTCATGCCCATACAGTAAACTCCCTAGCGCCACCAAAATGTCAAAGTTTGAAGTGCCTTCAGCTTCATAACTTTGGTCCCGTTTGGATCCAAATTTCACAAATGAGGTACCGTTAGCATCGTTGGATCAACACGAGTTCAACGCACCCCATGACGTCAATTTGCGCCGTATTGCATTTTCCACCATTTTGAATTTTATCAAAAACCTTCAAAAAGCATTTCAGGTCACGCAGATTGTCCGATTTCCACGAAACTTCACGCATAGAATCTTCAGATCAAGCTGCACAAAAGTTATTGCATGGATTTTTAAATTTCGCTTCCATTTGCCTGAAGCAGCCAATCAAAGTCAGCGGCGACGCTGTCAAACAGGAACTGAGGCCATATTTCAGCAACCGTTTGATGTTTTGACTTCAGACTTCTAACACAGACTCATTACCACTTCTTGGAGAGGCCCTAGAATTTTGGTGACCTTTGACCTTTAGGAGGCGCTATAAGTAGCCAAAATGCATTTTTGCTGATATCTTCATATTGCTTTGGACTTTAACCTTGATTCCAGTGCTGACTGACACTCTCAGACATCCCAGTACATTTGGTGAAGAACTGTGTAATACATGCATAAAGTGGGAGCCATTTTGAATTTAGTCAAAAACACGTTTATGATTACAGAGGGCACACACTTTTCTATGCTATGCCTTTGGGCAGCCCCATCGCTACTTGCAACTATATTCACTTTTGTTTTTTCTTTCCTCTCCCATGTCTTCCCCCGTCACTCTGTCTTATCTCTATAACAGTATATCTGTTCCAGTTTTCCATCCATTCATTACCAGATTGATCTTTCACCTACACTTGGTAGTGTATCAGACTACAACTCGATGTTTCCTTGCTCTTTGCTCCTTGCTTGAACTAGAAGTCATTCTGATCCACCATCTTGCTCTAGGACACTGCGCTCCCAAAATGCATGGTTCCTTATGGTTCCTATACACTTCAAAAGTAGATTGGGAGCCAGAGCTTTTAACTATCAAGCTCCATTTCTGAGGAACAAACTCCCATTTTAAGAGTAGACTTAAGACTTTCCTTTTTGATAGAGCTTATAGTTAGGGCTGGCTCAGGTAGAACTAGACTGTCAGGGGACTTCCAGTGGTGCACTGGGCTCTTCTCCCTCTAGACCTGCTCTGCATGGAAAGTGTCATGAGATAACTTTTGTTGTGATGTGGTGCAATATAAATAAAATTGAATTGAACTGAATTGGATTGGATTGGATTGGATTGAACTGAACTGAATCTTGCTGGCGGTCCCAAACATCTTGTTTCTGCTCCAATAGCGAGAAGGGATTGCTGAGGTGGCATAGTAGAGGTGGCAGAGTAAGGATACATGAGATCAGCCCACACAGAATACCAGCGGACAGTGGTATTGATTTGACACTGAAGCTGATCTGACACATTAAGACATTGCTGGAGTAGTAGATTTATTAATTATCAGAATGACAAATGATTTAACCTCAAGATTATGATGATGTGTCAAGTGGGTTTTATTGTCATTTCAATCATATGCACAGTACACAGTGAAAAGAGACAGTGTTTTGTTAAGGACACCAGTGTATATTGTAGATTTCCATGACAGAGTGGAGAGAAACCTCAAAGGTCTTTCCAGCTGTCCTCACAATCCACTTTATGGCCTTGCAGTCAACTGGGATGACACTTCCTAGGGTGTTCTCAATAGTCATTCTGAGGTAGATGATCAGAATCAGACAGATGATGCTGTTGAGCTTTCTTTGTGATGTGTCTGGTCTGGACAGCCAGGATCTTGGAACTTTGGACAATCCCATTGATAGTCTGCAGGGTGCAGTCACACTGAGCTCTTCTGAAGTCACCAATGACCTCTTTTGTTTTGTTCACATTGAGGGACAGGTTGTTGGTACACCAGTCTGTGAGCTGTTCCTCCTCCCTATATGGAACCTTTTCGTTTTCCACTGATGAAATCCAGTATGGTTGTATTATCAGTGACCTTGATGATGTGGTTTGAACTGTGTGCTGCTACACAGTCCTGGGTTAGCAGAGAGTGGAAAGCAAGGGCCCAAGCACACAACCTTGAGGGGCTCCTGTGCTCAGCACTGTGGTTCTGGAGGTCTTGCTCCTGATTCAAACATTTCTAAGGTCTCTCTGTCAAGAAGCCAAGGATCCAGTTGTGAGGAGAGTGTTTAGACCCAGCTGGCTCACCTTCCCTATCAACAGCTGAGGAATGATTTATTAAAGGTCCATGGTGCATTGAGAGAGTGAAAGTGTAAACCTTACACTATACTGACTGGGGCGGTCAGAGTATTTAGCAAAGTGTAAGCATTACACTACTGGGGCGGTCTGAATATCTCTGAATATTTCTGGGGCGGTCTGAATATCTCTGAATATTTCTGGGGCGGTCTGAATTTGAATCCTTCTGAATTCTGAAATCATTCAGAATTCAACTCTGTGCGTTGTAAACAACTGAGGGCAAGTGAACAATAAGAGCTGCAAGTTTCAGTCATCTACAGGTGATCAGAACACTCAGGTGTGAGCAATTTGCACCTCAATTGAAAGCCATTCACGTCAATGGCAGAGGGCGGTCTACGCTAGTCACAATCAGCCTAAACGCGAGAACAGCTGCATTTAATCCAAAGAAACTATAAAAACAAGGGCGGTTGCTGAAGTGTATGCGTCAGCCGTTGTGTTCAGCCGTCCTCAGTGAAGATGGACGAGGTAAAGACAAGCAAGTTCACCTGTGCAAGTTCACAGAGCAAAGGGAACCAGCATGTGTCACTCCATACCTGTTGTTGTTGTCTCCAGTCCACACAGAAAACATGTTGACAAAAGATGCAGAAATTTATCCAACCTCCGGCCGCTAAAACAGTCCTCACACACTGTTGCCTCCTTTTCCATGGGTTTATGGAACTGCCAATCCGCAGTTAACAAAACACACCAACCACCTTTCTCTGGAGCTCCTTGCTCTCACTGAGACTTAAATCAAACCAGAGAATACAGCCACCCCAGCTGCACTCTCCACTAATTACACACTCCCCCACACTTCACTCCGCTGTTACATTCCACCAACTATGACTCCTTCGAATACCATGCCATTACAGTAAGGCCTACGTTGTCATCATTTACCGTCCACCAGGTCAAATGGGTGACTTTACAGACAAGCTAGATACCCTGCTGTCATCCATACCTGATCATGACTGTCCGTTGCTTGTCCTGGGCGACATGAACATCCACTTAGACAGTGCAGACTGATAATTTTATGTCATAAATTCATTCCTTCAACCTCCAGCTGGTCCACAGCTGGAGGTTGCTCCTCCATAGAATAGAATAGAAACTTTATTTGCATTGTAAGATAGTACAATGAAATGAAAGTGCAAAACCATTTACTGCAACATAAAAGCTATAAGATTCTAAAAAAACTATAATATACATCCAAAGATACATACATACAACCAATCAGTCATCAATTCAATCAATTTGTCCGTGTTCTTATTGATCTGAACCGCCTGCCTGACAGCAGCAGTTCAAGCAGAGAGTGACCGGGGTGTGATGTGTCTTTTACAATGTTCTTTGCCTTTTTGAGACAGCGGGAACTGTGCAGTTCTTCCAGAGTGAGGAGAGGGCAGCTGATAATCTCTCGTGCCGTGTTGATGACCCTCTGGAGTGCTTTCCTCTGAGCCACTGTGCAGCTGGTGTACCACACACAAATGCAGTATGTTAGTTTGCTCTCTATGGAGCAGTGATAAAAGGACACCAGCAGTCTCTGATTGATGTTGTTCCACCTGAGCACCCTCAGAAAGTACAGTCTCTGCTGTGCCTTTTTTGCAGCAGCTCAGAGGTGTTCACACTCCAGGTCAGGCCCTCCTCGATATGGACTCCCAGAAATTGGAAGTCGGCCACCCTCCACACACAGTCCCCACTGATGAACAATGGTGCTACAGTAGTAGCAACTCAAAAGTTCCGCTCCAAGCCGAATGGCAGCCGCCTGCCAAGTTCCAGCGGCTGGAATGACCCCCCTCCTTCTCCTGGGCGTGTCTATTTTTTACTGTAACTCCACCTATTTGTTTAATTACAGGGTATGACCTGTAGATGGCGCTTCTCTCACAGAATCTTTTTACAGTTGTTCTACCTGGAGATGACGTAGCTTACACACCTCATTAGCATCCTCTTTGCTCAACCTTTTGTTTGCACTTACTGGGCTTTTTGGTCTCCCAGTGTCACAGATCACAGAGCGGAAAATGCAGCTAGTTTGACTACCATATACTATACAGTATAGAGTGCGCGAGCGCGAAAGAAGGGAAGCATTAGTAATTATGTAAGGATAGCCTAAAATAGCCTAGATGTTGTTGATTTAGTAAACAGTGACATGTTAGATAGAGACACCACAAATACTCTCCCTCCTTTATGACTCTGTCAGCTGCTTTCCAGTCCAGTACAATCATCGGTCTATGCGGGCGTAGGCTACATTATGTGTTGTCAATTTTGGACAAGAAGCCGTTTTTTTTTGTAATTTATGTTTTTCTTTCCATTTACTGTATTTTCATTTTTGTTCATCCCATAGGCCTAATCCTGCATAAATAAATTGAACCATAAATGAAACTCCATGAAGCAAGATTTTTTTTGTGTGAATTTCCATTGAAAGAGGAAGAATTACAGGTGATTAACAGCCTTTTGGAAGACTTTTGTAGTTGTGCAGGTTATTCAGCTTTAGGCCAGGTGAGCCCGTACAAATACCTCATTAGCATTCTCATTACCCGACCTTTTATTTGCACTTAATGGGCTTTTTGGTCTCCCAGTGTCACACAGATCACAGATTGCAGCTGGTTTGACTACTGTATACTATACAGTAGCCTTGTGATTTGAGTGTGTTCATGAACAGGAGGATGACTTATTTACTGTATTTTCATAAATGAAAGACTCAGAAGTCCCCGGAAGACTGACCCTGAGTCACAGTGGCATTGCTACTGTTGCTAAACGACAACGTATTTATTTATTTTTTATACTATTTTTTGTTTGATTTGCTTGCCTTTGCTGAGTGTGTATTGGTCTGCATATAAATTTTAAAAAAGTTTTTGCTGCATGGAGTTTCATTCTCCCCTCCCCCTCCACACCTCAGTCTGCCACCTTCAACACCTGACCCCCATCAGCCAGCAAACAAAAGGTTGAGCACTGCGAATGCTAATGAGGTGTTTGTACGGGCTCACCTGGCCTACACTGTAAGAAAAGATACACCATATCTACTCAATAAAAATGAGGCAACAGATTACAAGCAATATTATTAATTATATTTCACAATGTTTGGTATTGAGTAAATATTAATTAAATGAGACCGTTAATAGTTATCCATTTTATATGAGTAGATTCGAATAGAAAACAGCACAGAATTAATTACAACCTAAACAAAAATATTGAGATGATTTGAAAAAGATAAAGTCCCTAATGTGTAAATAGTACTAATAAAAATTAATTTAATTCTACATATCAATGCTATATAATTGAGTAATAATCACCTACATTAATCTGTACATTAATTTGAATTTAATCAATGCAATGAATTAAATCTAAATATTCTTCTTTCTTAGGAATAACTAGTCTATGGCCCAGAAAGTACAGAACTCCATAAATACTCAAATAAGATTTTTATTAACAATTAACTGCATAACAGTGTACACTGCAACCACAGTTTCACTTCAAGCCAGAAATACTATTTTGTAAAAACAAAAATAAATTCCATATTACACTGTGGTGATGCACAGGTCCATAAACATGTGTTAACGTGTTTCCACCTCACTTTCCAACAAAATAAGATCAATAATGATCTTAAAGAAAAATCCTCCATCCTCCAGTGCATGTGCAACATAAATCATAAAAGTGCAATGCGTACAGAGTACAGTAAAAAAAAAAAAATCTGTACTTTGAACTAACAACAATTCAAATATCACTGACATTTGTGAGTCCAAATCAGTGCTAACTTAACAAACACAGCACTTTCAAATGAGCTTTCTCAAGCTCTGTAGAAGCTTGTGTAGAACATGTAGAACATTGTGTAGCACAAACGTTTGCACTGCAACTACAGTCTTATTTCAAGCCAGAAGCTTGCTCTTGAGGGACTGGACTTTGTTTGACAGCTTTTTATCATCCAGTTCCAAGAAAAGTTTTTGGAATACCTCAAAGGTGTACTTCAGCTGCCTGGGATAACTGAGATTCAGCGCGTAGGTCAAGCCAAGGAGGCCAGAGCAAGCCCTTGCAATATCTCCAAGTCCTGTGATGACTTCTACGCCCTCTATGACAATTCCAATGTTCTTTGGGCTATTGCTTGAGGAAGCCCAGGCTTTGGGGTCACAACAATTGCCATTATGAGCTGTTCCTCCAAGTTCTCAGTGTCCTGCAACATGAAATAAGTGTCTTAGTATAAAACTGTCAGAAATATATTGCAAGCATATTGCATTACTAGTGCATTACTAATACATTCATTATTGTTTTCATAGCTTTTATATCTATTTTATTACATTTTACTTTCTTGCAGACCTTGCCTCAAATTGTTTTTTATTTTGTTTTCTTCTCTATTTTTATGTTTTTATAGTCTACAAGAATAGTGTTCATCCCTCTAGTTGAGTTCAGAGATTTGGAGAATCTATGACAAGGAGCACTGAAGCTGTTAAAAAAAGATACTACAAAAAAAAACAAAGGTCACAGATCTGTGTCAATCTACTTGACAACAGCACCTTGAGGAATTAAGGAATTATGGTCCTTGAATTAAGTTAATGCAAATTAAGGTCACCTATGTTGAATTCTTTGATGAGATGTCCCCCTTGTTCTCCAAGGTATTCTATAAGACACCGAAGAACAACCTCTCTGGTCCTCTCAACCGAAGAGTGCACTGAGTCCTGGGGAGGAATGAACAAATTAAGTCAATCACCAAAAAAAAAAAAAAAAATCACTTTTTCATGTATTCAATATTAGGGCAGCAGCTAATTTCTGGAGGACAATTGTCTATCATTCAGTTTGATGTCCTTACTCATATCATTTGGAAATCTTATGGAACAGAGCTAGCTCTAATTTTGAAAAGTATTGTACCTCAAGCGGTTCCATTATGATCTCCAGTCTTCTTCCAAGTGCTCCACCTTTGTCACGAAATAGTCTCAGTAGCTTGGGAGTGTGACGGTCTAATGCAGACATAAATTTCGGCTCCAGATGTACAGTAGTTGTTCTTTGAAATTCTGCATTGATCTGAAACACAAAGGAAACAAAAGAGACAAAGGTATGACATCAGTTCTTAGCCCCTTAAACCTCTTTCGTATAAATGGTCTAACATTCAGTACTTTTTGCCACTGTCAGTACTTTAAGTATACATTCTGGATTTTTTAATGAGGGAGAGTTAGTAGATGTAATTTTAAGGATTTTAATGACATAATTGAAACTTTTTTTGTGGAAAAAACTTGTTAGACAAATTATTATTCAAGGTAAGTATACATCTTAAAACATGTTGAAGTCAATTTGACAAAATTATTTGGAAGCAATCTGTTACAGGGTCGTTGTTTTTACATTTTCATTATCTCTTAATAGGAATTACAAATTCCAACTTACTTGAGAAAGGTCAAACAGGGCAGGCCAGCGGTCCTTCATGGCTCAAACACTTGGACACTGATTGATGATTTCATGTCGTCTGAGGGCAAACATTTTGCTCATTTTGTCTTTGACTATCTTTTCATTGTTCTTTTTTGACTCGGTGACCAGCTCTTCCCTTACTTTCTCCAAGCTCTGCTCATTTTCACTAGCTGGGTAGGGTGGCAGATAATTGACCTCTGCCCTTTTTGCCTTTTTTACATTTTTTGCAGACTTCCTGTCAGCAGGGAGTTTATGTTTCAAAGCATTGCATGTAACATCTGGAATACCAAGGCCTCTTAGCTTTGTTCTGTAGTTAGCCATCTTCTATTTAATGCTATTCTGCCATCCAATGATGCCTGAAGAGCTCCCCGGGTCCTTCAGACATGGGTGTGTCTTGATAAGTGCTTCAGCGACAGAAAGACGATTCTGGAGTGATGGATACGGAGTGTATGTATAAATGGACTGAGCTAGCTTTTCAAGTATGTCTGACTTGATGTTTGGGGTAGTCAGCAGTGTGACGTCTTTTCTGTAAGCTTCATTGGCTCTTTCAAGAATCATTTCAGTTTCAACAGAGAATCGTGGAATAATGAATTCAGTTGGCCATGGTTTCTTTTGTAGGCTGCTGCTTGATGACATGATGGCTAGGCTTGTAGATGATGAATCACATGAATCATAAGAGTCTTGTGCAGTGGAACTTGTGGAGGCAGGATCATGGGATTGCTCTGAGGTGAAACTTTCATTGTGTGGTACTGGATACAAATTGAGAACAACTGGTTCGATTTTCGCAACCTTAATTGTGGACTTGTGTGTAATTTCAGCAGTGGAGTTGAGAGTGAAAAAGTCCTCAAAATCTGGATCTAAATACTGCAGGCTGAAGTCGTCGGGGATACTTAATGTCTGCTTGACGGCCAAGTTGAGCTCCTCCATAGTCTCTGGTATTCCGGATGGAAGAGTCAATTTCTCTATTCTGTGACCAAGGATCACCCAAAGTATTGCTGAATCCATGTCCAGTGGTCTAGTGATAAGAAAATAATCTTTTAAAAAAAATAAAGGTTACATCTCCATTAAGCACCAAAATTACTCAAAGCCTCTGAAAATAACAGATGTGTGGGCATAGGCTATGTGGAAATAGGCTAATTCACGAAATCACCAACACCCTACAGTTTATGATAGAGGGGAAGATAGAATCTAAAATGTACAACAAATGTGACGTTTCAGTGTAACCATGTGCATTCCTGCAAGTGTGTAAGCTGCAAGTGGATAGACATCTTGAAGGCTGAGGTGATGAACAAGATTCACTTCCTTACAGGTTTCCAACAGAAAAGATCTGAGGTGCTCCAGGTACCAAGCATTGAGTTTCTTAACAATAAAGTAAAGGCTACTTTCCAAGATCAACATTTGTATGATCTCTACAAAGTCTGGGAGCCCTCCTGTAGAACCATACGTCAAGATCATCCCAGCTGAATACCTTGTTCCATGGTATGTCACAGTGTTTGACAACTGTACACTAGTTAGCTGAGGGAACAGTTTCTTTACAGACTCCTGGATGTCAACATGTAGTACTTCCAAAGGCAAAGATGACACTTTACTGATTACCAGGGCAGGCTTAGACATGTTTCTTTGCCAATTGTAAGCCACCATCAGCTGATGTTTTGTTGAAAGTGACAGCAAGACATTCTTGAAATTGCTTGAGAACCTCACAACATGCTTGAAGAACTTATGCTTGGCCTCAAAGCGCATAGTCCACAGTCCAACCAGAGGACCAAAGGCTTCTATGAGTGCAGGATAGTGCTCCAAAAAATGGTGTTTGGGTGTCAATCTTAAATGAGGGAACACTTCAATTCTACAATCTATGACGATGCTCAGATATTTTTAGGTCAAGATAAGCAACACTTTCAACGGAGTGGAGAGGGGCCACAGAGAGCTCTACAATGTCCTTAAGGGTCATAAGAATTTGCCATGCTGGATCATCAGAGCACTTGGACCAATGATGAGTGGCAGTGACCTTATGAGTGCCCAGTTCTCATGAGCATTTCCTCCTATAGTACCTCGACTAGCAAAATTTACTGGGATGGACTGAGGGCGGTCAAGACTGTCTGTAAACTTAAACGGAAACTGCTTTATTAAGTCATTAAGTTCTGATAATGTGAAGTATTTGCTTTTAATGAAAGTATTCAGACAGTGTGCTAATTCTGAAGGGACAATGCCTTCAAACAGGTCATGGAGTATGTCAGGAACCTCTGACAAAACTGAAGTGACTCAGCTTCTTAGTCAGTGGGCAAGCTTTCTTGACTCCATAGCAATGAGGCAAGGTGGGGTCGTCTTCTACAGTTTTGAGATGCAACTTAGGTTTCCTCTGTCCGAGGTGGAAATTCCCCACAGCGTACCACCTTTTGAGAGAATTCAGAGTGAGATCCTAAGCAGAACCTGCAAATGTAAGGACCAGTGAAGTTTTCAACAAGTCCACAAACAGAGTGTGCACCAAGATTGTCTGCTGCCACACAATACACTGTCCCTTTTATGTTCTTTCCAGCACAGGCAACAAAAACTCCTTCTTGTTCCAAAACAGACAGATCTTTCAATAGAGGTTCTAAAACAATAGCATAGTCGAATCTTTTATTATCAACGGCTTTGCAGAGAATGGCCAAGTTTATTGCAGAAAGGGTAGAGCGCAGTCCAGGTGGTACATTTGCCAGGATCCAATAAACTGCGGTGATCTTGTGTTTCTTACGCAACGTCCCTAATGGGTTGCAAACCTCAAAATCATCAACATAGAGAATTAACACTATTCTTGGTTCTTCTACAGCAAAAAATGGATTTTGTTTGAAATTTTTCCCGTGTTGATATGATTTATACTGAGTGGATGAGATTGTTTTTTTCAAAACCTCATGTGCTATATCCTTATTGGTCAATATATGCTCCAAGGTCTGAAGAAGGGGCACATACTGAAAGCTGAGATTCTCCTGTGAATCAAGGATGTACTCTACTGGCTGGACAAATTCAAACTGTGTCTTGAAATACTGTCTTCTCTTATACACAGAACCAAAGGGCCCATCTACTCCCAGTGCCTTGCTTGTAGGGTGTGACTTGCACAGTTCCTCTACCAATTCGTTAACAATGTCCTCCTCCACAGCACAATTATACTTCTTCAAACTTGCATCAACAAGCTGACGAATTACTGGAGCAGAAGCAGTGTATATAAAATGAAGCTCTTCCACCAAATCATCAATACATTTACCAGAAACATTGTGCACACTCTCAAGAGAAGTGAGCCAATTCTTTGGTGAATTTCATTTGATATATCAACTGGAGAATTTATACTGGCATCATCATGATCACTATCACCTGGGACTAAAAGATCAGTTTCATTTGGTAAAGGTTGGTGTTCAGCAATGACATCTGGCTTTAAGTCTTCAGGTGAATGAGGGTTGTGCTTTCTGCTTTTGTGCACAAAAAATGTTCCATATACATCTGTCTTAAATGTACATCCAACAAAAACACACTCTACAGTTTCATGACTCCTTAGGTGATTGCCGAGGTGTTGGAAATATTCTTTTTCAGAGGGATATTTAGCTGAGCAAATAACACATGTGAAAGAGAAGACTACTCCTGGCCCCTTAGCTTCACCCTCTGGGTGATATCTTGACAAATGTGTGCGGAGAGCAATTAATGTTTTAAAGGAGCATGGACAATCAAAATCGAGACAAGGTACCGAATTTCCAATCTCAAACGTCCTGTGCTGTAGTCTGTAATGATGCAGAAACTTACTCCTTGCTGCTGCTCTGAATCCGCAGACCTTACATCTCATTTGGATGCACCTGAGGAAAACACAAAGTTTCAGATATGAGCAGTGCCTTTCAGCTTAACATTTCTACAGATGAAAATCATCCCCCTGTGAAAAATGAAATGAATTCATGCAAAATATTTACATGTTTATAGATCCTGAATTTTTAATGAGGGAAAGAGAGTTGATGTCATTTTAAGAATTTTAATGATATTATTTAACTTTTTTTGTGGAAAAAACGTATTATACAAATTAGGAATAGAAGTAATTTCAAATCTAACAGAAAATGTGTTAAAAACCACTAAGCAAACATATAATGATTTAAATAAAAAAAACAAACAAACTTAAAAGTACGTAAAATTATGTTTTAAAAGTAGCAGTATTCTCTGCTCCGTGACACTAGCGGAGTGTCCACTGAAGGCGCCGAAAGCACACAACTACAGCTTCTAAGCCTAAAGTCATGCAGAACTCCCCAATAAAAATACACAAGTTAAAAAAAAGCCTTCAGGACGAGCAACATGATGATATTTAAAAAATAAAGTAACAGTAGGAGCCACTCTTTGATTCGGCAATGACGATGAGTTAACAAGCCATTCATCACCAGTCATCTTTATGGTAAATGGCCATTTTTTCCAATAAAGTTCGGCGGCCGTCTCACGAAACTCCAACTATCAAACTAAACAGCTAATCAGATATGAAATAGTATTCTGTTCCTAAAATGACCAGAAACTTCTTTAGTGTACTGTTTAGGTGTAAAAAGAGAAAGTTTGTGCCATGTTAAGCCTCCTCCCCTCCTGCTAACGTTAAGTGCTAACCGCTGTGTTAGCACCGGACATTAGCACGCTAAAATTAACAAGAGTTATGCATGAAAAGAAATAAAATTGCAGCTGTAAAACTTAACACTGTTAATAGGCTGACTTCATGTGTGTTTAGGTAAGTTGCCTTCACATTTGCAAGTTGCAACAAAACCGCGAAACAACAGAGAGAAGTTACGTTACCTGCCCGGGAAGACATAACGAGCGCCACACATAGGAACCTTGATAGCGGAAATGCTAACCCGTATCCTTCAAAATAAAAGTTTGACTTCGATCCATATGAATTCTTCCAAAATGTAAAATGCCCTGTTTATATTATAGCACAGCAAAATCACACTACAACATTAATATATAGCCTTGCCAACTGAAGCCAACTTTCTGTTGCTGCTTTTCTCTTTTTCTGTGATAGCTCATTCTATATTGTAATTTACCACTACATGCATTACTAGCCAGTGATAATAAAATAAATTTTCTTACCTTAGTCAACCAGTTAAATTTTGCAAGATGGGCAATGTGGGCGAAGATGAACATTCAAATGTCTTGTGGGTAGATGATAGCCTGCTGCATTTAAAAAAAAAAAAAAAAGAAAAAAAAAAAGCGCACTTTGTCAGGAAGTGCTTTTCATTTAAAATTTGCCTGATTACATTAATTTGAATTCACTCAATATTTTCTCTATTTGGAATTAGATTAACATAATGATTATGTTTTATTTAACTACAATGGGTGGATTTTATTCCAAACATTTTTATTTGAAATTTAATTAAATATTTGCCTCAAATTCAAAAACACAATTATATTGAATATATTTTACCTAATACATTAATTCAAATCTACATGACCACAGAATCATTTCTAACAGTGTAAAGCATGCACATGCAAAAATCTTCCAAAAGGCTGTTAATCACCCGTAATTCTTCTTCTTTAAATGGAAATTCATGCTTTCTTGCTGCATGGAGTTTCATTTATGGTTCAGTTTATTTATGCAGGATTTAACCTATGGGATGGACAAAAATGAAAATACAGTAAATGAAAAAAAAAATTACAAAAAAAAAGCAAATGGCCCTTCTTGTCCAAAACTGACAACACATAATGTAGCCTAGTTATGATATTATTCAATAGTCATTAAAAAGGAGGATGAGTATTTGTGGAGTTTATATCTAACATGTCACTGTTTACTAAATCAACAACATCTTATTCTGTCTTTACATAATGATGTGTCTCTTCTCTCGCGCACTCTCTCTCTCTCCTCGCTCGCTCCTGATCTGCATGTAGTGCACAGCTGGACACACTGGTGTGTAACAGCTGTTAATATAGCTATCAATATAACTGCTATGATGGTCCGAGGAATAAATACTCAGAAATTGAGTGTGTTTTCTAGGCTTCAGAAAGCATCAAACAGATATGGCCCTTAAAAAAAGTTACAAAAGAAAAAAAAAAAAAAGAACACGGTCCATCAGACATTACCCGTTACCGGGCTGCCGCGTCAGACCTGCCGATACGAGCAGAGTTTTTTTTTCTTTCTTTTTTTTAAATTACCAGTTTATTTGGGGGGGGGGGGGCATAGAGTTGCAGCAGATGCGAGGCTGCAGTGGTGCCTCAGTGTTATCTTATCACAACTTATTTTTTCCATCAAACGATCCGCAGATCACTTGGTGCCGGTCTGTGGGGAGCGATCTGAACGGATCATGGTGATCCGTTGCACCACTAGCCACATCCATGATTGTGCTCTGTCTCAGCTGACTGGTTCACGCACTCACCCCGCGCGCTTTCGGCGTATCTGTTTGGATGTGTCTCTATACAGTCTACGGTGAGAGCAGAACATTAAAACTGCTCCTCCCCGTGGACAAATGAGGCATTGCAGCTGGTTTTCACCCAGGCTGCTTAGGGGCGTTTCCAGTCGGGGCCTCACTAACTACGTCATCGTGGGGGATTACATTCCCGTCACGGACCTGCGAAGGACCTGTGAAGGACCCGTCAAGGACCAGTCAAGAACCAGCCGTCGCCACTGTGGTGTCATCTGCAAACTTGACCGGTGTTGCTGGGGAGAGCTGGGGTGCAGTCATAGGTGTAAAGGGAGTAGAGCAGGGGGCTCAGCACACAGCCCTGTGGGGAACAGGTGCTGAGGCTGAGAGCTGTGGATGTGTAACGACCCACTCTGACTCTCTGGCTGCGTCCCGCCAGGAAGCTGTTTATTCACATGCAGGTGGAGTGTGGAAGACCCAGGTCCCCCAGTTTATCAACCAGTTTGTGTGGGAGGATAGTGTTAAAAGCAGAGCTGTAGTCAACAAAAAGCAGCCGCACATAGCTCCCCTGTTGCTCCAGATGGGACAATGCAGCATAGAGTGCCGTGGCTACAGCACCCTCTGTTGATCTGCTCGCTCTGTATGCAAACTGGTGGGGGTCAAAACTGTGGGGCAGGAGTGATGTGATATGATCCCTGACCAGTTTCTCAAAACATTTCATCATCACTGGGGTGAGGGCAACTGTCCGAAAGTCATTAAGACTGGTGATGTGAGGTTTCTTGGGCAGGGGGATTATGGTGGAGGATTTCAGACAGGGTGGGACAGTGGACTGGGACAGGGACTGCTTGAAAATCCTGGTGAAGACTCCAGCCAGCTGGTCTGCGCAGTCTTTCAGCACACGTCCAGGGACTCCACCAGGTCCAGCAACCTTCTTCGGGTTGACAGCCCTCAGCGTACGCCTGACCTCATCCTCCTCCACTGTTAGGGAGAAGCTGCTGTGGACCATGGGGTGTAGTGTAGCTGACTCTGGTGCCTCCAGCTCAAAACGGGCAAAGAAGAGGTTCAGCTCCTCTGCCAGCGAGGTGTCGCCCTCTGCAGCTCTGGTGTTAGCCCTGTAGTTGGTGAGATGCTGGATGCCTTGCCACACCTGCCTGCTGTTGTTGCTGTCCAGGTGGTCCTCAATTTTTCCCTGAAGGCTGACTTAGCCTTTTTGATGCCTCTCTTCAGGTTAGCTTGGGCCGAGCTGTAGAGAGCCTCGTTGCCAGACCTCAAGGCAATGTTCCTCTCTCGCAGCAGCCCCTGGACCTCCCGGGTCATCCAGGGCGTATGCGTTTTTCCACTGTGACCATGTCTATACAGTTCTTGATGCAACATAGCACAGTGTCAGTGAACACCTCCAGGTCTGGATGTTCGAAAACATCCCAGGTGGTTCTGCTGAAGCAGTCCTGGAGCTGCTGAGAGGCACCTTCTGGCCAAGTTTTTAAAGTCTTTGTGGTGGTAAGAGCAGTTTTCCTGAGGGGTGCATATGCAGGAATTAAAAGCAGGGACGTATGGTCAGACTGGCCCAGGTGTGGTAGTGGTCTAGCCCTGTAGCCCAGCTTGATGTTAGAGTAGACCTTGTCCAGTGTGTTAGCTCCTCTAGTGGCACACTTAACATGCTGATGGAACTTAGGGAGCGCTGCTTTCAGGTCTGCATGGTTAAAGTCCCCTGCTATGATGTGCACAGCATCAGGATATTTGCTCTGCTGACTGCTAATGCTACCATGTAAATGTCCAATTGCACTGAGTATGTGACTGTTAAATGCAGGCCCATTTATCTCCCGAGAGTTTACTGTTGTCATGGTTACCGCGGCTTACACTGGATGCTAATGCTAACTCGGCTGTCAGTTCAGACTCCGATAACTTTATGTCATTAATTCATTCCTTCAACGTCCAGCTGGTCCACAGTCCTCCTACTCACAAAGCTGGCAAAAACCCTGACCTGTTTCTCATCCGAAACAATGCCACAGATACACTGGTGGTAATGCCTCCCCACCTATCAGATCACTTTTTTTATCCAGTTTAATGTCACTCTGTCAGAGCAACCTTCTGCTCCTCCATAGAATAGAATAGAAACATTTCTCCTCTACTGTTACCTCTGGTTTCAAGAGTGGTCACTCAACTGAAACTGCTCTGTTGTCTGTGACAGAATCCTTAAAAGAAGCCAGAGCAGCAGCACAGTCCTCTGTCCTCATTCTACTTGACTTATCAGCTGCCTTTGACACAGTTAACCATCGCATCCTCCTCTCTAATCTCTCAAACATGGGCATCTCTGGCTTGGCTCTTTCCTGGTTTGAATCCTACCCGACAGGGTGCTCATTCAGTGTATCCTGACTTGGACAGCTGTCCACGTCGCATCGCCTCACCAGGGCTCAGTACTGGGACCCCTTCTATTTGCTATCTACACCACCTCCTTGGGTCCAATCATCTGTTCACATGGCTTTTCCTATCACTGCTATGCAGATGACATTCAGCTGTATCTGTCATTTCCTCCTGAGGACCCTTCAATCTCTGCACGGGTCTCCGATTGCCTCTCAGACATCGCCACATGGATGATGGCACATCACCTCCAGCTGAACCTCTCTGCTGGTCCTCCCAGCCAAACCTACTATACACCATGACATCAACATCAAAATTGATTCCCTATGTCTAGCCCCCAGCAGGGTGGTGAGGAACTTAGGGGTTATGATTGATGACCAACTAACCTTTTCCAATCATGTTGCCTCAGTTGCCCGGTCATGCCACTTTTCACTTTACAACATCAGAAAAATCAGACCTTACTTAACGCAACATGCCACTCAGCTCCTGACACAAGCTGTGGTCATTTCAAGACTAGACTACTGTAATGCCCTCCTGACGGGCCTCCCAGCTTGCACAGTGAAACCTCTTCAGATGATCCAGAACACGGTGGCGCGCCTGGCCTACAACCAACCCAAAAGGTCACATGTCACCCCGCTGCTCCCATACAAAGTTGTCTCCGGTTCTGCATCTACCTACCTGAATGCCCTTGTACAGGCATATGTCACCTCACGACTGCTGCGCTCCTCCAATGAGTGACACCTGGCTCTGCCACCCGTTCGCTCAAGACAATCCAAACTTTTTTTATCTGTTGTTCCCCATTGGTGGAATGCACTACCAGTTCCTACCAGATCAGGGCGTCCCTCTCTGCCTTTAAAAAACTCCTGAAGACTCAGCTCTTCAGAGATTACCTTCTCTCCTAGCACTACCTACAACTGGATATGAGAAAGCTAGCCCTTTAAGAATTGTCATAGCACTTATTTTTGCTTATCACTTATTTTTATTTTCTTATCGCACTGTACCTTGATTGTTCCCTTCTCTGTAAGTCGCTTTGGATAAAAGCGTCTGCTAAAATACTAAATACTAAAATACTGCTACTAAATGTAAATGCTGAGCTAAGGTCTATGAACAGCATTCTTTGTGTCCAGATATGTGAGGGCCAAGTGTGATGAATGGTGGTGATGGCATCATCAATGGAGCTGTTGGGACGATATGCAGATTGCAGTGGGTCAGCTGGAACTTGATGAGTTTCAAAACCAGCCTCTTAAAGTACTTCATAGTGGTGGGTGTGAGTGTGACCAGATGGTAATCAAAGAGGAAAGAAACTGGTCTTTTTTGGTAGAGGGATAATGGTTGTTTTGAGACTTTTTGATGTATTTGCTTTCTGATTCACCATCAAGTCAAAAATATCTTAAAAGCTCAACAACAATAGTCAACAGTTTGATTCAATGTATTCCCCTGAAAAGAAAAAAAACAAGAAAACAGGAAGATGTGTGCTACAGGTTGCCATTTTCATGGGCCTTTTGGATGTGCCATTTATCCCCAGCACTCCCACCTGTTAACTCCTCCTGCTTCCTGGTATTAGTAGTACTGTATTCACTCTCCTTTACTAGGGAGTAAAGGCCTGCCTGTCTGGCTTAAATATTCCATTATGTTCAGCCACCTCTACTTCTGTCTGTCACAACTAGAGGCTCAATGCTGAGCAGGTAGTGTACAATGGGTCGAGAGAGATGACTGAAAAGCCCCACGCAATACACAGGAAAAAAAATGAGCTAAAAGAACACTCCTTACCACTGCTGAATGAAATGCAGTTATAATTCTCTGTACGTTTGTCACTAACAACACCTTTCATGTTACACATAGTCATCTCTTGGTAATATAAAGCTTTAAATAATGTACTTGCAGTTGGCCTCAGTCCGTTTCAGGGGCCTGATACCTTGACCATCCACAGACTAACTACAGTATACGTGTTTGGATCTGGATCATCTTAGCTGTGCTGGTTTGGGTCCAGCTTTGGAACAGGCTAAGCCTCAGCTTCTAAATCAGTCCACTGACTAGGGTCTGAGCAAGTAGTCTGTAGCCAGCAGGCATGACCAAACAAAAGTGGCTACAAACCCCAGTAAGCAGGACCTGGGGCTGAAGCAGCACTTTTCATCATGTCTCCAGAAATAAACGTCCATCCAATGAACTCACTCACTGTAGTGGTTAGCCTAATTAAACCATGCAGCCATGGATTACTTAGAAATTAAATTGCTGCTTTCTATGGAGTCCTTTTCATTCATCATGGTTATGGTATATGATAGGTGGGTAGAGTTTTTTTAATTAAAACATTTTCTTTGTGATTTTCTTTTATAAATCATGATTGGTGTCACGCCGCGGTGAAGTCAAGCTGGGTTTTTTGTTCTATCTCCATGTCTTGTCATTTCCTGTTTTATTTTGAAACATAACTCTCCTCTCGTTTCAGGTCACTTGCCCTTCCTCATGTGTCACCGGTCTGATTGTCTTCCCTGATTCCCGATTGTGTCCACCTGTTCCCCATTACTGCCATGTGTTCATATAGTCTGCGTCTCCCTTTGTCTTGTTGCCAGTGTGTTTCGTCTTGTGTGTCCACTACAGCCCTTGTCCCAAGTCCACAGCCATAGTAATTGACTTCAAGCCTGTTTTCACCTTTCCTCTTTAGAGTGATTTTGCTTTGTATTTTTCATAGTTCAGCTTAGAGATTTCTAGTTCTAGATTTTCAGTTCAGCCTTTTGTTTTTCCTCCTCAGGAGTGATTTATGTTTCTCATCCTCAGATAAGTGTGCCTCCAGTTTCAGGAGTGATTTTTAGTTTAGCATTTTCTTTACTAGATTTAGGTCATCCTCTGGTTGGAGCATCTCTTGTTTGAGTCAGAGTGTTCGTACTCATAGATAGTTTGAGTGGTACTTCCTCCGACTGGAGCGATTATTATTTTTATACCTTTCACAGCCGTTTTTTTTGCTCTACTAAGAGCTGTAGTTTTCATAGCTTTTGTCATACCATTAGGAGGTTTCATGGCTCTTTTGTTTTATCACTTTGTAAGAGGTGAACCTTGCTGCCCCTTAATGAAGCCTGCTGGTTTTCACACCCTCTGCGCCTGAGTCCTGTGTCCTAGTCTGGTACCTGACAATTGGCTTGGCTGGGTTAAAGCTTGGATGACACTGGTGTCTCAAAGCTCATGTTAGAAGTCAGAATCAAGTTTATTGCCAAGTAGGTTTTCTCGTACGAGGAATTTGACTTGTGTGATTGGTGCATAACAAACATTAAGTAAGAGAGTAAGAAAGATCAAAAAACAATTATTAAAAAGAAAACAAAACAATATTAAAGCTGCAAGCGACGTTGAACAGGCCCTTGCGCATGTGCGCTCGTTGGCAAATTTGGATCAAAGGGTTAAATTTGATGGAATGTCACGCCCACACCGTTTCATCAAAATTCATAATTTTGATAACTTTTACTCAGGAAGTCTATATAAATGGAACTACCAAGTTTGAAGTCAATTCGATAAAATCCCTAGGAGGACTTCGTTAAAATAGACCACATTCAGGGGAAAAATTTGGATCAAATGGACAAATTTGATCAGCATACTTTACTGCTTGAGGTTTTCGTTTCAGCAGCATTGGACAGGTTTTCAAGCAGCATTGGACGGGCCCTGGCACCTCCGCACCCGTCGGTGGGGGTGGAAAAAATGCAAGCCTTCTAAGTAGTTTGTTAAATTGACCACACACATTAGCCAGAACTGGGTCAAATGGTCAAATGTGAGACTTTTTTGTAGGTCTTGCCGTGTTCTACAATTTGGCTGAATTTTCATAACTCTGTGTCCAAAACTGTGGCGGGGCTGCCTCAAAAAAAAGTTCAAGGGGGCGCTATAGAGTGATTTTGTCCCACCTCCTAATTAAGTATGCAGCCGAAATTTGCATAATATTGGTCTTAATAACCACAAGAAGGTTCAGATAGCTCTGAGAAAGTATATGAAAGCCCAACACTTTTGCATTTAAAACCAGCCAAAAAGTCAATGGAGTTACAATTTTGGATCAAAGGGTCAAATTTTATGTAGCACCATGCCCACACAGTTTCCTCAAAATTCATAATTTTGATAACTTTTACTCAGGAAGTGTATATGAACACACCTACCAAGTTTGAAGTCAATTGGATAAAATCCCTAGGAGGAGTTTGTTCAAATATGACCCCTTCTCAACCAGCCCACAACACCAAAAATGGTGATTTTCATTCTTAAATATCTCACTTCCTGTTAATTTTAGCCCATTGCTCCAAGAGACTTTTTTGTAGGTCCTCTCTACATCTATATAGGAGGTTTCATAACTCAGCTGAATTCACAACGCAACTTCATCATTCATAATATATGTGTGTGTGTGTGTGTGTGTGTGTGTGTGTGTATATATATATATATATATATATATATACATATATATATATATATATATATATATATATATATATATATATATATATATATGTGTATATGTGTGTATATGTATATATATATGTGTGTATATGTATATGTGTATATATATATATATATATATATATATATATATGGTCTGGGGAGTCTGAGGTCGGCGCAGTAGCTGATGTCTCCAGAACTGCACCCCTTCTGACTGAGGCTTCAGTTGTTGTTCCGGATTTGTTGGAGCCACTTCCTCCCAGTTTGGGGTCACTGCCCCGCGCCCCCACTACCACGGGACCACGCTACCCTTGGACCTTCCACATCCGCTCCAGCTGCTCTTTCACCCTTGATACTTCCTCGAGTTTTCTCATGTTCCTTCTTCCTGATGTTGGCGCCAGCTGGGATCGCCACATCTATCAACCACCACCCTCTTCTGTTCTGTCCACCACCACTATAACCGGTTGGTTAGCTAGACTCGTTTGTCAGTCTGAAGCTGAAGTCCCACAGAACTCCTGGCCCTGTTGTTCTCAGCCACCTTCTTCTGTGGTATGGCCCATTGGGATTTGGGGTACCTCAACTTACTGGCTGCAGAGAGATGTTCCTGCATACTATCCCAGCCACTTGGTTGTGCTCACCATGTACGCTGATCCAGCTAGCATCTTACACCCTGCTACTATGTGCTGGACTGTTTCAGGGGCTTCTTTGCACAGTCTGCATCTTGGATCTGATCCATTCTGGTAGATCCTGGGTCCCTCTATGGCTCTTGTGCTATGCCTGTTCTTCTGTGCAGCCATGATTAGTGCCTCTGTGCTGTCTGTCGTCCTGCATTATCCAGCCACTGGTAGGATTTCGATATCAGCCACTTCCTCTGGCACGGCACATGCCATGTGGGGTTTGTCTCTCCAGGTTGCTTGTTCCTCCTCCTCCTCTGCACCTCATCATCAGGGTTCTGCTGCTCAGACATTCACTTAGCAGTCCATCCCTCGGGGCCATCTTTCTGATGTATTCTCAATTTTCAATGTTTCATCTTGGACCGTGGGTCTTGATGCTCACTAGCCCTCGCCGCCTCTTTCCTAGTGCATAGTCTCAGGGTGCTGGACTTAAAACCCGCGCATGGAGCAGGAGCCTGGTCTTGATATCTGTGGCCTCTATCTCTCCTCTTTTACTTTATGATACCAGCGGGTATCTTATGACTGGTAGTGCGTACATGTTGATGGTCTGACCTTGTTCTTACCATTCAGCTGACTTCTCAGGACCTGCCTTACTCTCTGGAGGTATTTTGCTGTGGTTGACTTCCTTGTGGCCTCTTTGTGGTTTCCATTAGCCTGTGGGATGCCAAGGTACTTGTAGCTGTCTTGGATATCACCTATGTTGCCCTCTGGTAGGTCAATCCTCAGTCCGGATCATCTTGTTTCTTTGAGACCATCCGCCACACTTAATCCAATCCGAATGACATCCCTGCGTCATCGCTGTAGATCCTGGTGGTGTGGATCAGTGAGTCTATTTCGCCATTGCTGGCTATAGGCTGATGTCATCCATGTAGTGCAGGTGGCTGATTGTATACGGAATCGTACCCGTAGCCATTCTTGTGCATGATCTGACTGAGAGGGTCTGTCCATGCGGAACAGCAGGTGATAGTGGCCTCCTGGTATATGCTGCACTCTGATGCTTGACGGCCAATGGGTTTAGAGTCGCCTCGCGGGGTTGTCTTCTCACATCTCCATTGGGAGTTCTGATAGCTGGTTTCAGGTTCCTGTTGATCTTATACAGTTCCAGACATTCATATCCATGTGTTCAACATCCAGTCGTAGGCTTCTCTTTGTAGTCTATCCAGGCGTGTGCACAGGTTGGTCTGCCTCTTCATAGTCTCTGGTGACTGTTCTATCAACCAGTAGCTGGTGCTTGGGTTCTGGTGTTAATACTACAGTCCTTCCTGTGCCTCGCTTCGTGGCTGAGCCACATGCTATCGCCATTTTACACAATGATACCTGACAGGGCCTTCCATGTTGTGCAGAGGCAGCAATACCGTAGTTGCGTGATGGGTCTCAGGGTTCCTTCATGATTGAAATCGTCCTGCCTTGGTTGGCTTACCTACGGATTGACCTCCCATGTTGTAGTCAGTTGTGTGTGTGTATATGTATATATGTATATGTATGTGTATGTGTGTGTGTATGTATATATATATATATATATATATATATATATATATATATATGTGTAAATATATATATATATATATATATATATATATATATATATATATATATATAGTTATATAGTGTGTGTGTGTGTGGTGTGTGTAACATACACACAATAATAATGTCATCACACACACACACACACACACATATATATATATATATATATACCAAACTGTGAAAAACTGCCTTAGTAATGACCAGTTATGGACTAAAATCCATCAGCCAAAGCAAGAGCCATGGACCCAATAGTAAAATTATACTGTGGAAATAAGCAGCATCATATGTAGCTCGGCAAATAACCTGAGTAATTCAATGATACACTTGACAGCAGATCGATGATACACTAGGCACTCCATCTTCAGCTTTCTCTTCTTCAAATCAAGTCTGTAGAGATCAGCTACCCATATGTTTCTCCCTCTGCCTGTCGCAGAGCATGCTTTTTCTTCTTCATTAAAGAGATCTTTACTCCCACATGTGCGTAATAACTCCCACTTTTCTACACAAAGCCTCCAGGCTAGCTGATGTCTCTAATTTGTCATCCCTATAAGACATTGACCTTACCACCCTCAAAGTGGATCTAGTACAAGGATAGTGGGGGAGAGAGGGGGAGACAAGGGATTTTTGAAAGGGGGATGACACCAAAGGCATCTAATAAGCACTTGGTTTATTTTACTATGCACATGGTAGTACTTAGCAAGGAGGCTACATGTTTGTTGAGTCACTCTTAAAGGCTTAAGCCAAGTTTCATGAGTTTGTCATATTGGTCATACAGTCATTGATATAGATTCAACTAACATCTAATTGCAAACAGCAGGAAGTACATTTGAATTATTCTGAATTACAAACTCTGAGTGGCAAGTAATAAACATGTCGTGATTACATGACACTGGAGTTTGTGTCCTGTCCAGACTCCATTAAATATTTATTGGTTTAAGTTGCCCAGCCAGAGTTTAGTCATCATACCAGTAACTATCTAGTTAACCATCTGTTTTTGTTTTCTGAGCAGAGTTTGTGTGAGTGCTGCCCTGTCTGACAGGAAGCCTTCTTTTGCAGGATGTAGCTGAAAGGGCTTGGAGTCCAGCTCCCATAGAAGCTAAATGACCTGACCACAAGAGCCTGCAATTTATTTGATGAGGATGTCAGTAATACTTTAATATTCCAAAAGAAAATAAATATGAAGGGTGGAGTGAGCAGCTAATTATAGAAGAGTGAGAAAACCACAATAAACCACCAGAGACTTTGGATAAGGACTCAGACCACTTAGGCCCAATATGTTACATAGATCAGCCTCACTTTAACTTTTAGAGAAAAGAGCAAAGCAAGCAAGAAACAATAATTTTGGGAGAACTTTTGGAGACACAAGGAACCTTGTATGGTGGGAGCGCAGTGTTCCAGTGGGGTAGTAAGTTACTATGAGTTTTTTAAGATATGATGGTGCCTGACCATGAAGAGCTGAGAACATTTTATTTTATATCAACAGAATAGTTAACATTTTGGGAAATATATGCTTTCTTCACTGTCTTCAAGTAAATAAGTTAGGAAACGTGTCTGTTCTTA
Source organism: Protonibea diacanthus (assembly GCA_028641955.1). Taxonomy (NCBI): domain Eukaryota; kingdom Metazoa; phylum Chordata; class Actinopteri; family Sciaenidae; genus Protonibea; species Protonibea diacanthus. Next base: position 24,831,083 of record CM053989.1, read on the forward strand.
ATAGGGACCTACATTTTTGCCCTCAGACCCTAAGTGATTAATTTGGTCCCATGTAGCTCTAAATAACTGTACCAGTACATAGCAATCAATACAGTCACCAAAGCTGCTTTGGCCCTAGCTCAAATAATTTGGCTGGGGGGGCTATACAATCTGAACAATATATCATGACAATCTCATAGTTGTTGGGGGCAGAGAGAAATAAAACAAATCAGCAAAAACAACACAGAGTACAACATAAGAGACGTGTGAAGATGAAGAACAAGTAAAGTGATGTGCTGGGTAGATCCCCTAACCTGAAAATAAGCTCAGAGAGGAACCTCAGCATGGCCTCATTAGACTCCAAGCAGGCTTCCTTTGAACAAGTGTAGCCCATGACTGCTCTACTGTATAATAACACAGTGCAGAGGAAAGAGGTTGTAATGTTGATATTCAAAAGCCACAGGCTGCTTGATATTCTGGTATTGGAGGAAAAGATGAAAACCACTTAATGTTTTCTGGAAGGCAATCTTGTGTTCCTTGTGAGTCCTTGAACTGTCCATCTCATTTGGTTTCCCTGAAGGTGATTAAAGGCAAATTAATGAAGAAGAGAAAGACTGATGTTCTTTTTGTGGCCTGCTCAGCAACATGACAAGACAAGATGCTCCGCCACGTTATTTGGCAGCTTTTGGATACTCTAAACACCGCTGACATTTTATGCCACTCTTCGAGGGCATCATTCAGAGATCTTCTGTGTGTTCCAGTGGACAGACAGTGCATGCACACCACCTGTGACTAATTACTCTGACCTGCAGCTTACCTGGTTGCTTGGCAACCTCAAGCCCGCCTTTGACTAACTTTGTTGACGCCTCTGTATGATATCAATGACTAATAAGACTGGCATTTTTAATGTCTGCCATTTTATCCTTCTCTCTCGCAGAGATACAAAACACAGACACATAGATACAGACACACCACACAAACAGAGACAGACAAGACAAACACACGTACACACAAAGACACACACACCTAACTATTTCCACAAATGTTGTTCATTTAAACTACAATTTTCACCAAGATCTTGTAATGATTAATCTTGTACTATTAAACCTGTATTCAACTTTTTTTAGATTCAGCTCATTTAGGACATTATTAATATTATTTTACTAATTTCACTATTAACATTTTACAAATTATTGTGTTATTTTACTTTAATTTAATTTCACTGTTTTCTACCTTTTCATACAAATTTCTACAGCATATACAACATTGTACCACTTCATACTATTCTACTGTTCAGCTCATTTTGCATTTTTAGATATGTATTGTTTCGCCTTTTCAAGCTTTAATGTATAGCGAGAGCTAAATAGTGATAGGAATGTGGGGAGAGAGAGGTAGGGGAACACCATGCAGCAACGGGGAGCAGAGGGCCCCCACACTGTATTTCGTGCTCTAAGCTGCAGTCTGACACGCACGCCAAAGTAGCTCTAATTGGGTCCGCAGATGGTGCCTTTTTGTTCGGTAAACTCATGGCTGCAGTTTGGCCCTAAACCGATCATTTCTGTCGGGGCTTCCTCCGCTATCAACGGTACTGTGTCAGTCTGCAGAAGTCTGACACACAGACGGTTAGCTGCCCATTACAGTAGTAGCAACTCAAAAGTTCCCATCCAAGCTGAAAGCCAGCCGAATGGCAGCCATCTTCCAGCCGACTTCCAGCCAACTGCCAGTTCCAACGCTGGAATGACCCCCCTCCTTCTCCTGGGCGTGTCTATTTTTACTGTAACTCCACCTATTTGTTTAATTACAGGGTATGACCTGAAGATGGCGCTCACAGAATCTTACAGTTGTTCTACCTGAGATGACGAAGCTTACACACCTTCATTAGCATCTCCCATTGTTCAACCTTTGTTTGCACTTACTGGGCTTTTTGGTCTCCCAGTGTCACACAGATCACAGAGCAGAAAATGCAGCTGGTTTGACTAGCATATACTATACAGAGAGTGCACGAAAGCACAAGAGAAGGGAAGCATTAGTAATTATGTAAGGATAGTTTGAATAAATTAGATGTTGTTGATTTAGCAAACAGTGACATGTTAGATATAGACAATTGTAAATAATAGCTTCCTCCTTTATGACTAATATTGAATAATAACATAAATATCAATAAATTGTCGGCTATTTCCAGTTCAGTACTAACTATCGGTCTATGGGTGTAGGGCTACATATGTCGGCAATTTGGACAAGAAGGGCTTGCTTTTTTTTTTTTTTTTTTTTTTTTTTGTAATTTATGTTTTTTCTTTTTTTTCATTTACTGTATTTTTCATTTTTGTTCATCCCATAGGCTCAATCTCTGCATAAATAATCTGAACCATAAATGAAACTCCATGCAGCAAAAAAACTTTTTGTGAATTTCATTTAAAGAGGAAGAATTACAGGTGATTAACAGCCTTTTCAAGACTTTTTATACTTCAGTAGTTTATTCAGCTTTAGGGCAGTGAGCTATACAAACATCTCATTAGCATTCTCATTGCTCAACCTTTGTTTGCACTTAGTGGGCTTTTTTTGTCTCCCCAGTAACACACAGATCACAGATTGTAAAGCTGGTTTGACTACTGTATACCATACAGCAGCCTCAGGATTTGAGTGTGTTCATGAACAGGAGGATGACTTATTTACTGTATTTTCATAAATGAAAGACTTAGAAGTCCCCGGAAGACTGACCCTGAGTCACAGCAGCATCGCTTACTGCTGTCAAAACGACAACGTATTTGCTTATTTTATACTATTTTTTGTTTGATTTGCTTACCTTTGCTGAGAGTGTGTATTGGTCTGCATATAAATTCTTTTAAAAAGCCTGTTGCATGGAGTTTGCCTCTCTCCCCTCCACACCTTCAGCCCTGCCACCTTGACCTGACCCCTCACCAGCCCACTCCTACCCCCACCAGTTCACCACCCCTCTCAACCCCCACTGAGACTCTCACCACTCAGCACCCCACATCCCAAAAGGTCCGAAACCAAATAAACGAACACTAAGGAGTCTCCTGACAGGCTGACCTCCCGAGACAGGGCACTGGCTTCTGTCGCCTAGGACAATTTGTTCTTTTTGGTTTCGCTTGCCTGCCTTGCTCAGTATGTATCGGGTATACATAAATATTGAAAAAAAGGTTCTTGCTTCATGAAGTTACACCATGCCTATGGGATGAACAAAATGAAAATACAGTAAACAGTCATCCCCTTCATGAACACACTCAATCACAAGGCTACTGTATAGTATACAGTAGTCAAACCAGCTGCACTAGATTTGTGTGACATTGGGGAGACCAAATGTCATGAGATCCACAGAGGCCCACTAAGTGCAAACAAAAGGTTGAGCCATGAGAATGGTAATAATGAGGTGTTTGTATGGCTCACCTGGCCTTCCAAAAGGCTGGGTGTTAATCACCTGTAATTCCTCTCTTTAAAATGGAAATTCATGTTTTCTGCATGGAGTTTCATTTATGGTTCAACTTATTTATGCAGGATTTAACTTCATGGGATGGACAAGATTAAAAATACAGTAGGCCTAAATGAAAACAAAAAAAAATTCATAAAAAAAAAGCAATGGCCCTTTCTTGTCCCCAAAACTGACAACACATAATGTAGCCTAGTTATGATATTGTTCAACAGTCATTCTAAAGGAGGATGTGAGTATTTGTGGTGTTTATATTTAACATGTCACTGTTTACAGGTTTTCGTGGATCGTGGCTGCTGCTGTGGTCTGCTGCTGACGTCCACTATATATAGCATCACTGTCATTATTGCTACCATATCTCTACTATAGCTTTATAGTCAGTTAATGTATTTACTACTGCATGTCCATCTGTGTCCTCTCTAACTCTATCACAGGTTCCACCGCTACTGTGTAATCATACTATCATTGTATTCTCATTGTCATTCTATCATTCATTGTAATTGTGCCACAATATGTTTAGGTTGGTTTGTTCTGTACATGTGACATCCATTGCACGCCTGTCCGCCCTGGGAGAGGGATCCCCTCTGTGGCTCTTCCTGAGTGTTTCTTCCACATTTTTTTTCCTGTTAAAAGGGTTTTGCAAAGCCTCTCACTTGAACCGAGGGTCTAAAGGAGAGGTGGCTACTCCTCGTACAGATTGTAAAGCCCCCTCTGAGGCAAACTGTGTTTGTGACTTTGGGCTATATAAATAAAATTTGATTTGATTTTGATTTGATTAAATCAACAACATCTCATTCTGTCTTTACATAATGATGCATCTTTCTTCACACTAATGTTGTAACAGCTGTCCATATAGCCATCACTATAACTCCCCATGTTAAAAAGGAGTTGATTTTTCTTCAGGCAAGCAGACAAACCCGTTCCTTTACCACAGATGAAATAAAGTCCATTCCATACTGGAAATCACATTTTAAAATACCAACACGATCGAAAAGCCTCTTCGAATACCCCAGTCAAGATATTTGCAGCTGAGATTTACAAACGTTCAGCCTGAAATCGGTCATTTCGTTGTGTACTGTCGTTATCAGCCATGCCTGAGCTGCAGTTCGATGCACACACGCCGCTGCCTAATTGGGGCCTGGCAGATGGTGCTCTTTGCTCGGTAAACTCATGGCTGCAACAGCTTGGCCTCAAACTGATAATTTCCTGTCGCGTACTTCCTGCCGTTATCAGCCGCACTGTGTCAGTCTGTGCATTCTGACACACACGGTTAGCTGGCCATTAAGTCCCATATATTAAAAAGGAGCGATTTTTCTGCAGGCAGACAAACCCATTTCTCTACCAGGCAAAGACATCTCATCGGCGAAATCACATAAAAAGTTGTCACTTATAGATCAGAAAGCCGCGTAATAGCCGGTTCAACGATAATCTGCTAACGGTTTGGTTGGTAGACGACTTTTCTGTCGGGTACACTCTGCTGTTTGCAGCTGTTTACTCTCGGCCGCGCTTTCTCCTCTGTCACTCAGACACACGCATTACGCGTGTACCTGTCCCTCTCTGGCAGCACGCCAACGCCAAATGTGTAAACAAACTAGCGCGCATGCAGCACACAGAGTGTGTCAGTTGATTGTAAGGAGCAACGACAAGTTAAACTAGAGTGCCTGAAAGAGCACACTCCATTAATATTCCGACTTATTCTTAAACTTATTGAGGTGCCTGAAAGAGCACTGACTCTATATTATTCACTCGTTTATATTGAGTGTGCCTGGAAGAACACACTCTATATTATTCCTCGCTATTTTGACTTATTATTGATGTGCTCAGAGCGCACACCATATGTTATCCAATCGCGCTTTATTCTTCTCTTTCTTCTTCCTCTTATTATTATTCTTACGCCCCTTTTTTAGTTCGCTTCGTTCCCAGAGTTTTTTGTCACACATACACAAAAAAGGTGTCAAAACGATCGGCTCAGCTGGGAATCATTGGAATGTATTTTCAAAGCATTGATCAAAACGGTTTTTGCCAAAAACACACTCAAAGAAATGAATGGGTGTATTAAGTGCAGAATGTTTGCAGCTAGGAGGAGTGATGTCATCGCCAGAGTGCAGACACAGAGAAAAATTTGTCTAAAAATAAATCTGTATTACATTGTTGCCATGGGAAATCATTTATAGCTAGAACGAGGAAAATTTGTCGCCTCACTCATATTCGCGGTTTGTTAAAGCTGTCAGTATTATGTTTTGGCGTGGAGACGAAAAGATGCGCAGCAACACCTATCTCTCCTGCCCAATGTACTCCATGTTAATTTGACAGGAGTAGTTTCCAGAAGAGCAGGGGAGTACCTGCTCTTTACCTGATGACCCCGGCCAGCTTTACACAATTTTCACCTGAAATTGGCGCGAACTGCTCCGACAGACGAGGAAGCCCACCACACTCTGCTTTTTGGTTTTGCGCATGCCTTATAGGCTTTTTTGGCCAATTCCTCGAGGGGGTTCTTTCAGAGACTTTATGTGTCTTTCAGTGGGACAGTCAGAGGCATGTGAGCACCTGTGACTAATTATCATCTGACCTTGCAGCTGACTCCTGGTTGTTGTGCTCTCTTGCAGAAGACACACAAACACAGACAGATAGGATAGAGACACAGACAGACACAGGCACACCACGCACAGACAGACAGACAGACAGGGCAGACACACAAGACACACAGAGCACAGACAAGACCAACACACACACACACACACACACACACATACACTACAACAAAGTCTTTTCAAAATAAGAGTCCCTTTGCAAAATAAAAAGACTTTGCAAACTCTCTGATTAACAGATACTAGACCACACGTACAAATACATACAGACAGATCCACAGACAACACACGACACACACACACACAGTACACACAAACAGACAAAAAGTTTTCAAAATAAGTGAGTCCCTTTAAAATAAAAGTCTTTATAAAACTCTGATTAGTCAGACACAAGACTACACACACACACACACACACACACACACACACACCCATGCACAAATACACACAGACAGACATACACACACACACACAAAAGCAAAGACAAAAATCTTTTCAAAATAAGAGTCCCTTCAAAATAAAAGCCCATTAAAAAGGCAATGATGACACAGTTTATGTTAATACTGAATTTGCTGAGTAAAAATACACACTTATGGGTGTATGGGGCCAGGAGGGAGAGGAAAATTTGTCAAATTGCAATTGCGGCCGCAAATGTCAAGCTACAGACATGATTTACCACTCAAAACGAAGGAAAATTTGTCTTCTCTCATATTCATGTCATATCTGGGCCAAGTTAAAGCTGTCAGTATTATAGTTTTGCAGCACAAAGATTCAGCATAACACACATCTCATGCCCTACTCCCATGTTAATTTGAGAAGAGAAATTTCCAGAAGGACCAGGAGTACCTGCCCTTACCTGATTCTCGCAGGCCAAAGTTTATACAATTTCACTGAAAATCGGGCAAGAACTGGTCAATCGGACGGAAGCCCACTGTCATTTCGGTTTTGGTTTCCAGACATACCCATAGGTATTTGGCACATGGGGATTGGGCCACCAGGGATTACCCAGGACTAGAGTTCCCAGAGGGTGATTTATGCATAAATATAATTTCAGGAGTGCCACATGCTCTTGATCTGCAGTTCCAGTGGTTCTATAACGTGAGTGATCATGAAGGTGATCTTTTGCCGTTGAGAGCCCTGGCCTTACGGGGGCTGACCAGGGGTTCACTCTAACAACCCCAATGTTCCGCCAACCCTGAAGTCACTGTTTCATCAGCCCCGAGTCTGCGGAGTGCCTTAACGCCAATAGTGGTGGTATGGTGTACTTTCCATCTGGCGCGCCAGGCTGCGCCGAGCGATGTCTGTGGCTGTGGTTGACTCACCTCCGGGTTTTTTGGCTGTTGCGACGCAGGTGATCAGGATTTGCCGCAGTAAAAGCAGCTGCTCCTCCTGCTGGCGCCGCCGTCGCCCGGTGTCAGCCGTGTCCTGCCCAGCTGCATGGCTCCTCTTCCCGCTGGTGGGAGGAAGACAGTGCGCAGGCGCGACAACGGGAACCCAGTCTCGCCCGAGCTGGGGAACGGGGGCCCCCCGACGCCGAACCCACGGTTGCCAGAGCTCACGGCAACCAGGTTGTCCGTCCGATGGCGAGCGAAGATGAGTGAATCCAGGTCTGCAGGCAGATCCAGTGCAGCAGCAGCTCCTGGATGAGCTGCCAGCCCCAGGAAAATGTCGACAGGGCTGTGTTAATCCACCCACTCTCCACTGCCAGAGTGCGAAAGCGGATGACGTAGTCGCACACAAAGTCCTTGCCCTGTGTCAGTCTGCTCAGCTCCCTGGCCTTTTCCCTGTCTGTAGACACTGATCAAAAGTCCTCTGGGCGGAGGTCTTAAAGTCTGTGAAGGAGAAGCAAAGCGGAGAGTCACGCAGCCCACTCAGCGGTGGCCCAGGCTCTGGGCTCTCTCTGTCAGGTGGGAAGTCATGAATGCCTATTTTCGACCTGTCTGTGGTGAAAGCATGCGGAGCTGTTCAAAGTGTATCAACAGTCAATAGCAAGAAAGGCCCGGCATTGTCCTGGTTCACCAGAGAAACGCTCCGGGGGGGCCAACTTTATTCCCATCCCAGTCATGGAAGCGCCCTGGGTCGGAGCCGCTGCAGCTGTGAGTCCGGCTCCACAGGGTCAGACTGTCTGTCGAGGTGTTCTGCCAGCCTCTACCTGGGACGAAAGCTGACTAAGCTCTCAGCCCCATCGCCGCCTGGAACTCCTCTTGACGTGGGAGATGCGGGCTTCCTGAGCTGTAACGTGGGCCGCCCACCGCCAGCTTGACTTCACCTGCAGTGTGTGACATGCACTACATGCAGATCAGGAGCGAAGTAGGAGAGGAGAGTGCACGAGCGAGAAGAAACTCATCGTTATGTACGATGTAAGACAGAATGAGGTGCTGTTGATTTACAGTGACATGTTAGATATTGCCACAAATACTCACCTTTATAATGACTACTGAATAATAACATAACTAGGCCATATTATGTGTTTTCAGTTTTGGACAAGAAGGGCCATTTGCTTTTTTTTCTTAATTTTCTTTTTTTCATTGTATACTATTTTCATTTGACCCCATCCCATGGGTTAAACTCTGCATAAATAATGAACCATAATGAAACTCCATGCAGCAAGTACAGAATTTCATTTAAAGAAGAAGAATTACGGGTGATTAACAGCCTTTTGAAGATTTTTGTAGATTCAGTGCATGCTTTAGGCCAGGTGAGCCCGTATAAACACCTCATTAGCATTCTCATTGCTCAACCTTTGTTTGCATTTAGTGGGCTTCAGATCACAGAGCCAACATGAAGCTGGTTTGACTACTTTATACTATACTGTGCCTTGTGATTTGAGGTGTTCTATGAACAGGAGGATGACCGCTTACCTTTCATTTTTGTTCATCCCATAGGCGTAATTGTAACTCCATGAAGCAAGAACCTTTTTTCAATATTTATGTATACCGATAAATCAGCAAAGGCAGGCAATTCAAACCAAAAAAAGAACAATGACTTCTGAGAATCACAAGCCATCAGCAGGTGATTCCTACAATATGTTTTTGAATCTTTATGATCGCCACGCCCACACAAAGCCTCAAAATTCATATTTCCTTGATAACTTTACTGAGAGAAATTATATGAACACACCTGGTAGGTGTGTCTCAATTGAACATTGTCCATATAACCTTTTCAACCAGCCCGAAATTTCTTGCTTCCTGTTGATTTTCGTCCACACCCAAGAGACTTTTATGTGTCTTGCCATATTCTACAACTCGCTGAATTTGGTAATTCTGGTGTCCAAAATACAGTGGCAGGGCTGCTTCAAAGAAAACCACAAGAAGTTTCAGAGAGCTCTAAGAAAGTATATGAAAGCCCAACACTTTTGCCTTAAAATCAGCCAAAGTCAATAGAGTGTGACAGATTTTTCAAAAAATCGGCACTGTTGGCTTGATGGGTCGCCACGCCATGCCCTTGGATGAACAGTTTAAATTTTGTCTCAAATGTCAACACCATGTTCCTGACAATATCCACCTAGTTTGAGGGTGGATACTCAAACACTGAGGAGTGTTTGGAGCATATCCACGAGAAATATCGTCAAATAATATGGAAACTTCCTCAGCCAACAGGTGGCGCTGTGAAAATCACCAAATGTTGTCATGGAAATGTGTTCCAGGCCAGACTGCCATTATATATCAGAGGTTTGGGGAAGATTGGAGTATTTTTCGCAAAGTTATAGCACGTCAAATTCTTCGCGGAAAACACACACCGAATTTCGCGGTCTCCGCCCCTCCCACACACAGTGAATCAAAACTCACGATGTTGATAACTCATTGTCGAGGCTCAGAAGACATACACATGCCTAGTTTCAAACAGAAAGGATGAAAGCCCTAGGGAGGAGTTTGTTCAAATACTACTCCTGGAAATGACCCCAAAAACACTAAAATGCCAACTTTGAAACAGAATGGACGCATACACTTCGCTGCAGCCCGGGTCACTAAGACTTTTTGAAAGCCAGTAACAACAGTATGTAAATATACTCCCTCCAAATTTCAGACACGTGATGAAACTGTGTCGAGGGGCCTCTCCAAAACATGCTAAACCTAGGTGGCGCTTAGAGCTGGCTTTGTATGCCCATGTGCGACCCCAAAATACGGAACGCAAATTTTCGTGAGTTTTCAAACAAATATAGGCCTTCTCTAAAATGCGACATTGGGGAAGAAAAAGAAAGAAATAATAATAATAACTAGAAAAAATACGGTGCGGAAATACGGTGTGGATGCCCTCTGCCGAAATGCCCAATGCATCTGTGGAAATTTGTATGAAAAGATAGAATTGTAGATATTTTGTAAATATTTATGAATTTAAAGCAGTGTTCTAAGAAACCGTGAGATTACCTGAAAAAGTTGAGTAATCTTTCTATATTTAAAATATTTGTCACTACACCTTTAACTGAGGCACCTAGCTGTACTGCTCATCAAATATGATGGCACAGATCACAACATGAACAGAATAAAACACGATGTACCAAACAAACACATCTAACAAAGTTAACAGTTTTGTGCTTAGCCATGTTGCTTTCATGTAAAGCTAAATGCCCAGTACTACTGTATGAATGATTGACATATAAGGATCTTAGGTGGCAGCAATCGCCTAGGGTGTCGGTCAGGGACACTGGCATGTTCAGTGGATGGCATTAATGAGAGGCAGACTCCTTCTGCCACAAAGTTCAAGCTGTCATCTGCATTTAGGTGAACAGGTCTGCTCCAGCGTAGCGTGTGGTTGCTGCAATACAAGCACAACAATACAGACTGGATTAGAAAATAAAGTATAACTTGGATTGAGGCATGACTGAGCTTAAATATCTCTAACCAGATAACATATGAAATACAGCTCAAGATTAATTATGAATTTAAAGTCAGTAATAATCAATGAAACCATAATGAACATTAATCCACAGGCTTAGATGCAACATAAGAGTGACATACACCGCTACTAATCAATTATCATTCAGTATGTAATGTATAATCACAGAAATTAGCAACACAGCAGCATAAACTTCAGGCTATCGCTTAGTTAGCGATTAGCTACTCGTTAATGCCAATTGTTCGTCACATTATACAAACCGATGACAAAACTACTGCTAAGTCATCAAAATAGACTCATGGATCAACACAAACATCACCAAAGTGTAACACAGAAGTAAACATCATAACTCACTGCTCAATGGACGCACACACTGCATGTCGCTGCATCTGACGCTTGCTCTGCAATACAACATGTGGTCCATTCAAGGACCTCGGCAGTGTGGGAATTCACATGTAGTAATATAAATAATGAAAACATGCACAAAGGAATGATCTTTTGTACAGTTACAATCAGCCTGGCAGACTCTGTGTGCTACATGCAAGACGGTTTGTTTATTAACGTAGCGCATAATCCAGAGAGGACAGGTACGCGGCGCGGTTCGAGTGACAGAGGGAGAGACGCTGACCGAGAGTAAACAGCTGCGACCTTTTTTACATCATTTCCACCACGGAAAGGATTTCTTTCTCGCCTGGGTAGAGAAACGGGTTTGTCTGCTTGCCTGCAGAAAATCACCTTTTAATGTGGCAACGCAATGGCAGTTGACCGGTCTGTGTGTCGACTGCTGCTCAGATCGACATACAGTATGAGCTGCATCGGCAAAGAGCACCATCTGCCGGGCCCACCAGAGATGCGCATGTGTGTCAGACTGCAGCTCAGAGCACGACTGATAACGTTAGGAGTTCATGACAGAAATGACCGATGTCCGCTAGATCGCTGTAAATATCGCTGAAAACTTAATTTTTTTTGACTGGGCGTAGTACCAGGCTTCTCTCCTGATCGCCTGGTATTTTTAAAAATGATTTCCGGTACGGAATGGATTTTATTCGCCTGGTAAAGGAACGGTTTGTTCATGCCTGAAGAAAAAATCGCCTTTTAACATGGGAGTTAATGGGAGTGCTGCAGGACTAGCTGGTGCCCGAGGCTCATAACATCAGAAACGGTGAGGTTGACAGCTTAAGTGATGACATAGCTGGCATAGCTAATGTAGGTATCCAGTTTTCTCACGCTTGCTGGGCAAATTTGCGTCTGTAGCATGACATTTGCGCCAGGACAGACTGGTATGTTTTATGTTTTGACGGACTTGTTAGCTGCTCTTTCACTCTAGCTCTGACGCCACCGCCTAGCAGGTTAATACACACCCATTGTAAACGCTACAAGTAAAACATACTCAAATTTAGTGTTTAATTGTTTAAAAAAGGGTAAAAGATTTTGTAAAGTTGTGGACAATGTTAATAGTTTAACATCTTGTCTACAAGTAGTAATTTCAATGAAGTCTGTAGGACAAAGTATGGAGAAGTTGTTGTTCGTTTCAAGTGTAGTGGATCTGTTGACAGATTTGGACGATTTTTCCATTCATCCTTATGGTTGGAAAATTTTACAAATATTTAATCATTTGAACAGCATAATTGTAGAGATTTGTAAATTAATAGCTCCATTGTCCTGAATGGTGGCATCTGGTGGTATTATTTTTATGTTTGTAGGAGGTGGATTTGTGGCACTTGAAAGGCTGCAAAACGTGAGGAAGAAGAAAATAAAATAATAAACTTTGAAGAACACGCCCCTCTGGGCATCCACAAATAAAAGCCGCAAGCGTCATTGAACGGGCCCTCGCGCAGGTCGGGCAAGGTTTAAATCAATCAAATGAAGTCCCTGGGAGGAGTTTGTTAAAACAGAAACATAAGAAATACCACTTTTTCTCAGAGGGTCAAATTCTAACAAAATAGCCATTGAATTCACACCGCTTTATCAAAATCACAATTTTCATAACTTTTCATAGTCAAGGCCTTAAGAAATAATAATAACATCAAGTTTCATTTAGATGGAATGAAATCTGTAGTAGGTGTTTGTCAAAAATAGTCCACACATTTGCCAGAATTGGGCCAAAAGGGTCAATTTGATGAAGTCAGCCACACCCACACTGTTTCATCAAAATTTGAATTTTGATAACTTGTGTAATCTTCAGCTCTATATGAACACACCCCAATAAGTTTAGAAGTGGACTTGATAAAATCCCTAGGAGTGAGTTTGTTCAAACTGACCACACACATTCGCTTTCAGGATTGGCCAAAGGGTCAAATTTGACACAGTGCCACGCCCACACCGTTTCATCAAAATTCATAATTTAGGAAGTCTATGTGAACGCACTTACTAAGTTTGGTTGATTGGATAAACCCAGGGAGTGAGTTCGTTAAAGTAGACCACATTCAGGGGCAAATTTGGATCAAATGGTCAATTGACATAGTGCCACGCCTGAAATGAAGCTTCTAATAAAATTCACTTTGATAACTTTTACCAGAAGTATATATAAATGCAACTACTCGTTTGAAGTCAATTCGATAAAACTGGGAGGAGTTTGTTCAAATATGACCTCTTCTCAACTGTACTGAAACACCAAAATGGTGATATTCATTCTAAATATCCCGCTTCCTGTTCATTTTAGCCCATTGGTTCCAAGAGACTTTTTTGTGGTCTTGCCATGTTCTACAATTCGCTGGAGGTTTCATAACTCTGTGTCCAAAACTGTGGCAGGGTTGCCTCAAAGAAATGGAGATAAATTTTGCCCCGCCCTAATTAATTATGCAGGCTGAAATTTGCATAACATTGCTCTTAATAACCACAAGAAGTTTCAGACAGCTCTGACAAAGTATATGAAAGCCCAACACTTTGTCTGAAAATCAGCCAAAAAGTCACTGATGCATTTTTTTCCAAAAATTCACACTTTTGGACTTTGACAGCCCGCAGTGTTCACATAGCTTCTCAAAACTCACCATTTTTGGAGGGTTTCTTCCAAGGTTGTTTCTGGATATGTTCCTCAGATCAGTTTCAGCACCGCACGGTCAATATAATTCAAAAAGGTGTTTTTTCTATCGCCACTAGGAGGCGCCAGAAAATCACCAAATGCTGTCATGGAAATGTGTTCAGGCCAGACTGCCAGCATATATCAGAGGTTTGGGGAAGATTGGAGCATTATTCGCAGTTATAGCACGTCAAAAATTTCATGAAAACACGCAGAATTCTCGTCGCTCGCCTCCCACACACAGTAAATCCAAAACTCACGATTTTGATTATGTTTCCTCATTGTCAAGGCTCAAGAACACACACGCCAAGCTTTCAAAAAGATAGGATGAAAGCCCTAGGTGGAGATCGCTCAATGATGCACTCCTGAAATGACCCTCAAAACATGAAAACGCCAACTTTTGAAAAACAAAATGGATGCCGCGACGCTTGTTGTAGCCTGTCACTAAGAGACTTTTTTGTAGGCCTGGGGGAGATACATGTTGCCACCGAAAGCCATGTCTCTATGTGAAATTTTGTCAATGGCGCAGGCTCTGTACAAGATTTTGTAGGTGGCGCTGTGGGAGCCATCTTGGTCCGAAGCCTACAGACTTCCGATTCTAAAAATTTCAGCATACATTACTGCTTGAGTTTTTAAAAATCCTAAGGATACAATAGGGCTTTCGCTGCCCAAACGTTGTTTGGCGCCGTGCCCTAATAAACATTTGAAATTAATAGGCTCGCACTGCTCAGGCCCTAAAAAATAATACACAAACATTCGGAATTCAATAGGGCCTGCACCGCATGCCGGGCCCTAAAAAAAAAAAAAAATCCTAAGGATGGGGGGGGGGGGGGGGGGGGGTGCAGAAGACCCGCTGGAGGCTGCCGGGAGACCTTGTTCCTCACACAGACAGGGCAGACACCACATATTCCCCCACGTCCTTCTCCATCGCTGACCACCAGAAGCAAGGCTTGATAATTAAGATGGTTCGAGCAGTACCAGGATGGCAGGCGACCCATGAGGTGTGAGCCCAGTGGATCACCTGTGGACGCAGGGAAACGGACACAAAGAGACGATTTTGTGGACACCCTGCTGGGACAGGGGTGTTGGCAGAGGCTTCTTTCACTCTTCTTTCAATGGCCCATGTGGCCTCTCCTACCACACAGGAGGAAGGAAGAATTGTGGAGGGAGTCTTAGGCCTGGGGTCAGGATTGAACATCCAGGAAAGGGCGTCAGGTTTGGTATTCTTAGAACCGGTACGATAAGGTGAAATTGAATCTACTGAAGAAGAGCGCCCACCTGGCTTGCCTGGAGTTGAGACGCTTTGCTGCTCTGATGTCCTCCAGATTTTTATGGTCAGT
The DNA here is from genome assembly GCA_028641955.1 of Protonibea diacanthus. NCBI lineage: Eukaryota > Metazoa > Chordata > Actinopteri > Sciaenidae > Protonibea > Protonibea diacanthus. The sequence goes on from CM053989.1 coordinate 24,846,293, forward strand.
CCACACCAGAAATGGCTGCTCAGCTCCCTTGAGCCAGTGCCGCCACTCCTCCAAAGCCACCTTCACAGCCAACAGTTCTTGATCATCCACATCGTAGTTCCTCTCTGCTGGGGAAAGTTTCTGAGAGAGAAAGGCACAGGGATGGAGCTTTCCATCAGAAGGTGACCGCTGGGAGAGCGGTCCCCAATACCCAGATCCGAGGCATCCACTTCCACTATGTACTAAAGATGAGGATCAGGAAGGGCGAGAACTGGAGCCGAAGTAAACCTTTTATCTTCTTTTAGCTTTTAGAAGGCGGACTCAGCCTGGGGAGACCACTGAAACTTGGCATGAGGAGAGGTTAGTGCATGCAAGGGCGCTGCCACAGAGCTAAAGTTTCTAATGAACTTCCTGTAAAAGTTGGCGAACCCCAGAAAACACTGCACCATTTTGCGATTATCAGGGGTAGGCCACCCTACAACACTAACCTTCTCTGGGTCTATCTGGATGTGGTCAGTGGAAATGATGAAGCCCAGGAAGGAGGCCGAAGTCACATGGAACACTTCTCAGCCTTGACAACAAATCGTGATCGAGGAGATGCTGCAGTACTGACTGCACGTGCTGGATGTGCGTCACCTCATCCAGGGAAAAAATCAGGATGTCGTCCAGGTACACAAAGACATAATGATTTAACATGTCCCGCAGGACATCGTTAACCAAAGCCTGGAATACAGCTGGGGCATTAGTTAGTTCAAAAGGCATGATGTGACACATCTCGGCAATCCTCTTAAGGTCATGTGTTTGTTTTTCTTCATTTTATGATTCCTGTTCTGTTTTATTGTGAAACTTATTTCAGACCGCCTCACTTCCTGCTCCTGTGTTTTTTCCCTCCAGTGTTGATTGTCTGCCCCGCCCTCATTAGATTCACCTGTATCTTGTTACCACTCCCCTCTCTTGTGTATTTAGTCTGTGTTTCTCCTCCTCTCTGGGCCAGTTCGTTTGTACCTCAGTGCCTTACGTCCCAGCCTTTGTTACTTCTAGCGATCGGATTTTCTTGGTTTTTCGATTTTGCCTGTTTGCTGACCTCTGCCTTTGCCTAGCCCATTTGGATTTGTTTGCCTTGTCTGACTGATCACTGTGTACCGAACCCTCCTTCTGGCAAGTAAACTAAGCCTTGTTTGAACTCTGAACTGTTTTTGAGTCGTGCCTTTGAGTCCTACCTTTTGTGGAGCACCAGTCTTAACAGTACGAACCGGCCAACCATGGACTCAGCCAACTCAAATGCCCTGCACTCCTCCATTCAAGCCCAGGAGGAACAGATTTCTCGTCAGGAGCAGGAACTCTCTGCAGTCTGTGGCGGAATGAGGGATCTTACCCGGATGCAGGAAGAGTTTCAGGCCTCCATTGGAAATCAAATGAACCTGCTGAATAATCAGTACCAACATCTGATGAGTCGACTAGATTCTTTCATGGCTTCTCCCTCAGCTACCGTGACAGTCCCGGTTGATGCTCCTCCACCGGTCCACCTGTCCAGAGGGGGCAGTCTCATGGAAACCTTCCTTCATGGCATTCTCCGCGTCATGCATCCCCTGTTACCAGCTCACCACCGGTTGTTCCAGAGGAACCCATGCAGCTGGGAAGAGCCAGACTCAGTCCAGAGGAGAGACAGCGCCGCCTACGAGAAGGCCGATGCATCTACTGCTCACAGCTGGGTCATTTCCTGTCTTCCTTTCCAGTAAAAGACAGGGCTCGCCAGTGAAGAAGAGGGAACTCATCACCCCTTCCCAGACTCTTTCTCATCCTTTGTTGGTGGACTCCGGGGCTGATGAGAATTTATGGACTGGGAATTGGCCAAGAGGTCTCGGTCTTATTTCTTTGCCCGAAACTTTGGAGATTAGTGCTTTGGATGGTCGATTGCTGTGCAGGGTCACTCATTGCACTCAACCAGTCCGACGTACCATGGCTAGTAATCACTCTGAACTCCTGAGCTTCCACCTGTTCGAGTCTTCGTTACATCCTCTCATACTAGGGTTACCGTGGCTCGCTAAACACAATCTCCACATGAACTGGGCCACTGGTGAGGTTATGGGCTGGAGTGAGGGATGTATGTTAACCTGCTGCTCTTCTGTTTTCTCTCCAGAGTCTCTTCAAGCCTCCCTTCCTGCTACCTCAGAGGTTGCTGTGTCTGCTCCCGTCTCCAAGGATCCTCCCTTTCCAGATTCTGAGTTTTTGGACCTGTCTAGGGTTCCCTCCTGTTACCTCGACCTAAGGGAGGTTTTCAATAAGGATCGGGCCACGTCTCTACCTCCACACCGGCCTTATGACTGCTGCATTGACCTTCTGCCTGGAATACCTCCCCCCAGAGGTCGACTCTACTCATTATCAGCTCCTGAAAGGGAGGCTATGCAGAAATACATTGACTCCTCCCTTGCAGCTGGCATCATCCAACCATCCTCCTCCCCTGCTGGAGTGGGATTTTTCTTTGTGGATAAAAAGGATTAAAAAGGATAAGACACTTCGCCCTTGCATCGACTATAGAGGTCTGAACAACATCACCATTAGGAACAGGTACCCCCTTCCTCTTATTTCTTCAGCATTTGAACTGTTGAAGGATGCTAAGATCTTTACCAAGTTAGATCTTAGGAATGCATACCACTTGGTGAGGATTAGGGAGGGGGATGAGTGGAAGACGGCGTTTAACACCCCCAGTGGCCACTATGAATACCTTGTCATGCCTTTTGGTCTCACTAACGCTCCAGCTGTCTTTCAGGCCTTGGTCAGTGATGTCCTTCAGGATATGTTGAACCAGTTTGTTTTTGTTTACCTGGACAATATCCTCATCTTCTCCCCGGATGAAGTCTCCCACATCCAGCATGTTCGCCAGGTTCTGCAGCGCCTTCTCGACCACCAGCTCTTCGTCAAGGCAGAGAAGTGCGAATTTCACGTTTCCACTGTCTCACTCCTGGGTTTTGTTGTCTCTGCCAACACCATTCAGATGGATCCCGCCAAGTTTAGTGCCGTGGCTGAGTGGCCCACACCTACCAGCTGCAAGTTGGTACAACGTTTTTTGGGGTTTGCAAGTTTTTACAGACGGTTTATCTGTAGCTTTAGTTCTGTGGCAGCTCCATTGCATGCTTTAACCCCCCCCCATGTCAAGTTTCAGTGGACACCCCAGGCGGATCTGGCTTTTCGCAAGCTTAAAGAGCGTTTCACCACAGCCCCCATCCTCTCTCTCCCTGACCCACGCCTGCAGTTTGTGGTAGAGGTTGACGTTTCTGACGTAGGCATTGGGGCTATATGGGGCTCTCGCAGCACTCTCCAGTGGACAACAAGCTCCATCTGTGTGCCTTCCTCTCTAGGAAGTTTTCCCCTGCTGAGAGGAATTATGATGTGGGAAACAGAGAGCTACTGGCGGTCAAGGAAGCATTGGAAGAGTGGCGTCATTGGCTGGAGGGGGCGGAGCATCCATTTCTAGGCTAGGTGGGCACTTTTTTTTAACCGTTTCAACTTTACCCTGTCCTATCGGCCTGGGTCTAAGAACACCAAACCCGATGCTCTGTCTCGTCTGTTTGACCCTGTTTCATCTCCTAAGTCTCCCTCTTGCATCCTGCCTCCTTCCTGCGTGGTTGGGGCTGTTACATGGAGTGTGGAAAAGAAGGTCCAAGAGGCTAATGCTGACATCCAGAAGCCAGATGGGTGTCCCCCCAATTGGCTGTTTGTTCCTGTTTTTCTCCGCTCCCAGGTCATCCATTGGGCCCACACTTCCTGATTCTTTTGCCATCCTGGTGTTCGCCAGACCATCTTCATCATTAAATAGCGCTTCTGGTGGCCCTCTATGGAAAAGGAGGTGGGGGAGTATGTAGCAGCTTGCCCAGTTTGTGCCCGATGCAAGGTTTCCCGTCGCCCTCCACCGGATCTCTTACATCCGCTCCCTGTCCCTCATCGTCCTTGGTCAGACATTTCACTGGACTTCGTCACAGGCTTACCTCCATTAGAAAGTAACACCACAGTTGTCACAGTTGTTGACAGATTCCAGGATGGTTCATTTCATTCCTCTGCCCAAGTTGCCCTCCGCCAAAAAGATGGCGGAGATTATGCTGTCCCATGTGTTTCGCTTGCATGGTTTCCCCAGGGATGTGGTGTCTGACCGAGGTCCCCAGTTTGTGTCCCGGTTTTGGAAGGAGTTTTGTTCCCTTCTTGGAGCCACTGTCAGTCTTTCTTCTGGTTATCATCCTCGATCCAATGGTCAAACTGAGCGGCTTAACCAGGAGTTGGAAACCGGCCTTCACTGTCTTGTTTCTCAAAATCCTGCCACTTGGAGCAAGCACCTCATTTGGGTTGAGTACGCACACAACACCTTGCCTTGTTCTTCTTACGGACTCTCACCCTTCCACTGTGCTTATGGCTACCAGCCACCATTGTTTCCTGACTTGGAGACAGAGGTCAGTGTTCCCTCAGCCCAAACTCTCATTCACCGTTGTCGTTGTGTGTGGAGTAGGGTCCGTCAGATGCTTCTGAGAAGTTCTGCACGGTCTAAAAGGATGGCAGACCGCCGGCGGATTCTGGCTCCTTCTTACAGACCAGGTCAAAGGGTGTGGTTGTCTACACGGAACCTTCCATTGCATGTGGAATCTCGTAAGCTAGCTCCTCGGTTTGTGGGTCCATTCCCTGTCTCCAAGGTGATTAATCCAGTGGCTGTGCGTCTTCAACTTCCCCAGTCCATGCGGATCCATCCCACATTTCACGTAGCCTGCCTCAAGCCTGCTAAGGAGAGTTCCTTGGTCCCTGCCTCCATAATAAACGATACAGGGTCGGAGGGACTTATCCTTCTTCTCCACAAAAAAGAAGCCTGTGCCAGCAGAGGAGGAAGACAGAGGGATGATACTGGCCTTCAACGAGAAGTCAATGTACTGCTGCATGGCCTCCCTCTCTGGTGGGGAGAGGGAATACAGCCGGCCCTTGGGAGAGGCCCCCAGGAAAACCGGTCACATCTGGAGGCTCACTGTGGACATGACCGGGCGAGGAGGCGACATCTGGTGCAGAGGCATCAGAACCAACCACAGACTTGACAGCACAAACGGATGGAGGACAGGTGAGAAAACAATCCTTTCCCCATTTCAACACCCTGCCCGTAGACCAGTCAACATGGGGATTGTACTTAATTAGCCAGGGTAACCCCAAAATTAGCGGGTGCAGAGATGACCGGAAGATATGAAAACTGATGAGTTCAGAATGATTACCGTTTATGTTGAGCTGGACAGGTTGAGTACGGTGAGACACCCAGCACAGAAGGTGACCATCAAGAGCGGTGGCTTCCAGAGGCTTGGACAGGGGAACAACATCAAGGCCCAGACGCTCTGCCACCTGCTGGTGCATAAAATTCACATCCGCCCTGGAATCCACCAATGCTGGGTGAACAGCCCTCTGCTCGGATGTGACAAGTTCACCAGACAGGAGAGGTCGGGAGAGATGTGGAAGACGTGGTCTGGCTCACCAGTGCTCTCCTCACTGGAGAGCCCTGTCTGGACAGGATACGAGAAAATGTCCAGACTCTCCGCAGTAGATGCACCTGCCTTCCCGTAGGCGTCGCTGTCGCTCCTCTGGAGAGAGCCGAGCTCGTCCCAGCTGCATGGGCTCCTCCGCAGCTGACAGTGGTGGTGCAGCACTGGAGTGCTGTGGCGAGTGACCCAGGAATAGCACCGTCTGCCCTCTCTACCCGGGAGGGACCACTGCATGCCAGCTCCTATCCTTCTCCCTCTCCCTCAGCCTACTGTCGGTGCGAATGCAGAGGGTGATAAGTGAGTCCACGAAGGACAAGAAGGTCTTTAATGGAGGCTGAGAGACCATGAAGGAAGGCGTCGAAAAGCAACGCCGAGTTCCACCTGCTCTTGGCCGCGTAGTGTGCGAAACTCGATGGCCTAGTCCACTACACGACATCTGCCCTGCCGTAGCGACATCAGAGCCTGGGCCACCTCACGACTGGGAGCGGTGGAGTCAAAAATCTTGCTCAGGGCGTCCATGAATCCACTCAGACAGTAGCAGATGGGAGAGTCCCGTGGCCATTCTGCTGTGGCCCAGGCCTCCGCTCTGCCAGACAGATAAGTGGTGATGAAGGCTCGCTCGGTGGGGAAACTCCCAGCGTGTAGGTCAAAGTGAAGCCCACACTGAACCAGAAACGGTCGACACTTGCCCACCCCACCAGAGAATTGATTCGGTCGAGCCAGAGGGGCAGCAGGAGCAGTAGAAATCCCCGGAGAGCATGGAGTGGGAGCGGGAGTAGAAGCAGCAGGGGTTGTCGCCGGAGGTGGAAGTACGGAGCGGCCCTCCAGCCGAGTCACCAGCTGCTAGATCTGGGCCCACAGTTGGCCTACCTCATTCCCGACCGAGGCCTGGAAACTCTGATGGTGGTCCTTGAGTTCATCATCACACGGACATCAGAGAGTCATTCCTCCTGATGATGAATCCGGGTCCCCTGGGCCCGGACGGCGGCGTGAACAGCATCCGAGTACACGAGAGTTCAGTCAGGTAAAGCAGGCAAACAATCCAAAGGAGTAAGGCAAGAGCAGGGTCCCAGAACAGGCGAGGGTCGAAACCGAGAAGCACACTAGGAAAACGCTAGAGAGTAGGACGCATGGTACACTAACAATTTGGCACTGGGAAAGGGAAAACAAAGGGTATAAATATACAGGTGATTAGGGGTGTGACAAACACAAGGTGGGAAAACTGGGACAGGAGTGGGCGGAGCAGGGACTGACTGTGACAAAAAAAAAAAAAAAGTTAAAAGTGATGAAGTTGTTACTCCCTATAAGCCATGTCATGTCACGTCTAAATCTAAATCTTCAGTCTATTAGAAGGACATATACAGTATACTGTACTATAGTTGTAATAATTCGTTCAGAGTACAATGAAGCCCTGACTTATTTTATTAGCAAGAATGAAGGAGGTCAATGAAGATCAACTGAATACAGTGTGACTGAAGTGTTCAACTGCAGAGATCTGCAGGAAAACAAGTGCTAAACACATTCACTATACTACACCAATCTCTATCACAGCTGTTACAACAACAGGATTAGTCACTTATAATTTGAAAGAATCCCATCATTGCAATAAATGTACCTTTCATTTTGAGGATCATTTTCAAAGTGTGTTTTTTAGCACAGAGAATTACAAAGCTATCTGGGCACACTGAGCCACATTGTAATTACAAGGCCTCACAGCACATGGAGTGATTCTGGCTCATCATGCCATCGTCATAAACCTCTGCGCTTGGCATCCTAAGATGTGGCTGACAGATGAGGAGACATCTCTTGGTCTGACTACAATTACAGTCCAAAGATACAAGACAGGAAATTCTTTATTAGCATTTTTAAAAGCCTTCTGTGGTGGACATAAAGAAATCCGCCTGCTATGTATTTTGTCAGAAATGAAACTAACATCTTGATTTGACCCGCCATTTAATGGTCTTATGAAGGTGCAGCAGAACAGCAAACTCTGGATGGATTAGAAGTGCATATTTTAGGGATTAAACAGTATGGTGTCACTAACAGACCGTGTGAAAACAGATAGATTGTCAATTGTCAGATTGTTAATTACATTTTATCTTATTTATGTGTTTGTATTTTATTATTTTCTGTTTAATGCACCTTCATGTGTGAGGGGCCCTGTAGACCATAAACACATGCTCAAACTATTGACTGGCTGTAAATTCTCTTCTAATGTTTTGCAACAAGAATGTGTTGCTGCCTGATAATCAAAATTACACTGCAACTGGAGAAATTTTGGAGGGGAGCAGGTGCAGTGTATTCTGTATGCTGGGGGGGCTAACAAGGTGATAAGGAGGTACAGTCCGTGCAAGTACATTGAGAGGCAGGAGCATCACCTTGCACACCTTGCAGTGTGATGCATTCAACAAAAGAGACTTTTTTTTTACTTGGGCAGATTGCTCTGTTTTCTATTTGAAGTGTTTCATTCCAGAAAAATAAAACATTGTGAATAAACACATTTTGAAAAATATACTTTTGATATATTTTTGGGTGAATAATGACTGGAGTATGAAGCGTTATCAATGGTCAAATGACTGTACTTATATACCTTTGTAGTCTTCTGACTGGCCATCTGTGTGATCTGGAGAATCACAGAACAGCTGGTACTCCAGGACGGCCGGCAGCCCACCACCAGGGGCGGACTGGCCTACGGGAGTAATGGGAGTTTCCCCGGTGGGTCGGTGGGCTGGCCTAGTACTGACGTTAGTGTGTTTACATTTTTCTACCGTCTAGAAGGGAGAGGAGTGACTAATTAATATTAGTGACGAGCATTAATTCTCTGTCCGAACCCGGCCAAAGCTCAAGCATGTGGGAGTCTCTTTTCATACAGTACAGCTATCAAAATACAGAGGAGAATAGGGCAGAAGTGGTGGAAGAACAAAGTGTGGCCTAAGAGGCCCATGGTGAAGCAGACACAGCCCTTGAAAGGCTGGTCCAGGCCAAAAGATTTTAAAAAATGAATTTTGTTTTTGCTCTCCAGCCTCAGCTCCCCACTAGCCCAGTTTCATACACTCCAGCCATTCTTGTCATTACAATAACAGGAACTTCTGTCAGTGCTAAATCATCTTTTTTTAAAATATGAAGCAATGTTGTCTTTTCCCTCTATTTTCTCCTCAGAGTACACCAGAATGCCTCATTTATGTGTTAAACATCACATTTTTTACTGGGGGAGTGCCACCAGACCCCCTACAGTACTTTTTTTTTTCAGTTCTCAAGTATGGTGTGTTTGAGTGAGTGAATGACAGAGAGAGCCGGGTCGGCGTGACCGGGAGGGGGATGCTAGTGAGGTGGGTGGCTGTATTGTGATAATATTATTTGTCTAGCTTGCTACCTTTTAGCACAACACATTTAGGCTAGTTTGAAAAACATCAGCATTGTGTATGGACTAGGGCCAGACAGCGCTCAGTAGCATTAGCCAACATTAACAGCATCCGCCACCATCATCCACTGCCCCGGCCCGAGTGGGCCAGTCAGGTACTAAATTCCCAGGCCACTTTTTTTCCCCAGTCCGCCCCTGCTTCTGACCACTGAAAGTGCTTTGCACTACATGTTATACACACATGCATACACTGACTGCAGAGGCTGCTATGCAAGGAGACGACTGTTCATTAGAATGTAGCAAATCACATTCAATCACACACAGCCATCAGGAGCAATTTGGGGTTCAGTGTCTTGCCCATTGACTGTATAAAACATGGATTTAGTCCCCCACAGGTTTTGTTGTGAAGTGGCTCTGGCTCTTGACATCTTGGCAGTTCTTCCTCTGCTGCCTCCCAGCTAATCCAAACATGTGCAAAGACTTGCAACGTGGGTGGAGCTGAGACAACTGAATGAAGCCTGGTTACTCAAACAAGCCACCTGTGAAAACACCCATCTGTCAATCAAAGCTGCTATGCTCTTAATTCTGCATAACTTTTAGCCTTAATATAATGTGAGCATGTGAGTTGTATATAAATTCACCCTCAGCACAATTGTTATGAACAGGGAAATTAGCTATAATTTCCGTATATACCATACCGTATATAGAGACCAAAAAATTTTTTTTTGTACCAGGCTGTAAACATGTTTATTTCTGCTGTTAAGTTGGACATTTTAGTATGGGAGACTGACTCACTTCTGGAGCCAGCCTCCTGTAGCTGTTTAAGGAGCTTCATTTCACAGTCAGATATTGCTGATTGATCTTGCACAAAAGGACACATGCACACTGGAGGAGCTGTGGATTGAACTGTGTTTCTGTCCTTCCCTAACCTTAACTGAGTTTCTAAACTTAACCAAACCTTGACCACTTGCAAATACAATACAATACAAATATTTTTTGTAAATTCTTGGGATGTCAGATCAGAAAAGCTTATATGAAATATTATCAAAGGCAATGAGTTGTTGGTCATTTTCAAGGAGAATAAAAACTAATCTAAAGGATATTCAAAACCTTAGTAATGACTGTCATAGCAGTCATTACTAATCCATTTACATCTGTCTAATCTACAGAGTGGCACAAACAGAGTCCAGGTCAGCAGTCTGTGTTTTTAATTGGCTGGGAGAAGACTTCAAAGGCCAGCAGAACTTATCCAAACATTTATTTAACTGTGGGTTCAACAACAGCAACAAAGTCGTTAGTTTGTCTTCTCTTCCTTACCCTGTTCCTAGCCTGTACCCTCTGAGGACAGCAACCAGGAGGAGGAAGTGAGCAGCTTCTTCCTGAAGTTGTTCTCATAGTGGGCTGCACTGGACAGAGTTGGGCTGTAATACTGATAGCATTTTTATCATTTAAGTTAAAAACTAGTGACTGGTCTTTTTAATATCTTGTCCTCTGAATGCTGACCACCACCTCCCAGTGTACCCGCTGTGCAGATCAAACATAGCCTTGCAAATACAAAGGTTCTGGACTATGTTGCACTAGCTTTTCATAAACCCAATGCTAAGTTTGCGTGTTAAGTGCTTCCAAAGTTCTCTTAGCTAGTTTAAACTTGTGTTAGTCATGTAGAAACCTGAAAACAATGTTTAAATTACTCTCTGATATTATTATTATTATTATTATATGTATTTATTATTATTATTATTATCCATTTGGGGCAGGCAGAACAAGTAGTAACACAGTTGTTTATTTATTTCCACCTCCAGCAAATACAGAACAACATTACATCACTTTATTTACCACACTTTACTATCTCTGGAACTGAGAATGAAGACCCAGCAGATCTTCATCTCTCCTCTCTTGATGGGAGAGGCAGAGGTTTTATGTATTTAGAAGGAAGGCTACATTACATCATATGTGTTTGTGTTGTGTAGTCAGATAAGCAGGTGATAAAACTAAAACTTAGTAAATACAGTGGACTTCAAAAGTGGTGGTTATTGATCCGACTCTGGCTAAACCCAGAAATGTGTATTTCCAGGAGCTTCACCCTCTGCTTCAAGCTGACTTACAGCACATTAAACAAGTTAGACCTAAAGGTCAAGATGATTCATATTATTCATTTATAATTGTTTAAAAAAGATCATGGATGTTATAAATGCATTATTGTATAGCAGGCAATGTTGTGAATTCATCTCTCTTCAGTATGCTGTTTTACATAAGAGGAAGACCTAGAGTGGCCGCCTTGTGTTCAACATTGTGTTCAGTTTACTTCATTTTGTCCCTAGTCTTACTGAGGTAAAAGTACAGAAGAATAATCAGCATTTCCTCTGCATGGTGCGGCTCAGCTTGGCTCATCTAGGCTCAACATGCTTCAACGTGTTTTTCCACTGTTTGATATAGTGTTATATATTTTATATTTTATATATTAGTGTTATATAGTCACATCATCTTCAACACCACATAAACCATGGACCAAATGGAAGAACATCTGGAAAAGTTACTTCCCAAAATGTCATAATAATGATATTTCTTTCTTAGGAATGAATGATGATGTAGTTAAAAATTCATTTAAAAGGTGAATATATATGCGTGTGTGTGCATTACGTCGGCCAGAGAGCTGTGTTGTTTTGTCAGGACCTGAGACTGCCAGCAGGCCGTCACTATACCAGCTGTGTGACAGAGCGTCCTCGCTTTGCGCACCCTAAAAATATCCGTCGCCAAGTGAGCGGATCAAAGGGGGCAGCAACACCGCCATGAAACCCGCCCCGGCATTTAACCTAAAACCTTTCAGAGGAGGAGCATGCACTGTGAGCAAAGGGCCCGAGGCATCCAGTGCCGAGCAGAGGAGAGAAGAGAGACTGGCTCGGGTTTCAGAGACACGCACTGACGGCTGACCTGCGGCACATCGTTCAGAGGAGAAGCAGCGAATGGGACAAACGGAGCGGAACGGAATAAGAGTGCGTTCATCACTGACTAATGACAAACTACACAATGTCTCCTATTCTAACGTTTATGTAGTTGCTTGTCTTAGTGCAGCGAGGTAGTTTGGAAAAGATTTGAAGGAAGAAAAAAAAATCTGCAAAACTTCTTCTCTCCACAGACTGAGGCAGTCTTTCGTAAGATTTAACACTGAAGTGCAGGATTCCTCTTCTGCTGCTCTCCACCTGACGAATATAGGGATTTCCGTGTGGATAAAACCAAACATAGGTGTCTAAAAATGGAAGTGGATCATAAGTGGGGAGTCGCTAGTAAATCGGCCGAGGAGAGGAGGACTTGTGGAGAACAGCAACAACCTTTCAAGCCGCTGTGGAGAAATTGGAGAAGTTTGTCCGGCGTAACGATTTATATTGCTCTATCTATTCTGTGCATTGGAGGTTGCATTGTGGTTTTTGTGCGGACATCGGAGTTACAGTCCAGGATAGTAAGTGTGGAGCAGCAGCAGCGGGACGCCCAGCTCTCCGCGTGGATGTTGTCTGTGGAGCAGGTGGAGCCCGTTATCCTGGGAATACTGGACCGGATCCTGGAGGAGGTGAGCGATTTACAGACAAACTAATTCTAGAAAGAGCAATCTGGCAATTTATTTGCTGCAACTTCATGTGAGACTTTAAGCAGATGATGGAGAGGAAAGAAAGAAAGGTGTTCAGTTCAGTATTTTCTTTAGTGGATTGATCAGAAATTAAATTAATTGTATTACTTATTGATAAATATGAGTTAAGTGTTCTACTAACCCTTTTTCATTTCTGTAAAAGATTTAGTTTTAAATTAGTTCATATAAGCCAAACTAGACATGCTCTTTTGAATGGAGTCTATCTGAAGATATTAAGTATCATAAAGTAGTCATTAATCATTAGTAACAACTTGTAAACACTTAGCCTGCCTGATTAGAAAGATATACTTAAAACACAACAAGAAGTTTGAAAAGGATGCCTTATTATAAAATGGCACCATAAAATGGTTTTTAGTGTGTGCTCCTTTATGGAGATAGTCTGTGACAAGCTTTCCCTGGCCTTTCACATGTTGTTCCTGTAGTCACCCTCTTGACCTCACTGACTACTTCCACAGCTACACTTACAAGCTCTTACACACCGATTGAAGTCCCGCAGGGGCCCTGTTTTTTCTTCCTCCGTTTGCTTTGGCCTAACTTTTATTACCCTCACCCCCTTCGACTATCATGACCCCTTTCACTAAGGCAAGTATAATACACTTACCAGGACGCCAGGGACGATGCAATTCTCCATACTAGCCGGAGTCAAAATGTAAGAAAAGAGACCTCTTTCCACCATGTTTGGGAGACTATACAATGCAACAGTTCAACATTTTGGGAAAAACATATTCTTAGGATGAGAAGGTCAATGATCTGAAGTCAGGATGTGTTTAGGGCTATTTGAGGATTTAAAAAGTACTGAGATAATAAGACCAGGTCTCCTGAACCCCTGAAGAAATATATATGTGAACATTCCTGACAAACAGTCTATCAAATCAAATAAGACTTGATATATTTTGAATAATCAATGTCAATGAGAAGAGTACTTAAAGGTCCAGGGTGTTAGATTTATGAGACTATTTACAGAATATAATCCTCATAGTTTTTAGTCTTTATTAGTGTATAATCAATTGAAAACATTATTGTTTATGTTTATGTTTATGTTTACCTGCCAAGTCCTCTGTTTTGTTTTTTAACTGTACCTACTATGTCTATATATGTTTGTACTACGAGAGCAAAGTGTAACCAGAGTCAAATTCCTGCCAAATTAAAGTGATTCTGATTCTGAAAATAAGAGTATGGTTTTGTTATGCCTCACAGCAAGAAGGTTCCTGCTTCTGTCTGTGTGGAGTATGCATGTACTCCAGCTTTCTCCCCAAATCCAAGACATACATGTAATAGGTTAAGTGGTGACACTAAATTGGCTGTAGGTGTGAATGTGAGTGTGAATGGTTGTTTGTTTCTCTAGGTGCCCTGTGATTAAAAGGTGACTTGTTCAGGGTACCCCGCCTCTCTCTGTAGGTCAGCTGGGTTAGGCTTCAGCCCCTGTGACCTGATGAGGATAAGCAGTTACAGAAAATAGATGGATGTTTTTGTTACCTTAGAATGAGCCTTTGTTTTGTGCTTTTCATAAGTTTTGGAGGCTACAGGACAATTAAAGGTGCTGTTGGAGCTGTCTGGAGCTCCTCCATGGGGCCCAGTAAGTAGGATTTCTCTGTCTTCATTTCCAGACTGGCCTGGGGCAATGCAGCCTGCCTCTTTGTTTAGCTTTATGTGTATACATAGTCATTATTAATGGGACACAAGCACAGATGTGGGCTTTGTAGAGATGGAAAGACATCTGTGGTACTTTCGCCAACACAGTCCAGAGTCCACCATTCTGTCTCTTTCAGTGATGACCAGTTTCCTCTGTTATGGAAAATGTCCTGTTTTAACAGAGTTGGATTTTGTTGTTATTCCAGTCAAATTTGGATCTCAGAGCAATCCATTAGTTTACTGATTTATGTGTCCAGTAAATTTTGTTCACAGTTTCTGTGCTGGGGTATGAGGCTGTGTGGAGGGTTTGTGTTTGAAACACATCTATTTGTCTGGTTATTAAAACACATCAGTGAGCTACATTGCTGTGTTGAGTGACATGTCCCTTCATTACTATGAACACACACACACACACACACACACACACACACACACACAGTTTATTTTGGCCCATACACGCTGTGCTGCTGTGCCAAAAACTAGTGTACTGTGTTTGTGTTGTGTATTAATAGTGGATTAATCCACCACTGAAAATAGTCCCAGACAAGTTAGAGTTAAAAAACTATCAGTGTTCAGTAGGAGATTACTGAGCCGTCTTGGGGCTAAGAGCCAAAGAGAGTATTGGGAGGAGGATCCTCATGTTCTCACATATATAATTTTATGTTATTATATAACTGTGATATAAAAAAACAAAAGAAAAATGTAAAATCAATGGTACTGTATTTGTTTAATTTTATATATTATTTTTAATTTCATAATTTTAATGAATAGGTCAACATTTTGTGAAATACTTATTAGCCTTCTATCCAAGAGCTAGAATGAGAAGATAGATATCAATCTCATGTCTGTGTGTTAAGTGCAGAGCAGGATGTGGTTAGCCTAGCTAAGCAGTAACTCTTGAAGGAGATAGTCTGGCACTAATTAACACATTGTGTCTTGTTTAATTAGAATGGTAATAGGACATGTCACAATGATTTAGAGATATGTGTTGGAATCATTTCTTGGACAACAGAACATTGTATATTCCTAATACTGAGAAGAAAAATATAAAATAGCCTGTATGAAGGTTCACAGCTCCTCATAACTGCAGATTCTCAGCAAGTATCCACATTAAGAATTAATAGTAAATGAACTGTACTTATATATTTCCTTTCTAGTCTTCCGACCACTCAAAGCTCTTTTACACTATATATCTCATTCACCCATTCATACACTGATGGCATTAGCTGTCATGCAAGGTGCCAACTACTCATCGGTTTGAGGAGCTAACCATTCACACACTGATGGCACAGCCTTCAGGAGCAGTTTGGGGTTCAGTATCTTGCCCAAGGACACTTCGACATGCAGACAGGGATCGAACTGCCAATCTTCTGATTAGTGGATGACCCACTATACCTCCGAGCCACAAATTCAGTTGTACCTCAACCAAAATAACTGCTATACCCTTAACCCCTTAACATCCTTGAAAACAGTTTGACTCCCCTAACCTCCCCTGGCTCTGTTGTTATCTCACCCCAAACATGACCTCTTTAACATTTACAATTAACCACAAAGTGTTCTCCGCAGATCTAGTACAAACTTGTTGCTCATAGTGAGTGCAGAAGCATGATGGGATCTGGAGGCCACATTGTAGAGGTGTAGAAATGTGAAAAATATAGTCTCACCTTGCCCAGTTTTCCTCACTGTGATCCCCACAGAGCTATCACCCAATACGCTGCCATCTGTGCCCTATTTGCATTCTTATTAGCTTGCCTTGGACTATGGAATTTACTACAAACAATGGAACTAGAAGACAAAGCATATCGGCAGTGAAATATGAGTGAAATATGAGTGAGTGAAATATTAAAAAAAAAAAAAAAAAAGCTCAGTGAAGGCCATGAGTTTGAGCACTTTACCAGACCAAGTACCCCTGCTGTTCTAAATATGTGTTATAACTAATCTGTAGGATATCCTGGTATGAGCTAGTAAGGGGCTGAGTTAGTAAAGCTACAGACAGAAGTAATATTATTTCCTGATTTAAGCCTTGGTGGGTACGACCAGATTGATGCAATTTACATCCCCTTTTTTCCGATTAAACACAACAGCATGAGTCAAACACAATCCTGGAAACAGCAGTTCACTTTTTCCAGTAATAATGGTATCTCAAATGTCCATCACAGATTAACAGCCATTAATTGTAAACAGCTTGTACTGTACTTGTACTGTAGAAAAAAAGACACTCCTCATTTCTTTTTTTAAAAGAGTTTGGCTTTCTCATCTTTTATTTCATAGTACAACTGTAGATAGACAGGAAAGTGAGGTGACAGAGAATGTGACATGACATGCAAGCAAAGCACTATAGGATGGAATTGAAGCCAGGCTGCTGGAGTGAGCTTTGGTACATGGGATGGACAATCTACCAGGTGAGCTACTGCAACATTTTTAAAATGTGATTTAAATGTTTCTTAGAGTCAATCTCTTTGAGCATTAGTTTAGGGAAAACAATTACATTAAAATAAAGTGTGTTTTGTTACAACTAAGTTGATATGTTTCCTTGTGGTCACTTTAAGAATCACAAGATGTCAGTAGCAGGAAATTATGTCATGTGACCAGAAAACAGGAAGTCAATTAACAAAACTCTTGAGAGCTGGTGTTTATTTGCATCATCTAGAGTTAATCCAGTGACATCTGCATATGACATACATCTTTGGTAGAATTTGGTAGAATTGTGGGTATGTATTGATTGTTTTGTTTTTGTTATCTACAGTTGCAGATGATAATATTTGACATATGGTTACACACTGTAAAGTTTGTTTAGAGAAACATTCTGAGTTACAAATTCTGTATGACTGCACTATTCGTGGGCTGTTGAAAGTTCAGAATAATTATAAATAAACAGCAGGTAAAAAGTTCAAATGTGATGCAATGCAAGCATAGTGTTATTTAGTGCTACATAGTTTTGTTTCATGATGACATATTTTGTTTTTAATGTTGCTTTTCATTACAATGGTCACCACCATTTCAGGTTGTAGCCACATGCACCCATGTGCAGCTCTTAACATAGCAAACTTTGGTCCAGTGTGTCAGATTTAGATGACTCTATTTACAGAATGTAGCACTAATGGAATATAATATTCGCAACTCTCTTTTCACTAGTGTAGAATTAGCTGAAAATAAGAAACATTTTGGTTTTTGTTACCTTAAAATTAACCTTTTATATTTAGGTTAATTTTAAGGTTGCTGGTCAACCTCCACAGCCCAGAAAGGACAAACTAAATGCACTTAACCAATGACAGAGAAAGTCTGTCTGTGTTTTTTGTTTTGTCTCCCTTATTATTTATGCCTATAGAGGGAGTAAAAAAAGTAGCAAAACACACAGTCATTAGATTGTAGGACAATGTATATGCGAAGACATGACACGTGTTAAAGGCTAACAAGACACACTTATAGCTCTTATATAGCTCTGTTTTATTCCTTTCATGGCCTGCTATACCTGAAGTGAATTTCTACTCTGAATTATCTCCATAATCTACTTGGAAAAATCTGTCTTTTTGAGGGGGACTATAGAGAACTCTGGCTGCATGGCTCTCTGGATTAGTCTTACTAAAGACTTCTCCAGTTACAAGTGGGGTCTGCCAGTATCAACCAAATAAATTCCTGGAAGTATTCATGAATAATATAAAGTGGGTTAAGGGAAATTTATGCTGTAGTGTGCAGTCCTACAAGTGATTCTGCTTTTGAAGACTTTTGAATATGAGAGCACTTAACTTTGGAATTTATGAATCCTGTTGTTTTTTTTTTTATGCAGAATTTTAGGAGTGTGCTTTATACTGAATACATGAGTCGTTTTTTAAGTATCTACATTTGGTTTCCTTTCAGACTTTGTACTTTTAAATTCTCAATATGCTTCAGGCAAAATCCTTGTTAGATCCTCAAGCAGCATCTGAACTTTAAAAAACTGAATTAAAGCTCCATCAAATAGTTGTAGTAAAATAGATTTTAAAATATAAATTGTCCATTCACAAGAAAAAAACAGCCAGGCAAATGTTGGCCATTTAATGATCCCTGGTATGATTCATGGTCTTCCTCTAGGATAAACCAGGATAACAGAGGCAAACTGAGCCAACAGGCAGTATGCAGAATACTGCAGCAGTGCTCAGAACGACAGAGTCTTTATGACTTCCCCTTCAGCACCTGTTGCAGGCCTCTAAACAGGCTGTGCAGGCATTCCTCTGCTAGTGACCACCACCAGTGGGATTGACTGCTATGCTGTGGAGAATGTACTTGTATGGTTTTGTATTCTGTTCAGGTTCAAATCACACGCAAGGCTTTTGTTGATGTCATGAGGTCATCTATCACACTTGGATATCTCAGGAAAGACTAAAATGTGTTGGCAGGCCTTGCACTGAACAATAAAATAATAAAACAATATAGAGTTTTTGGTGTAATGTTTAAGAGGAGCAGTCTTTTATTTGTCAGTCAAGTTGCAGTCTGAGTTCATACAGCTAACAGTTTAAAATATCAGTTAACTTTTGTGTGTTTGTTTTTATATTGTGGTAGTTAAAGCGCTTTGAGTGGTCAGAAGACTAGAAAGGAGTACAGTCCATTTACCATTTATCTATGTTAGCTTAAAAAAGTAAAAGTAATCAGGGCTCATGGGGCAGTAATATAATTCTGGGCAAAATGCTTCTTGTTTTTCTGGCATTAAAGAAAATTAATGAGTTAGTGGCAGCATTTAACACACAAAAAAAGTTCTATCAGTCAAAAGTTCATTATAAATATCTAAGGCTCTAACATTCCTCCTCTGTTTCATCTTTTGTACAGAAGCTCACAGCACGTCTACCAAAGGCACGAGAGGTTAGAGAAGCTCCACACAGCTGTCTCTGTCCCCCAGGTATGTTGCTCGTCCTCCATCCATTCACCCATCTGCACGTTTCTCACATTCTCACTTCATACACAAAGCACACAGGGCACTGGACATGGGTGAGGAGCTGCATTTGGCAAGATGCAAGTGTATGTTCACTACTACAGTTTGTTTTGCCAATATGATTCTGCTTTTACACTGGATATACAATATGTCAGTCATAATTATTGTATTCTGCCTCATGAAAGTTTTTATGTTGGTCTACCTTCTGGTATGGATCAATAGAGCTCAGTTGCCAAGGGTTGAGAAACATCTTAATTGATTACAATCATCAGTGGACACAATGTGTTTTGACATGTGACGTGTTTCCCTGTGATGGTTTAAGGTCTTTACATTATACTTTCTTCATAAGTGCAGATAATGACTGCTTTTACAACAGGTTATCAACATGGTTCCCTTTTTCCACACCAACACTGCAACTTCATTATTGAGAGTTTGGTGTGGGTTTATCGGCTCTTGTGGGTTAGAAATTTGCAATGTCACAACAGTGACTGCATGTAGAGACACATTTATTTTATAATGCTACATGCTCTCGCTCTCTCTCTCTCTCTCTCTCTCTCTCTCTCTCTCTCTCTCTCTCTCTCTGTGTCTCTGTGTCTCTGTTGCTGACTGGATCCGCATCCGCATAATAGTCATTTGAAGAATCAAATGAAAGTGATCCAGTCTGTTTTATACAGCTTCTGTTGTGTTTGACATCATGCATGCTAGTTGGTGGCCTCACTCTGCACTTGTCTTCCTGAACTTAATCAGATACGATGACAAGCTGAGGTGTATTTCCATGATGGAAGTGGTTGTGATGATGTGACATCACTCAGTACGTTTACATGCAGCAAGAAATTAGAATTTCTGATCATATCAGATAATGACATGCATGAGACCGGATCACTTGTCTGAGTATACATGCCATTCAGAGAATCGGATAAACGGCCGGAGCATGGCTGACTCCATTACGCTAGGTGTCGCTGTAGCCCTCTCAACAAAGAGCCACTTTCGGTTGACCTCTACTTATCAGCGACAACAAACTATCTGAAGGCATTCAAACAAAGATGGTGTACGAGGAGATTGACGATGCTACAACTACATACTTTTCGTGCATTATTTTCGTCCTAATAATGCATATAAAAAGGACAACGGATCTTTTGGCATCCGGGTGAAAGCCCCAGCGGAAATGTCGCGCATGCGCAGAATGCAAAATCCGCTTCAGATCCGATTGCTGAGTATACATAGCGTTAAATATCCGACTATGAACGAATTATCTAGGTGTTCTTATCCGATTTTGAGATGTCTGATGTGGTCCGAAATAGGTCCGAAGTAGATCGGATTAAGGTGTTTACAAGCACTTTGAAAAGTCCGAACTAAGTCTGATACGATCAGAAATTCGAATTTCTTGCTGCATGTAAACGTACTGATTGAGACATTCCTGGATAACCAGCCATGTGATCTACTCTATGGGAGCTGGACAGGCATTAGACTGGCCAATACTTACCTCTTTTTGTTTTTCATTTGTTGACTTTATAAAACATAATTAATTTTCCATAAGAATATGCTGTAGATGTATATAACTAAAATACTTAATAACCTTTCCAGATTTGCTTCCCAGAATTAAAATAGCGGAATTGCTGAGTCAGTCCTTCTGTGTCTAAAGCCACCTGTTTCTCTGCTGCAGCCCCCATGTGACAGCCATTAAGTTGTGTCTGTGTGTTTGTGTCCACATCATATGGTATGGATGGTAGAGTTGTTGGTGTGTTCAGTGAACAACTCAAGACAGACTTTGGCTCATGTGAGGACATAAATATTAGTACATATGTCGCATATTGGAATTTTGTGAAAAAGAGTTTCCCATTGATACTTTTAAGTTGGATGTTGATTTGAATAGTATTAACTTGTCTGTGATCTGTGAGTGTGTATGTGTCAGCAACAGCACTGAGAGCAGGAGGAGATGCCTGCCCCCACACATTAGAGTTAATTGGTCTTGTCAATAGAATGTTAGTGTTTTAACATGGCTGTAAGTGTCTGTGGGATGGCCTGTGAATGCCTGTTACAGTGGTGATTTTGCTTGCAGCTTCAGAGGAGATTCTCTACTCCCTGCAGGTGTGAAAGTCTTTCAACTCAGCTGCCAGATGGTCTGGCACTTTTACAGCTTTTTGTGACTTTCAGGTTGACAGTGACAGTCAGGTTTTTGTCTTGTCAAGTTAGTTATCAGCCAAAAAACAAACAAACAAACAACAAAAAAAAAAAAACACCAGCACCACCTTTTTCAGCAGAGCCAGCAAAATAAGGATTTCATATTATAGACATGACCACTGACCACACACTGCCCAACAGGAGGTTTCAAATTACATGGCTCTGTAAAACATGATGGCTCATGTTTGTCTTGAAACAATAGTCAGGTGCCCAGATAGACAGATGGGACAGAATGGGACATTTAAAAAAAAATTAAAAAAATAAATAGGTAGATAAGGTGCAGTGGCAAGATGATGGTGGTAGTAGTACTGATGATATGATGGTAATGTAATTGTAACTGAACAGTATATAGTAACTAGAAAAAATTCTAAAGAAATTTTGAGTGTGCCTGACTCTGGCCACGTCACCCCCATGCATTAAATAGCTGTCAGCGTGTTTGTGCATACTTGTGTGGTCTTGTGTCCATTAATGAGAGTTTTACAAAGTCTTTTATTTTGAAGGGACTCTTATTTTGAAAGACTTTTGTCTTGTGTGTGTGTGTGTGTGTATGTGTCTGCATGCGTCCTTGTGTGGTCTTGTGTCTGTTAATGAGAGTTTTACAAAGTCCTTTATTTTGAAGGGACTCTTATTTTGAAAGACTTTTGTTTTGTGTGTGTGTGTGTGTGTGTGTGTGTGTGCGCATGTGTGTTTGTCTTGGCTGTCTCTGTGTGTGCTTGTGTGTCTGCCCTGTCTGTCTGTGTGTGGTGTGTCTGTCTGTGTCTCTATCTATGTGTCTGTGTTTGTGTCTGCGAGAGAGAAGGATATAATGGCTGACATTGAAAATGTAGTCTTGATAGTCATTGATGTCATACACAGACCTCAACAAAGTTAGTCAAAGGCAGGCTTGAGGTTGCCAAGCAACCAGGGTCAGCTGCAGGTCAGAGTAATTAGTCACAGGTGTGCACATACACTATCTGTCTCAATGAGACGCACAGCAAATCTCTGAATGAAGCCCCTTGAAGGTGGCCAAAAACAGCCTATAAAGTGTGCCGCAAATCAAAAACTGGAATGACCGTTGGCTTCCTCGTCCTGTCGACCAGTTCCTTACCAATTTTCAGGCGAAAATTGTGTAAACTTTGGCCGGGGTCGTCAGGTAAAGAGCAGGGAGTGCCTGCTCTTCTGGAAATTTCTCCTCTCAAATTTACATGGGAGGACATTGGGCAGGAGATGGGTGTTGCTGCCGCATCTTTGCGTCTCCCGCCAAAACTATACATCTGACAGCTTTATGACAGCGAATATGAGTGAGACGACAAATTTTCCTACGTTTCTAGCTATAAATGATTTCTGTAGCTTGACATTTGCGGCCGCAGTCGCAGTTTACAAATTTATTTTTCGACAAAGTTTTCTCTCTCTCTACACTCTAGCGATGACATCACTCACTCTAGCTGCAAACATTCTCGCAATACACACCCATTCATTTTTTTGGCATGGTTTTTGTCATTTTTCGGCAAAACCGTTCGGTGAAAATCCTTTCCCATCGATTTCCGGCCGAGCCGGTCGTTTTGACACCTTGTTTGTGTATGTGCGACAAAAACTCTGGGAGCAGAAGCGAGCCGAAAAAAAAACACGGAAGAAACGTAAGAATAATAATAATAATAATAATAAGCCGGGTGGATAGTAAAGAGTGTGCTCTTTCAGGCACACTCAATAAGAAATAAGCCGGGTCGATAGTAAAGAGTGTGCTCTTTCAGGCGCACTCAATAAGCCGGGTGGATAATAAAGAGTGTGCTCTTTCAGGCACACTCAATAATAATAAGCGTGGTGGATTTTAATGAGTGTGCTCTTTCAGGCACACTCAATAAGCCCGAGAAATAATAAAGAGTGTGCTCTTTCAGGCACACTTAAGCGGTGGATAACATATATGTGCGCTTTCAGTACACTCAATAGATTCAGATTCAGATAAACTTATTGTCATTGAGCATTTGCATGTCAATGAAATTTTCAGTGCAACCCCCGTGTAAAAGATAATAAAATAACAAAACAAAGTAAACCAACTAGCATGCAATAAAAACAATAGAATAAAATAAATACAATGTGTACAAATACAATAGAAAAGTAAAGGGAATATGTACATGTCTGTGTGTGTGTGTATATAAGTCTTGTATATACATATATATATATATATATATATATATATATATATATACACACACTAAGGTGCATGGTTGAGAAGGCAAAGTGCAGTGGCTCATAGTCTGTTGTTCATTGTCCTGCAGCAGGTGATAGCTTCTGACAGCTCTGGGAAAGAAGCTGTCCTCAGTCTGTTGTGTGTGCGGATAATTCCTTGAACCGCTTTCCCTGATGGAAGGGTAATAAACAGTCTGTGGCCTGGGTGGTTGGGGTCCGTGACATGGCTCTTGCTCCCTCTTCTTGACTGCCTGCATATACAGAGTCCAAGTCAGGAGGGGGCAGCCCACGATGCCCTGTGCAGTCTTAACCACTCCGTGCCAGTTGTTTCTCTCCTGTGCTGCAGCTGCCATACCACACGGCCACACTGAGGCAGAGAGGATGCTTTCAATTGTGGCCCTGTAGAAGGGGACAAGCAACCGAGAGAGGAGTCCAGCCTATTTCAGTTTCCTGAGGAAGAAGAGCCTTTGTTGGCCTTCTTCAGGCGGCAGGTGTTCAGGGACCAGGAGAGATCAGATGCGATGTGATGCCCAGAACTTGATGCTGTCCTACACGCTTCCACCACCTCCGGGTCCATGAGGAGGGGGGGTTGATCAGTCTTCCGACCTCCTGAAGTCCACGATGACCTCCTTGGTCTTCCCTGTGTTCAGCACCAGTTGTTGGCTGAACACCACTGTGAGAGCTGGCGGCCTCTCTGTAGTGGGTCCGTTGTTCTCTGAGATGAGACCCACTACTGCAGTGTGTCGCCTGCTAACTTCACTACTGTGTTGGTGGGGTGATGGCACAGTCATGGGTGAACAGGGTGAAGAGTGCTGGGCTGAGCACACTCCCTGTGGCGTGGCCCGTGCTGAGGACGAGAGGGGATGATGTTTTGTTCCTATTCTCACCACCTGAGGCCTAATGAAGAGAAAGTCTCTGATCCAGTGGCACAGTGACGCAGGTAGACCACCAGCTTCAGCTACCAGCTTGCCTGGGATGACGGTGTTGGAAAGCTGAGCTGAGTCTGCAAACAGCATCCTGGCGAGGGCATTGGGCTGCTGGTGGGTCAGGGCCAGGTGCAGGGCATGGAGGACTGCATCTCTGTAGACCGATTCTGTAGGCAAACTGAAGGTTGTCCAGGTCCGAGGGGATGAGGCTCTGATGTGCCTGAGAAGAATTGCCAAAGCACTTCATGATCACAGGGGTCAGGGCAACAGGTCTGCTGTAATCATTCAGGCAGGTGGGGATGCCCTCTTTTGAACATGATGGTGGGAGGACTTGAGGCACTCGTGAACCATGGACAGCTGCAGGGACAGGTTGAAAATGTCCAGGTGATTTCGCCAGCTGGTCAGCCGACAACTTCAGAGTCCGCCTGACACCTCAACCGTCCTGCAGCCGCGGGTGTTGATCCTCTCAGATGACACCTGCGCTGCTGCAGGATCGAGGGGCTGGTGCTGCTCCTCCAGCCGTAGAAGCCGCCGCCTGCGGGCCGGGTTTGTTGCAAAGAAGCCGTTTAAGGTGTCAGGTGGTAGAGTCAGGCCGCCAGCTGGGTGTTGGGCTTGTAGTCCGCCATGGTCCTGATGCCTCTCTCCACATGTTCCGGGCTGCTGCTGTTGAAGTGATCTTCAACTTGTCCTTATACCGGAGCTTGGCCTGTTTGATTCTTCTCGCCCCGCTGGCCCTGCTGTAAGCCAGTTTCGTCACCAGATCTGAAGGCAGTATCGGCTCAGCAGGGACTCAACAAAGGTTCAGCCATGGTTTCTAAGTTAGGAAACACTGTGATGGGGTTTCTGACTGGGACATACGCCATGCAGAACTGGTCATAGGATATACAGATGATGTGCATACCTCCAGGTCTGCTCTCTTCGCTGAACACAGACCAATCTGTGTGCTCAAAGCAGTCCTGGAGCAGAGGAGGCCTCTCAGTCCAAACTCACTGTCCTGGTGGTTGGCTTTGTTCTGCAGGCTGAGGCTTGTAGGCCGGTATAAGCTCCACTGAGATGTGGTCCGACATGCCCAGGTGTGAAGCTGCTACAGCCTTGTAAGTAAGTAGAAGGCAGTAAACCTGGTCCAGAATGTTATTGTTCTGGTGGGAAAGCTATACTTTGTAAAATTTGGGAAACACCGCCGTTCAACGTGTTGCAGTCTCCGCCACAATCACAGCCGCCCGGTTGTCGTCATCTGCCCGCTGATGAGGCAGTAGAGCTCACGCTAGCCAGCACAGCCCTGTATGTAGGCGCCACAATAACAATGGCGGAGAGTTCTCTGACCAGCCTGAACGGCCGGCATTTCACCAGGTATTCCAAATCAGGGAGCAGAATGTGCCGACGTGCGTGGTTGTACACCAGGCATTGTGGTACGATAGCGCCAAACCTCCGCCTCTGCTCTTGCCTGAAGCCGCGTCCTATCCGCCTGGAGGAGCGCTCTCATTATCTCCACCGCGTCCGGGATGTTGTCAGCCCAGCCAGGTCTCTGTGACGACGGTAACACAGCTGTCCATCCGTGAGATAATTTCGCCGGACCTCGCCCGACCCCGGTTACGGTGAGACCTACAAGCCGTGGAAGAAAGAGACTCCGGAAGAGCCGGTCTGTGAGGGCTAGCTTTGTAGCCCAGCACGCATGCCGCTCGCTTGCGCACACTCAATAAGAATAAGCCGGGTGGATAGTAAAGAGTGTGCTCTTTCAGGCACACTCAATAATAATAATAAGAAGAATAAGAATAAGAATAAGCCGGGTGGATAGTAAAGAGTGTGCTCTTTCAGGCACACTCAATAATAATAATAAGAATAAGCCGGGTGGATTTTAAAGAGTGTGCTCTTTCAGGCACACTCAATAATAATAAGAATAAGCACGGTGGATAACATATAGTGTGCGCTTTCAGGCACACTCAATAAGCGCGGTGGATAACATATAGTGTGCGCTTTCAGGCACACTCAATAATAATAAGAAGAATAAGCCGGGTGGATAGTAAAGAGTGTGCTCTTTCAGGCACACTCAACTAGAAAAATTGTATTTCCTGTGGAAATACGGTGTGGATGCCCTCTGCCGAAATGCCCGATGCATCTGTGGAAATTTGTATGAAAAGATAGAATTGTAGGATGTTTTGAAAAATTTTATGAATTGTACAGTGTTCTAAGAAAGCGGGAGATTACCTGGAAAAAAAGTTGAGTAATCTTTCTATATTTGCAATATTTGTCACTACACCTTTAACTGATAAAATTCAGCTGTACTGCTCTCATCAAACATGATGGCACAGATCACAACATGAACAAAATAAAAACACATATGTAACTAAACAAACACACTAACAAAGTTAACAGTTTCGTGCTTAGCCGTGTTAAGCTATGTAAAACTAAATGCCCAGTACATTACCGGTTCGTTTGGGTCCGCTCAGGTCCACTCGTTGTCGCTCGTTACAATCAGCTGGCAAACTCTGTGTGCAGTCTTTATGTTAACGACTCGCCGGTTAACTCATCGTCGCGCGTTATAATCAGCTGGCAGACTCCGTGTGCTACATGCGCATGGTTTGTTTACACGTAGCGTTAGCGGCGTGCTAACCACAGAGGACAGGTTCACGCGTGTCTGAGTGACAGAGGGAGAGACACTGACCAAGAGTAAACAGCTACAAACGGCAGATAAAGTCGTGCACAGACCAAACTGTTGTAGTTATCGTCAAACCGACTTCGAGGCTTTCCTGATCTGTGGGTGACCTTTTTACATCATTTCCGCCACGGAAAGGATTTCTTTCGCCTGGTAGAGAAACGGGTTTGTCTGCTTGCCTGCAGAAAAATCGCTCCTTTTTAATGTGGCACATAATGGGCAGCTAACCGTCTGTGTGTCAGACTGCTGCACAGACTGACACGGTACGAAGTTTACCGAGCAAAGAGCACCATCTGCCGGGCCCCAATTAGAGATGCGTGTGTGTGTCAGACTGCAGCTCAGAGCACGACTGATAACGTTAGGGAGTTCACGACAGAAATGATCGATTTCCGGCTAGACCGTTAATATCGCTGAAACGACTTGACCGGGCGTATAACGAGGCTTTCCTGATCGTCTGGTATTTTTAAAATGCGATTTCCGTTACAGAATGGATTTTATTCGTCTGGTAAAGAAACGGCTTTGTCTGCGTGCCTGAAGAACAATCGCTCCTTTTTAACATGGGAGTTAATGGGAGCGCTGCAGGGACTAGGTGGTGCTCCGAGGCTCATAACACTGAAACGGTAAGGCTGGCAGCTTAAGTGATGACATCACTGCGTAGGTATCCAGTTTTTCTATGTTTTTCTGGGCAAATCATGTCTGTAGCATGACATTTGCAGCCAGGAGAGACTGGTATGTTTTATTTTTTGACAGACTTGTTAGCTGCTCTTTCACTCTAGCTCTGACGTCACCCGCTCTAGCAGGCGCGATACACACCCATTGTAAACGCTGCTGTGGAGTAAAAACATACTCAAATTTTGTGTTTAATTGTTTAAAAATGGTAAAAGATTTTGTAAAGTTGTGGACAACGTTAATAGTACATCTTGTCTACAAGCAGTAATTTGAATGAAGTCTGTAGGACAAAGTATGGAGTAGTTGTTGTTGTTTAAAGTGTAGTGGGTCTGTTGACAGATTTGACGATTTTCCATTCATCCTTATGGTGGGAAAATTTTACAAAATATTTAATAATTTGTACAGTATTAATAGTAGAGATTTGTAAATTAATAGCTCCATTGTCCTGAATGGTGGCATCTGGTGGTATTATTTTTATGTTTGTAGGACAGGATTTGTGGGACTTAAAAGGCTGCAAAAAACATACGGAAGAAGAAAAATAAAAATAATAATAATAAACTTGAAGAACAATGGTGCCCTCTGGGCATTCACACCAATAATAATAATAATAAGCGTGGTGGATAACATATAGTGTGCGCTTTCAGGCACACTCAATAATAAGCACGGTGGATAACATATAGTGTGCGCTTTCAGGCACACTCAAATAGCTCATATGACATAGATATTAGATGATTAAAAATTCAGGAAACTGCCTTTTTGAAAGCCCCTTCAAAATTTAACAACATTGCACGATTTAGGATATAATTATATAAAGGTTTCTGTTGCACTAAAAGTCACAATGAATGTATTATGTATTCTGTCTGGTTCTCAGAACATAGCTTTTATCTCTGGACCACAAACACACACGTGTTTGTGTGTCATGGATGTCTGTGATTTGAAGGACACCCAGTATTAATCTGAGCTTGACATGTTTCTGAGCAGCCTGTGAAAAATGAACTTTGCAAGTTGCTAAAAGTAGAGCAGCAGAATGTGAGACACTTTAGACCTCAGAGGTGCCACATAGTCTGTTGTCTTTCAAATGTTTATCATGACCATGAAACAAAACTTAGACCTAAAAATATGTTTAACATATGTGTAGCTTTAAGTGGCTGAAGATGAATCACCAGACACATTGCTTATGGTTCAGTGGGCCTCATATCAACAGTCTGGGTATGTTGTGTATGCGCAGTCACTACATGGCCCTATTAGGGTTAGACCAGGATGGGGTTATGAGACATGATAATGGAGCAAAGCCTATAAGCTACTTCAGACAGACAATTTCAAGTGCTCTGGCACTACATCACACATCCATCACACAAGATGTTGTTTAAATGCTCAGTTTATTCTTATACCGCTGTTCAGTCATCACTGCTGCTGTCTTTAGAAATATTGAACATATTCTGGTTTCCTTCATTGATTTGGCACTGTCTATCTTTAAGTAATAAAACTAGAAGTGTCTGCATCAGGCAGTTTAAGCCCATGAATGGTTGGGGCGCAATATACAAGCATGTGAAGTTAGGTCAACAGATTCATAATAATGATGGTTGAAACTTTCACAAAGATAAAAACAGAGCTTGTTCTCCGTAACTGAAAACCATTACAAAATGTATGAATTCAAAAATAAAGCTTTAACAATATTTCAGCATTGGCCAATGATGATTCAGTCTTGATTGCCACCTTGTGGATATACTTTTTACTCCTCCACACACAAAGTACTCAAGCATGGATGTGAATGCTGTTTCTTATGTCACTGCCATTTGTTATTAAAATAGACTATATGAGCACTGTTGGTCTGAAATACACCTGCAAGCTCTAATTCTAGTTTTCTTGGGGTTATTTGGCATCATCTCTTGCCATACTTGCTCTACATGCTCCAGCTGAACTGCAGGAGTGACTGGGTCAAAGCCTGGTAACCAAACATTGAAGGTATGCACCCTTATGTTAATGAATTATTCTGTGTAAGCAGATACGTGTCTGCTAATTTGACTTTTATATGACATTTTCTAAAAACCTCCTGTATACCAGTCTAACCCTTGTCTCAATGGCATAGAACACCATGGTCTGGATGAGTAAAACTATGTACTGTATGTGTCACCTCTCACTCAGTATCACATTGCCACCAACCATGCTGCCAAGAATAAAGATTCTTTCCCCAAGGACAAGAATATTCTGCAGAGCCTTTGTTTTCATTAGCAACCATTTGTCAGGTTTGATTGTTTTAATGACCTATTGTCATATCTCTATGTTGGGATGAACTGGGTAATTGGCCTAATTTTGGGGGGTGTTAGGGTTTGCAGGTTACAGGATTAGATAAGAAATTATGCACGATGTTACAGACTGTAACATGTTACATGTTGGTAGCAAAGTTTTGTTGTATCTGACTTTTCTGTGTTGCTCTCTGTGATGAACACGTTATATTGAGCAGTAAACTAGTAGTGCTAGTACTTTTTGTACGTTTATCAGTTAGTGACCAGTGAGATGAGCAAGGTCTATTTGTAGAAACTATCAGAGGAAGTGTACCTCATCATCACATAAACAGAGCATGAGTATCATTTGTGTTTCTCTGTTCTGCAATGAGATCAGGCCATTGTTATATTTCAGAACAAAGGAAACAGTGTGTGTACATTACATAGTGATTTATGGGTGTGAACATACATCAGCAAGAATCTGTCCTCTAAACATTGTCATAAACAATGTTTGCATTTTTATTTAGAACACCCTGAAGCAAGCCAAATAACAAATCCTGCCAACGATTGTTTCGATGCAAAACAAACCCAATTAAGTCAGATCAGTTTTAACAAACCATGTGAATACAAGCAAATCATCAAAGTAAAAAGGGAAGGAATGTGGTAGTCTTGAATTCAGTCCCAAAGTCTGAGAGCTAACTTGATTCCCACACATTGATGTCTGGTAGAGGACAAGTTTAAATTCTTTTTGGGTGAGACAAAAGAGAAGGAAAGAGAAAGAATTGTGAGACATGAATACCCCTCCTCCATCTCCTGTCAACTGCATTTCTGCCTCAGTAACGAAGCCTTATTACACAGGATTTAGTTGCTTTTGTGCAACAGCGTCACAATGTCAAAGACTTGATGCTATGGGGAAGGGCTCCATGTTTTCATCTAAAAGAGAAACCAGGTTTGGAGATATGTGGGTGTTTGAAACTGATGATCACAGTTTGGGATAAATGATTGATCTATTTTGTGTAAGCCTTTATTGTTCATTGTTTTTTTCTATAAGTAATATTTAGTGAGATTTAGGAATACCGCAGCATTGCTATAAAACATTTTAGATGAGCCAATAAAAATGGTTGTCAAGAAATACTTTTTGGAAGAAAACAAATCATGACCCAAACTGGCTGTAAACCTCCATCACAGTATATCAACTTCCTGATTCCAGATCTCAGCAATTACTTTAGTGAGTACAATGTTATCATAACTGATAGAAATCATGGTCAACTCTGGAAATGGGTCCAAAGCCAAATTTCCCTCAATACCCCCACAAGGTATTAATATTTCTATCAAACTCACGCAAATGAAAATCAGTTATGTTTGTATTTCCCTGAACACTGCTATGCTTATGACCTCAACTATATCTTGAGGGAGTCATAACATGTACCCTCCATCCACAATTGCTTGGATGGAATATGACAGGGCTGTGAGGGTGGATTAGAAATATGACACATATCTATCCAGTCCTGGGTAAAAACAGGAAGAGATGTGGAGTGGTTGAGGGTATTGTGGGTATGTTTAAGGCCCTTTAAATCCTGACATTTCTGAGGGGGGAAGTGGACTTTGACAGTTTACCTGGCTGGGATCCCAGAGGAAGCCATGACGGGAGAACAGAGAGATGTAATCTAATCCCCACTCCCTGACCCTCCACCATTTCCCTGCCAGCCACACAGCTTGGCAGTCTAACATGGTTGACACAATTTGGTCATTACCACATTTGGACCTGTTACACACTATACACACAAAAGTTCCACAACTGTTTTTTATTGTGGTTATAGTTTAAGGTTACTGATATTCAAGTTAATGTGTGTTGATGTTTACTGGGCTGCAGCAGTCGTAAGTAAGATGTAGTAAGAGACCACTGATAGATTCTATTGGACCCAGTTGGAAAACTTTGGCATCCTGCCTCAAAGCCCCAGATTCAGGTAATGCTCCTTCTGCATTTTCATTCACAGAACTGACTCACAACCACTGTGCTGTTCTGTAAGATTTAAATAGCGCACTGGTTAGGACAGGAGGGAAACCTGTGTAGATGTGCAATGCAGGAGCAATGTGACTTTTTTAGATACAAACCCTGAACTGAAGGGCTCCAGTTCCAAAGTGGCTGCCAAGATGGTGGTACAACTAGAGGACAACTGGATTTGTGGGCGCTAAGAATATTTCTAGCTGCTTGGACCCAGACAACTGAAAAACAACTATCTGATATTTAGGGTTGTAAATGTTAACTGAGCCAGATTCACAAGAATAATCAGCTGAAAAAACTTGTCTTAACTATCTTATCAGTGACTTCGACTGGCTCCTCTACCACTTGGTAGGGGTCGAACTCATGTTTTATTTATAAAAATGTGTGCTCATATAGCATTGCTGAAAAATTTGATGGATGACACTGAGGTAAACAATACTGTAGCCTTCTCTGTTTAAACTTTAAATTACATCAATACTCCAAGACCTTCTATATATACTACATTTAGTGTCTGCTTATAATCGTTCATTTTTTTAACCATACAAATGTCCACTGCACAACTACAATATACCGCAGTTCAGTTCCGGGCTCGGGAATCATCATGCCCACAATTCCTGTTGTCGCTGCACTGACTGTCTAAATAAAAGCAAAAATGGCTCACAAAACCTCAGTGCTACTGATGCATGTAATCCCCCTTGCTTTTTTTATCCTGTATAAGATTCAGTTGCAGCTAAAAGAGACACCACGCCCCCCATGTAAACAAGAGTCTTCCTCTAATCTGTGCAGCTGACAGGGGAGGGGGCAGGAGGGTCCCAGGGTCATGGAGCTGGTTATTTAAGTCCCCCAAGTTCACCTTGACATCTGTGCTGACAGGAAGAGAGCACGACAGATCCCCTTTCTTAGCTCAAGATAAGTTCACAGTACAGCTGCCAGTGTGTGGCCATACTTGGAGGAATGTGGTAGCCAGAGGTGGGGAGATGTGAGAAAGACAGGATACTGTTATAGGTTATACGTTATAAGTTATACCAACGTAAGAGGAGGGGGAATGAGTTAAAGAAGAGAAAAACAGAAAAGATGAAAAGGCATTAACTGTACTGTGTAGGAACTACAACACGGACACATTATTAGTTTATTAGCACACCTATACAATCAAATGCAAACCATTAGTGCAACTCTTAAATTAATACTCTTTGTTTTAAACAATATCCTTTTAGCCTAGTTTTTATTTAAGGTGCCTTGCCATTCACTGCTGAACTTTTAGGTCTTGATTATCATCTTGATCATATTTTTTATTCCCTGTGCCTCTTCACCTTATAAGTATGAATTTGCTTTTAACATTTCATTGAGTGTGCTTGAAAGAGCACTTTCTTTATTATTCTACGGGCTTATTCTTATTCTTCGTCTTCCGTTTCTTGCGTGTTTTTTTCAGTTCGCTTCTCCTACCGCATTTTTGGTCACACGTACACAAACAAGATATCAAAACGACCAGCTCGGCTGGGATCGGTATGCTATGATTTTTCTAAGCGAAAATGTATTGCCATTGCAGTGATAACACTGATGAAGCTGTCCCAAACATGTCCCATGTTAATTTGAGAGGAGAAATTTCTAGGGCAGGGAGCACCCGCTCTATACCTGATTACCCAGGCCAGAGTTTTTGACATTTAGCTCTCATACTTGACACAGAACTAGTCGACAAGATGAGGACACTCAGAGTTATTTCAGCTTTTGGATACAACCCAAAAGAGGTAGCGTAAAATGCCACGTCTTCGAGGGGCTTCATTCAGAGACTTTCTGTGTGTCAGTGGGAGAGACAGAGTGCATGTGTGCACCTGTGACTAATTACTCTGACCTGCAGCTGACCCTGGTGGCTTGGCAACCTCAAGCCTGCCTTTGACTAACTTTGTTGAAGTGCTACTGCAGTGTCAATAATAATGTATGGGGGCGACAGGGCCAGAGTCAGGCACACTCAAGTAGAAAAATTTCAAAAGAAATTTTGAGTGTGCCTGACAGAGCACACTCTATATTATTCACCTGGTGTATTAGCTAGCAAGCTATGGGAGTAAGTGCCTCGTGTCGTGGGCACTCGGCACTAAGTAGAAAAATTTCTAAAGAAATTTTGAGTGTACCTGACTCTGGCCCTGTGGCCCCATTTTAACATTTAGCACTCAAAATGGACAAAGAACTGGTCAACAAGAAGCCCTCGCTCAGGGTTATTTCGGCTTTTGGATATGACACACCATTTGGCATGTTTCACCACCTCTTTGAGGGGCTTCATTCAGAGATCTTATGTGTCTGTCAGTGGGAGAGACAGTGCATGCACACACCTGTAACTACACCTGTCGGCCTGCAGCTGGTTGCTTGGCAACCTCAAGCCTGCCTTTGACTAACTTTGTTGAAGTCTCTGTATGATATCAATGACTATCAAGACTGCATTTTTAATGTCGGCTATTTTATCCTTCTCTCACACAGACACAAACACAGACACATAGATAGAGACACAGACAGATACAGGTAGGGGGTAAGGGAATGCCATGCAGCGACGGGCGGCAGAGTGCCCTCACACTGTATTTCCGCATACATATATGCATACAAGCACGTGGAGGCCATGAAAACTACTGAGTACCATGAGTTGCTACAAATAAATTTTTATCAAAATGGACTAGCCTGCCGCATCATTTTTTTGCCTTGATTTTAGGGATGTCTTTGAATTCAGCCCTCTGTAGGTTGATTTTCATTTCCATTAACGATGCGGCATCCTTTCGTTCCTAAAAGGAAAGATATCCAGCATGATTTTTTTCCCCCATTGAGATCTGATATGTTTTCAAAGTGTTCCTTTAATTTCTTTGAGCAGTGTATTATTTTTCTTCTTCCGGACGTTTTTCGGTATCTAACTGACCCTACAAATTTTGTCCTACAAAAATAAAACTTATACCACTAGATTCAGCTTGTTTAGGACATTCCTGCTTATCTTCAACTTTTTTTCTACTATTAATATTTATACATTTTTTTCAACACAAATTTTTTACCATTTGAAATACATTGCACAAACTTCAAATCTTTCTACAAACCTTCTACAAACATTTTACATTTATACTACTTCTACTACTAGTACAGACTTCATTCAAATTACAAATTGTACACAAGATCTTAAACTATTAAACTCGTATTTAACTTTTTATAAAATCTTTTACGGTTTTTAAACTATCAAGGCTTAAATTTGAGCAGGTTTTTACTCAAATTCTGCGATTAGAATGGGTGTGTATTGCGTCTGCTACAGTGAGTGATGTCATCGCTAGAGAAGAGAGGGAGAGAAAAATTTGTCGAAAAATAAATTTGTGAACTGCGTTTAAGGCCACAAATGCTAAGCTACAGACATAACTTATACATAGAAACGTAGGAAAATTAGTCTTCTCACTCAGATTCGTCTGCTAAAACTAGGGGCTATTTTCACTGTTGTTTATGTAATCAATGACTATCAATGCTACATTTTTAATGTTGGCCATTTTATTCTTCTCTCTCACAGACACATAGATAGAGAGACAGACCGACAAGAGACAACCACACACGCAGAGACAGACAAGACAAACACACACACACACACACACACACACACACCTAACTACTTCCACAAATTTTGTACTACAGAAACAAAAATTATATCACTAGATTCAGCTTATTTAGGACATTACTACTACACTAACCTTCTTCAAACTAACCTTCTACAAACCTTTTACAAACCTTCTACACTTTAAACTACTTCTCCTTCTACTACAGACTTCATTCAAACTACAAATTTCCCCAAGATCTTGTACTATTAAACTTGTATTCAACTTTTTTTAGATTCAGCTCATTTAGGACATTACTACTATTATTTTACTACTTTCTACTATTAATATTTTACAAATTATTCAGCTTTTTCTACAAATTTCTTCCCGTTTAAATACATTGTACAAACTCTAAATCTTTCTGCAAACCTCCTACAAACCTTCAACAAACCTTCTACACTTTAAACTACTTCTCCTTCTACTACAGACTTCATTCAAACTACAAATTTCACCAAGATCTTGTACTATTAAACTTGTATTCAACTTTTTTTTTTTAGATTCAGCTCATTTAGGACATTACTACTATTATTTTACTAATTTCTACTATTAATATTTTACAAATTATTATACTATCTTCTTTTTCAGCTAATTTCACACTTTCTTATACTATTCTAATATTTTGTACAATTCTACCTTTTCATACAAATTTCCACAGAATTACACAACATTGTACCACTTCATACTATTCAACTCATACACACACACCTAACTATTTTCTACAATTCTACCTTTTCGTACAAATATCTACAGTATTACACAACATTATACCACTTCATACTGTTCTACTCATACACACGTATACCTGGCTATTTTCTAAAATTCTACCTTTTCATACAAATTTCTACAGTATTACACAACATTGTACCACTTCATACTATTCTACTGTTTCCAGCTCATTTCACATTTTTTAGATTTCTTTTCAAGCTTTATTGTATAGAGACGGCTAAAGAGTGATAGGAATGTGGGGAGAGAGAGGTAGGGGAATGCCATGCAGCGACGGGCAGCAGAGGGCCCCCACACCGTATTTCCGCAGGAAATGCAGTTTTCTAGTTATTTTTCTTCTTCTGTACGTGTTTCGGTATCTAACTGACCCCACAAATTTTGTCCTACAAAAACAAAACCTATATCACTAGATTCAGCTCATTCAGGACAATCCTGCTTATATTGAACTTTTTTCTACTATTAATATCTTACAGATTATTCAAATATTTCTACAATTTTTTACCATTTGAAATACATTGTACAAACTTCAAATCTTTCTACAAACCTTCTACAAACATTCTACATTTTAAACTACTTCTAGTACTACTACAGACTTCATTAAAATTACAAATTGTACACAAGATCTTAAACTATTAAACTTGTATTTAACTTATTTTTTTTTAAATCTCTTACCATTTTAAACTATCAAGCTTAAAGTTGAGCAGGTTTTTACTTAAATTCTGTGATTATAATGGGTGGGTATTCTACTTCATCTACTACAGTGATTGATGTCATCGTTTGGCATTTTACGTCATCTCTTCCATTGGCATCATTCAGAGGCTTTCTGTGTGTCTCAGTGGGAGAGACAGTGCATGCACACACATGCGACTAATTACTCTGACCTGCAGCTGACCCTGGTTGCTTGGCAACCTCAAGCCTGCCTTTGACTAACTTTGTTGAAATCTCTGTATGATATCAATGACTATCAAGACTACATTTTCAATGTCAGCCATTTTATCCTTCTTTCTCACAGACACAGATAGAGACACAGACACAGACACACCACACACAGACAGACAGACAGGGCACACACACAAGCACATACATAGAGACAGACAAGACAAACAGACACACACACACACACACACGACAAAAGTCTTTCAAAATAAGAGTCCCTTCTAAATAAAAGACTTGTAAAAGTCTGATTAACAGACACAAGACCACACACACACATGCCCACACACAGAAAAGACAAAACGGTTTTACCAAAAAAAACACCAAAAACCACAGCAAAAAAATGAATGGGTGTGAATGTTCGCCGCTAGATTGAGTGATGTCATCGCCAGAGTGGAGAGGGAGAGAAAAATCTCCACTCCTCAATGCGCTCAGAGTTAAGACGGTTCAATGATTGGATATACGGTTTGGCCAGAAGTCCTTCCTGTTCAAGGGGCACTTTCAGTGTTTTTTTTCTCTGTCAGCAGTGTCAAATGTCACAGGACCAACAGCTGTTGATTGCACTGCTGTGATTGGTGGACTCCACCTGGCCCCTCTCACAGACAGACAGATGCACAGACACACACAAGACAAAAGTCTTTCAAAATAAGAGTCCGTTTAAAATAAAAGATTTTGTCAAACTCATAAACAGACACAAAACCACACAAACACAAGACAAAAGTCTTTGAAAATAGGAGTCCCTTCAAAATAAGAGCCCATCAAAAAGGTAATGATAACACAGCTTGTTGTATTAATACTGAATTTACTGGAATAATTTATGGGGGCGACAGGGCCAGAGTAAGGCACACTTAAAATTTCATTTCATTTTTCAAAAGGACAACTTTTTTAATTTTATTTTAGGGGACTTTTATTTCATATTGCCAGTTCCATATCCTGATAAAGACCAGATGTGCATTTTAAAGCATAAAACTAGACCATGAGTAAATAAGAATGAACTTCTATTCTCCAAACAGGCACAGCTTCAACAAAGAGTGCCAAGAGGTTTAGGTAATCGTGTTTGGGCACATCATGAAGAATGTCCTTTGTCTGATATTTCAAATGCCAAATTGATGTACAGATCAGTCCCTGTAAATAACGCCTCTGCTTTCATGCTGCCCCCATGCCCAAAATTACTTTTCCAGATGCACACACTGTAAGAGTCTTCACCCGTGGATGGTTTACCTTTTGAGTCGGACATACGGCTCTGATTTGTCCGATCAGCCTTGAGGCTGAGCTTATTCCATTTCCCCTCATGCTCAATGGACTTTTCATATGAGGCCAGAAGCCACAGGGTTTGTGGGGCCACTTTACCACAGTGATTGGACTTCAGATTGACTTAAAGAAATACACACTTTTTAAAAAATGATGCTTAATTGTTTCTCAGAATGGAACTTTCAGGGTTCACAGTAACCTGGTTTGAGTATCAACTTTTTACTACTTTTTACTGCCCATGCAACTCTACAGTGGTCACATTTTCATGTTCCAACTTTTCCAGCTCCAGAAAAGCAATACAATTAGTTCCGTTTTTTTTTTTTTTTTTTTTTAGTGCCCGAACGCCTGACAACGTTTCGACAACGTTGAATTTCAAATGTTTATATATATTTTTTCATTATTTTTCTTTCCCAAAGTAAATTGCATTTTAGATGGCCTATATGTACTCGAAAACTTGGACATGGCCGTACAAAAATGGCTCTACAGTGCGACCTAGATGTAGAGTTTTCGGAGGGGCCTTTCGACACGGTTCCATCCATGTGTATGAAATTTGGAGGGAGTATGTAACATACCGAGACACATAAAAAAGCCTCTTAGAGCCTTGGTCTAACACCCAAGAGGAAGTCCGCCATTTTGAATGAAAAATCATATTTTGCCACGATTTTGATATTTCCACACCTCGTACTAAGACGAACTCCTAGAGCTTTCATCCTATCTGGAATCCAGAAGTTCCCCAAACCTCTGATATATAATGGGATTCTGGCCTAGAACACATTTCCATGACAACATTTGGTGATTTTCACAACGCCTCCTAGTGGCGATAGAAAAAAACACTTTCTTTTCGAAAAAAATTGTAACTCCATTGACTTTTTTTGTCTGATTTTCAGGCAAAAGTGTTGGGCTTTCATATACTTTGTCAGAGCTGTCTGAAACTTCTTGTGGTTATTAAAAATAATATTTTTAGAATAAATAATATAATATGTGTATTTCTTTTTATATATGTAAATAATAATATTATGCAAATTCCGGCTGCATAATTAATTAGGCGGCGGGGCAAGATCGCTATATAGTGCCCCCTTGAACTTTTCTTTGAGGCAGCCCCGCCACAGTTTTGGACACAGAGTTATGAAACCTCAGACGAATTGTAGAACATGGCAAGACCTACAAAAAAGTCTCTTGGAGCAATGGGCTAAAATGAACAGGAAACGAACAGGAACAGGAATGAACAGGAATATTTAAGAATGAATATCACCATTTTTGGTGTTTTGGGCTGGTTGAGAAGGGGTCATATTTGAACAAACTCCTCCTAGGGATTTTATCCAATTGACTTCAAACTTGGTAGGTATGCTCATATAGACTTCCTGAGTAAAAGTTATCAATTTCAGAAGAAACTGTGTGGGTGTGGCGCTCCATCAAATTTTACCCACTGACTAATGTGTGTGGCCTATTTTAACAAACTGTCCTCCTAAGGATTTCATCCCATCTAATTGAAACTTGGCATGTGTGTTCTCAAAATTATGAATTTTGATGAAACGGTGTAGCTATTTTGTCAAATTTGACCCTCTGAGAAAAAAGTGGTTGCTTCTTATGTTCTGTTTTAACAAACTCCTCCCAGGGACTTCATCTGATTGACTTAAAACTTGCCCAACATGCGCACATGCCAACGTCCGCACATGCGCAAGGGCCCGTTCAACGCCGCTTGCGGCTTTAATTTCTATTTGTTTTCTTTGAGCTCTTCGAACAAGTTTAGGCCTCCATCCTTACATAGGGCTCTCGGAGGACCTAATATTTTCTTTAGTGATGTTAGCATTGTCTACTGATGGAGTGGTGTGGTGAGTGAGGATGAAGAGCTTCATCAGACTCCACTTGGTTCTGTATGGGGGATCCATTCTAGGCTCCACAGACTCTGCACTGCATCGGTTCATTTTGACCTCTGACCCCCACCCACCCACTCACTGTGGCCCTAAAATTGTATGTGATAGTCTGGAAGTAAGTAGACTTAAGACATGATGATAGACATGTACTTTACTGTCTCTGTCCCTGTCTCTATAAGCCTTACTGTAAGTGCCTGTTTCCTGCTGCAGTAGTTTGGCATGTGTTCCATGGCATGGGTTTTAGGGAGGTACCAGCAGTATTGAAAATGTATTTGTCCCAAAAGCAGATAGATGAAGGTCTTTATTTGGAACTGCCTTACACTAGAGCAGGCCTTTACTTGTGTTTTCTTCATTGTAGGTACATAAGAACATCAACTGACGTTGTAGTCAAAGTTGAATCAATTTACATGAATTAGTAGTGCGAGTGAGTGAAATTACTGCTTTTGTTGTATGGATTGAATTAGTGCTCTCTAAATTAACATTAGGCTGAATTTACCATGTAAGCCAATAAA
Organism: Protonibea diacanthus; assembly: GCA_028641955.1. Lineage (NCBI taxonomy): Eukaryota > Metazoa > Chordata > Actinopteri > Sciaenidae > Protonibea > Protonibea diacanthus. The sequence continues at coordinate 24,887,038 of CM053989.1, forward strand.
GCAGATGTACCACTGCTCCCAGCTTAATTGGCAACCAGTCTTCGTTTATTCGTCTTTGTTCGACACTTCATTAATTGTTTGCAAATGTAGTTTTCTTTGAGACAATGAGACACTGGCATTGAAAGGCTGTCATATTTCCACAAGATGTGTTTTTCTTAATCACTCTTATCTCAGCTGCTTAACCTGGTGGGTTTATTTTAGAGAAGAGTGAGGAAGGAAAAGCACTTTGGACATCTGTCACAGGGTGACTTTATGATGCAGTGAAAATAAACAGTGATAATTAATGCCAGGAGCACTCCTCCTTGTAAAAGTAAAGCGGTTTAAGGGTCATTTCTTTTTTTTAGGATGATCTGTTTTTTTTAATGAGAAACTTTTTCATCAGTGCCTCTCTTGGTCAATTCCATTCATTCCTTTTATACCATTCATTCAATGCGAACAACCTCCACTTTAACATCTTTGATGCTGTGTTAATTTGGGTGTGGGCCCAGAGTGCCTTAGAGTCCTCTCAGTAGCTAAAGAATGTGCCGTGCTCCCACGCTGATGCTACTTCTTTGCTGCTTGTTGTCTTGTAAAGACGTTAGCACATTAGGTCTCTGAGGTGAGTCGAGGAATGCAACAGAAGCTTAATGGCTTTACCAGAGACACTCTAGTTAGCAAGAACCTAAAATCCTGGAGCAGTTGTCTGAGGATGACTGGAGCAATTTACTGAGAGGTGAAACATGAAATAGGCTCTATCAGGTTTAACTTTCATGTGACACTTCAATAACTGCACATATTTGCTGCAAGAATGGGCTAAGATGAAAAGTTTAGCTGGGCTTTGAATAGTTTCTGTCAATTCATCATTCAAAGGCTTGAAGCCACCTCCACACATCAGTTCATCTATCTATCTCTCTGTTTTCCCAAACTAAAGCAATCCCTATGAAAAATGTAGTTCTTCTGCCGGCAAGGACTAGAAACAAAAATCACTGGAGACTGAGGCTGCAGTCAGGTTAAGCTTTTCCCCAGCCTCTCCTATACAACAATATACACTATTCCAGTTGCTGAACCCCCCCCCCCCCAGCAAAAATATCATACTGAGTACAATTTGTAAATTGGATGGAGTTTAGAACCTAGCTGATGATCAGATGATCCTAGTTAGCAAACCACCTATCTATACAAGTAAGAGGTCATACCTGTTGACGGTGCAGTCTCGGGCTGTCTGTCTGTCTGTGTTTGTGTGAAAGCAAATGATGACACTATGTGCCTGTGCATGATGACTTCCCCAGCTGTTAAATGAGAGAGTGGTGTGTGTTAGTAGAGGAGGAAAAGGGGGGACAGTTGGTTTGCTCATCTAGCTTTTAACCAGCTGTTTGATGTACCTAACATAAACGTATTAGTTATTTACAGTGCAGGAGGAGGTAGTGATGAGGTGGAGGTGATGGCCATTTTCTCGCTCTTTACTGAATTGCGCCCCTCCCCCTGTGAGTCATCAGGCTAATGTGTGTTTTCACATCAGTGTTTATCAGTGTGTTTACTCAGGGAAAGTTGACAGTGCACCATGCTGTTCTAGCAGCAGCTTGCTTCACATTCACACCAGTACAATTAGCTTTTACGGTATCCCTGGTCAGATTTTCTCAATCAGTAGTTCCGAGATGAGAACCAGTGACTTTATGTTTAACACCTCACTGCCCACCATTGTTGCATTGGTACAGGAAATGTTTTGGGCATACATATACTTTTGCCTTTTGTGTCTTTTTTACAATGTTTATCCAGTTTGAATTGATTTTTGAAATTATTATTATTATGATTAATTGTTGCTAGTGGACAATATAATCTTTACCAACCTTACCTGTGTGCATGACACCAAAGTGTCAACCAGTAACTTATGTTAATTTAGTTTTCCATTGTTTTGCTCAATATCGGGTACTCTTTTTGGTATCACCTCGGTTGAGGTTCCATGCAAGCTGAGCTGAAAGTGGAGTGAAGACACTGCAGTCCATGGACTGGTCTGAGAATCATCAAAATGAGGACACTGGCCAAGATTGCACCATTAAGATTACCATTATTATTGTTACTACATTATTATTGTTACTAACTAAACACATTTTAGGAGCTTACAGAAATGCATTTAACTACATTTGTACCAGTGACAATTAAAGTGACCTTAACTAAACTTGACACAGAGCAGTCTCTTCTGTTTTTTTAGCTCTTTTTTTTTTTTTTTTGCTGAATCAATCCTTCTCTGAAGTTTGTCTCCTTAAACACCTCCATTATATCCATTATATAAGACGTGGACTGTGAAGAGCTTGAGAAACATGACCATGAAGTTTATCTCATCGTGTGTGTACATGTACGTGTTTAGGTCACTGTGACTTTGACATGTGGAAAGTACAAACTGCTGAACCATAATCTGAATATAGCCAGGAGTATTAAGCAAAGCATTTCACAGGCTGCATTGTTGAACATCGAGTTCAAATTGAGATTCAGAAACTTCAATTTTTATTTTCGTGTCATTCAGTGGACACAGATTTAAGTGGACAAATTTTTCCTTTCAGAGTTTCATTCAACAAAACAAAAAAAAATAATGTATGTCATCAAACATAAGCTCGAGGATGACCCAGTTTCAGTCCAACATATCCTCACATCCTGAAATAGACATTCCACACTCAGTCTGTTCTCAAGGTTGTTTTATATGTTTAGCTATCGATATAGTATTTGCTGGTTTAGTTAGTATTATTGGTTTATTGTTTTATGCACAAGAAATCTAAATCTAATGGTGAGATTGACATGTAATTAACTGTGCACATTCATGCTCCCAGAAGATGATCCTTTTACATTTTGGCCATGAACTCTCCTGTAGCTACTCTGCACTTTATAGCTTCAGTTCTTTGCAAGGTTTTGTGAATATTAAAATCAGCAGCAAGTGGTTGAATACAGATGTCCACACTTTGTATTTACCCCACAGTTAGAAAACATCTGCAAACACTATATTTTAGCTACCTTTTTCACTTTCACTTTATGACTTTATTGGACCAAATAGGGCTATGTGCCTTGCTCTGGAACACTAGAAATTTTAAGAACCATGTCAGAGTTCAAAGTAACTGTAACGAAAGACCTGTGTAATTGATCCCTGTGCTCACTGCTCTGTCAAAGCAGACTTTGAACACACACCTTTATCTGTCATGCTCAGTTCACTACACAAGAAGCATCTCCACATAACAAATGTTAAATAGTTGTTCCTATTACTGTGCGTTCTTGTGCAATCTTCCCTAAGGTATATGTGCTCCATACACCACACAGTGTACACATGTACAGTGTGTGGTGTTATAGGGAAGTGAAATGTTTGTAGTATCTGAAACATGGGGTGTCACATGTCAATGCCCGACTTTACAAGCCTCATGTGTGCTCCACATGAGAGTTGTTCTGTTGTTCGACCTCTTCATTGTTATCAGGTTAGTTCTTTTCTGGATAGTAGAGGGTGAGGAAACAACTAAATGCGGAAGGGGTCACTGGTGGTGTGATGAAGGAATGTGAGAATGTCTTTGTCAGTCATAACTCTGCCAAGCTGGAGGTAAACTGCTGTTTTTGTGGCGAGGCCTGTTTTTCTCATTTGGGCCTGCTCTGTATGAAACCTGATTCCATGGTGTGATTGAGCTTTCCATTTTGTTTGTCTTTTTAGTGCACATGCCATCTTTCATCAGACATTACTATTTATTTTGATAGTGTTTTTGGGAAGGAGAGCAAGACAATCCACCGAGAGTGGACTGGAGGGTTTACCACAGGAATTACAAGCCCCCCCCCACCCCCCCCCACCCCCCCTCCACTCCTCGTGGGTCAGATTCCCATCTACTATATGACTGCTGCTGATATAGTTCTGTCATGCTAAATAGCAACAACCACATAATGGTGATGACATATAGTATAGACTTAATGATCTTTTTTTGTGTGTGTATATATATATGTATGTATATAGGTTGAGCAATGAGAATGCTAATGAGGTGTTTGTATGGGCTCACCTGGCCTTCCAAAAGGCTGTTAATCACCTGTAATTCCTCTTCTTTAAATGGAAATTCATGCTTTCTTGCTGCATGGAGTATGATTTAAGGTTCGATTTATTTATGCAGGATTTAACCTATGGAATGGACCAAAATGAAAATACAGTAGGCCTAAATGAAAAAAAAAAAAAACCAAAAAAAATAAAAGCAAATGGCCCTTCTTGTCCAAAACTGACAACACATAATGTAGCCTAGTTATGATATTATGATGTAGGGTGGCTGCATGGTTTCTTTCCTGGGTGTTCAGAGAAGCTATGAGAAGCTTGCTATGGTCGCACCATCAGACTGCACAAGGGGGGCTTAGCTTGGATCTCAATCTCATCTTTCACCTTCATGGAGCCATGGAAACACTAAAAAGACTTGCACTTAAAAGACATGCACAGGGATGGATGGATCAGTTTATCAATTCAGGCCTAAATCTAACCTTTTCAATTCCCATATCAAATGATTTCATAATACTATCTAGAAATAGTCAGAGCAAACCAACAGTTTGGTTTTACCCTCTCTGATTACAGCCAGACTCCTGTAGTTCTGAAACACATAAGACTTGTTTATGTTGGTGGTTCTGCTTTTGTTATTAAAAGACGAGAGCTTTTAGAGCAAGAGTCTTGATTTTATCACTAAAATCAAGACAGAGAGTAGTGCAGAGCGTGCAGCTGGACAAATGCCAAACTCCTACAGCACACATGGTAAAAACATTGACTTAACCTCCATTTTTTTCAGCAATCTCTCTCCTTCTCTCTGAGCTTCTGTTTTAATAGCTTGCATAGCGTAGTGTGTCGGCTACCATTTCTCCTGTCTGGTAACTCGATTTAAGAATGAATCGCCTCTTTAAATCCTCATGGCACTTCATTCTTAAACTTGGCAGAAGACTGACTTATAAAGTCACATGGGGATTGAGGTTCCAGTCCTGCTAGTCCCTAGGGATATCTGACGTCTATTGTATTAGCAATGCAACAAAGCTGGACTTAAAGTATTTGTCTCATTCACTGACAGAACAGAGTACACATTGAGTGTTTTAGTTATTATAAAACTGTTGGGTGTCATAAAAGTGACTAATTGTTAAATACATCATGTCATTACCCTGTGATGATAAACAGACATAAAAAAAATCCTGCAACTCATTACTCTAAATTTGTTGCAGATACGTAAAAATCCATTATGTAAATGTAAACTATATCATATCACTGTATATTTAATATTATGGAGTCTTGATGAAATGTGAGGTAGACCCACTACACTGATTTGTGAAGAGGATACGATCATTTCAGTTTTGTTTTACAGTTTGGTCCATCAATTCTAATTACATTGTACTCTGTCTATCTAAATCTTTTTAGATTTAAATGTAACCAAACTAAAGAAATACTTTTTGTAACACCACAAAGGCAATCTTCCAACAATCATTCACGGAACATGGAATGTGGAAATCATGCAGATCAGATACTTCAATAAAAAATTGCAGATGCCAGTTTGAAAAAGGCTCAGCAGTGTCTGCACTGTGGTTCCCAACTGTGATCATTGAGAAGCCTCTTCCACAGATCTGTTAGAATAGCTTAAGTGGATATTATGGAGTTATTAATATATAATTTAGTATTAAACCTTTATTTAACCAGGGAAGGTCCCATTGAGATTAAAAATCTCTTTTTTTCAAGGAAGTCTTTGCCAAGACAGACAACAGCACAAGCTAAGAACAGGTCAAACCAGACACAAGACACACAGACAATATTACAACACATAGTAGTCTAAAAATGCTAAATGTGGATAAAATAGTGTATGTCGGTTATTTTTGAATACCAATTAAGTTTGCAAACTTGTAGCCAAATATTTTAACCATTTGTAGGTATTTCTAGCTAGCTGTTTCACCATCTGTTTGCTTACAAACTAATTTAAACATACTGAACTGAAGAGTGTTGTGGTGTGTGGGTGAATATATGTGAAAATATGTGGATAGAATCATCAAATAACATGATGATTAGTGTGTCGCCACATACACCCTGGTAACTGCAGGAGTATGTCCTGCCTTGTCACTAATGGTTTTGATAACACTGTTTAGAAAACATTTCAGAAGACCCTCCTAATGAAGACCATGAATATACACATATTTAGTATCAAAAGATGCAGGAAGGGCAAATGTGCAACCTGCACAATGCACTGTTGTCTCAACCCATGCATTAAACTCTCACATGGGTTAACCTTTGTGAGTTTGTTTTTTTAACCTTTGCTGAGATGCCATATGTCTGGATAACTAATGTGCTGCAGGGTCAGTCAGAGGTGGGGTTTCCCTCCCGTGACAGACACAGTCTCTTGTAATTGTGAAGCCAAGGGGAAGAGAGTGGCGCCTGCATGTTGCTCACATCAGAACTGCCATGTGCTCAACTTATTATTAGAAACTGCGTTCAATAGATGATTGAAAAATGTGTTATTATGTGCTTAGTATATTCCTGCACAGTCAAATTTAGAAATATAAATAAATCAGACTATAGGTTTTGAGGTAAGTAAGGATATATATTTTTTTTGGCCTCCGTCATTTCACATCATAAATATTTATGGTTATGATATGAGTCAATAGGGCGAGGATGACAATGAGGTCCAATTATACTGAACACAGTTAAATAAATAAATTAAAAAATCTGGGAACAGCAGTGAATTGTGAAACCAATACTATAGAAAACCTACAAGGATTTGCAAATGAGTTTCTTCAGCATCAAGTTTGTTTAATTAATTATTTAATTTCTGGAAATATTTGCTGTCTTTGACAGAAAGATTACAGATTAATGCCACTTCTATGTTTTCTATGTTTTTTGCATTATTTATGGATTAAGAAGTTATTACTGTAGCTCAGTTTAACATAAAGACCAAAAACACAAGAAACCGCCTAAGAGACCAACCGTCAACTGTAAAGCTCCGAAGTTACATGATGTATCTTCTTTGTTAAGATGGACACAAACAGAAATGTAAAACTGACAATTTGTGGTTTTAGAGGAAGAAAAGTGAGGGAATATATTTCAAATGGACAATTGGTGTAATTTTCCTAACTGTCTGTTCAGTTTGCTGCAGTCCAGCATCTGAATCAAATTCCTATCTCTTGCGTAGATTTGCCTTTGGTGCAACTTCTGCCTCCATCAAGATTTTCACTTCAGCTCCAACCTCAACCCATCCACCCATCACACCCATAACTTCTGGGGAATGGCTCAAAAATGGACAGAATAGGTTTTAATCAATCTTTATTGTTTTAACTCTAAAGCAGATAGATTTTGAACTGCTATCTTTGATTCCACATTCTGTCTGATTCGGATTTCCCATAGCTCTGCTGCTTACTTTAGCTGGTGACATCAAAGAAAGGGAGTAGAAGCTGAATGACCTATTAGTTTTTATGACAGAGGCTGGTGGCTGGTTATTTAACAACCTCTTGAATTACAGTGTGGGAGGTGGGTGCATCTTAGCCAAAGGCGTTGAGAAGCAGTCTTTTTCCATTGGCTCTGTTGGTGAAATCCATTACATCTTTCTTTTTTTCCACTGTGTGAATTTCCCCAAGTTTTCTCACATAATCACTCACTCACCAAGCTGAGCCTGTCTCATTCTCTTCAGAATGTTTTAATTCTTCCTCTGTATTCTTATTTGTCCACCTGAACTGTCCGTCAGCACCCCATCTCTGTTTTTCTTCTGCAGTACAGAACAGTAAACGGCTCACCTCAGTTTCCTAAACCACTGACCTACTTGGAAAGTCAAAGTTATTTCTTCTCTTGCCACAGATCCTTTGTGTACTGTTGTTGTACAAAAGCAAAGCTTGATTATATCCTCAGTGTGCCTGAATGTAACCCCACCATTATGTCAATGATAGAGGAGCTGGAGTTACAGGCTCATTTAAACTGGCATATTTGCAAAGAGGTACTGACTGTGCATTTCTAGTAGATTGACAAATTAGTAAGTCAGGGAAATCTGGTCATACAAGATTTCAAGGACATACGTGCATACATATTGTATGCCTTCATTACTAGACTGATTAGTCCACATAGTCTGCTCTTACATATACAGTGCACTGCTCAGAAAGCTTTTTACCTTTCATCCACAGAGTGGATTGAAACAGACTTAATCAAACCATTTGTAAATGAACTCATTTGTAAATTAGAGTTTGAACTTTGCTTCAAAAAATGTATAGTGTAATGTGTAATGCAATGTGTAGTGATTAGCCCACAGAGGGTTATGTCTTCAAATCAAAGCTGCAAGCGCCATTGAACGGGCCCTCGTGCATGTGCACACGTTGGCATGTGCGCCCTTTGAACAAGTTTTAAGTCAATCAGATGAAGTCCCTGGGAGGAGTTTGTTAAAACAGAACATAAGAAGAAACCACTTTTTTCTCATAGGGTCAAATTTGACAAAATAGCCACACCCACACCGTTTCATCAAAATTCAGAATTTTGATAACTTTTCATAGCCTTTTCATAGCCTTAAGAACACACACATCAAGTTTCAATAGATGGGATAAAATCCCTAGGAGGAGTTCGTTCAAATTGACCACACACATTAGACAGAATTGGGTCAAAGAGTCAAATCTGACGGAGCTCCACGGCCACACAGTTTCATCAAAATTCATAGTTTTTATAACTTTTACTCAGGAAGTCTCTATGAATGCACCTACCAAGGTTGAAGTTGATTGGATAAAATCCGTAGGAGGAGTTTGTTCAAATATGACCCCTTCTCAACCAGCCTGAAACACCAAATTCATTCTTAAATATCTCACTTACTGTTCAATTTAGCCCATTGCTATAGAGCGATCTTGCCCCGCCCCCTAATTAATTATGCAGCCGAAATTTGCATAATATTGGTCTTAATAACCACAAGAAGTTTCAGACAGCTCTGACAAAGTATATGAAAGCCCAACACTTTTGCCTGAAAATCAGCCAGAAAGTCAATGGAGTTACAATTTTTTTCCAAAAAATCGGCGTTTTTGACTTTGACGGGCTGCTGTTTTTTGCAAAGTTATAGCACGTCAAATTTAGATAGGATAGGAGGCCCTAGGAGGAGTTTGTTTAAATACGACCCTTGGAAATGACCCAAAAAAACACCAACTTTGAAACAAAATGGATGCCGTACGCTTCGTTGTAGCCCGGGTCACCATGAGACTTTTTTGTAGGCCTGGGGGGATACATGTTACCATCGAAAGCCATGTCTCTGCTTGAAATTTTGTCAATGGTGGAGGCTCCGTACAATTTTGTAGGTGGCGCTGTGGAGCCACCTTGGTCCAAGCGCCCATGAAACTTCCACATTCTAAAAATTTCAGCATACTTTACTGCTTGAGTTTTTAGCCCCTCAAAAATGCCCCTGAAGTGGCACCGAGTAGCCTGGGAAATCCCATGCTGCCTTGCACGATCGTTCCGATCCGAAAGACAGCATGGAAAAACAGGGCAAAATGCTCACCTGAGGTAGGGAGCTAATCAGAGAGCGAGGAGGGGTGGAAAGACGATGACGAGTACTACTTGACAAACGGAAGCTTGTAGTTTGTTTGAGACTGTTTATGAATCCAATTCAACGTGACATAACGCATGACGACAGTGCCATTGTTTAATCATATTTTTGTTTTGCCTCCTGTTTTCGCAGAGATTGGGAAAAATGACATCATCATTGAATTTCTGTCGCTCTAAATACATCATCGGGCACAACTGACATGACTGGCTATGGGCTAGGTATACGCCAAATGGCAGACATTCGTAATGCCCAATAAACGGCCATGAGCAGTAGTTAACCACACCTCCCCTACGAGAAATTGAGTAGGTGGTTCAGCTTGCTCTGTCACCCCCGACAGGCAAAAGGAACGTATTAATGCAGCTTTAAGTGTGATTTAAGCTGAGGAAAGAAAAGTGAAAGGGTAAACATTGGTATGATTTATGCACCTCCCATTTATTGCCATGGATTGCATTGGGAAGCTTGTCTTCTGTTCAGAGTGGAGGTTTTATAAATACCTTTTTCTTCTGAGAGCAATTTCACAATAATCATTGAGTCAAGTTAATAGTGGCTTTTCTGGCAACAATACATTGTCATTATTGTGGTGATCTGCTCTAAGAGAGTGCTGAGTAATTATTTAATCCAGGCTTTCCATTGTTTCTGTGGTCAAAGGCCTGCTGGAAAATATTCCAGTCTCCCTACAGGATTTGGCATTAAGAGCAACACAAGTACACTCATTCAGTTTTACAGTTTCTGGATTAACAAGAATGGCATGAAATGAAATAGCCGAGGATGGTTTAGTGATGTCTGTACAATACAAAGCAGATATTTTTGCCTCTAATTGATTTGATGTGTTAGATATCCTGCAGAATGTTCAGTAGTACTTTTCCAGTCTGCATATGGATATTTCATCAGTGCAATCAACATGTTGTTTTCAACCCTAAGGCATATTGGCTCCACAGTCTGGGCTCTAAAGGTGTCACATACCAAAGAGGCTATAGATGGTAAATTCTGCCCTGTGTCAGACCTTTTGGCCATACATCTCCCTCTTCAAAATAATGACATTTGACTGGATGTGCACCCCAGGACTTTAAGTGAAAAGTGACTTTTCAGCAGTATAAAAAGCATATTTTCACATTAGTGTCCCCTTTTTCTTCACATCTGACATTTTCGCGTAGTATGACATCAGGTTAGCATGGAGCCAAAGAAATCACAGGCAGCTTTAAAAGTATGACTTCATGTTTTACAAGGCAACAAAGCTATAAGTGCTCCATGGGAATGGTTGAGCTCTCTTGTATAGTTCTTTAGTTAGAATATAGAGGATGAGGAGGAAGAATGGGAGCCTTTGTCATGTCTTGACAACTCGGTCTGCTGCTCGAGACATTTCATCTCTTTACTGGGCCTCGCTTTTCACAAGATGAACTTAAAAAATGAACAGGGAAAATGGTGTTTCATAAACTGTCAGTTTCTCTCAGTGAGATTTTTTTCTAAGTGGCTCTGAACCTAATATTGATTTATTGGTTTAATTAATTCCCCTATGGTTTTAGCAGAGTTTAGTCTTTTTCTTTCTTTCTTTCTTTCTTTCTTTCTTTCTTTCTTCTTCTTCTTCTTCTTCTTCTTCTTCTTTTTAATAGACTCAACAAAATCCCCCTCACCTCGCTCCCTCAGATGGCTGTCTGTCTATATTTTTCATTTGGAAAATGAAAGCCTTCATGTGAGAAGGGGGATATTTGCAATAACTGGTGAAAAGGCATGATATTTAGCAGTCCATACAGTATATGTATATATATATATATATACACAAGCTGTCTGATTAACAAGGAAAAATCTTAGACAATCCAAATTACAGCAGCACAGCTTATATCCGCAGTGGGGCTATACAAATAATGAAGTGTTACCTATTGGTCCTGCCGGTTGCCATAGTGCTGTGTGGTTTCTAGCCAGTTACAGTAGCTCTGAATACTTCTGTTTGTTTTTTTGTTTTGATTTGTTTTTTGTATTTTTAGTATTTTTTTCCTTACTGTGGAGATTTTTTTGCCTTTCTTCTGTATGGACTGCTTCATGAAGCCACCAGGCAACGCATTTGAACAAGGCTCTCTTGTTTACGCTCAAACAGCTGTTAACAGCTAAAAGACCAGTGATCCCTATCATACTGAAGAGGAAAAGACCGGGATACAGAGCTGGGTCTAAGTGCCAGGAGCCAGAAAGGCAGTACAAACTATCCATACTGTTGGTTATCATGGGGAACTAATGACATTTACCAGGCTACAAAGGGAGTATCGAGAGTGTAGCATCATGTTCCGCACACAGTATGTTTACATGCAGCAAGAAATTCGAATTTCTGATCGTATCAGATAATGACATGCATGAGACCGGATCACTTGTACATGCCGTTCAGAGAATGAGATAAACGGCCGGAGCATGGCTGACTCCATTACGCTAGGTGTCGCTGTAGCCCTCTCAACAAAGAGCCACTTTCGGTTGACCTCTACTTATCAGCGACAACAAACTATCTGAAGGCATTCAAACAAAGATGGTGTACGAGGAGATGGACGATGCTACAGCTGCGTACATTTTCGTGCATTATGGGGGGGTGAAAGCCCAGCAGAAAATGTCGCGCATGCGCAGAATGCAATATCCGCTTCTGTTTATGTCCCTTGGCTGATGCTTTAGTGGCCTTTAAGCCCCTTCCCAATGTAGTGTGACAGATGCAGACATCACACCCACAGTTCCTGCTCCTCATTTCACCCAGTATGTGAAATGCAGCACCTCAGAAAATAAAACATTGGATTTAGTGTATACAAATGCAAAGGATGCATACAGTTCTTCACCTCGCCCCCCATTTGGATGCTCAGATCACGGCCTCATCCATCTGCCAGTGAGAGACTGAAACCACTGACTGGGAAGTGCTCGGCAGAACACACTCTGAGGACATTGACCATTTGTATCACAGGCTACATCAATTTCTGTACAGAGAACACTGTGCCTACCAAGAAGGTATGGTGTTTCTCAAACAGCAAACCCTGGGTGACCCTTGAGCTAAAGGCCCTACTGAATGAAAAAGAGGCCTTTCAGTTCTGGGGACAAAGATGAGCTGAGGAGGAGTTTAGTATTTGCAGACAGAAAATGGGCAAACAAGCTAAATTTGTTTTTCAACAGATTTGACTCTGCTCACCTTCCACCCTCTGCAGTCTTCTATGCAGTCGTGTGCTGGGGAGGGGGAAGAACAGAGAGAGACAGGAAAAGACTGAACAAACTGGTCAAGAAGCTAGCTATGTCTAGGACTGCCCCCTAGATTCCATAGAGGAAGTAGAGGAGAGGAGAATGTTAGCAAGGCTGGCACCCATTATGAACTCTGCTTAAGACTGCGGTGGGCTTAAGCAGCTCCTTCAGCAACAGACTGCTACTCCCCCCCATGTAAGATGGAGCTGTACCACAGGTCCTTCATTCCAACCACATGACTTCATGACTTTCCTCAGTGTGACTTAATTACTAATTCTACATTTTTTCTTACTTGTGAATAATTTATCATCATCGTGAAAGTGACAAGTGGTGTGGAATCATTAAAGTCTATCTTATCTTATAAACATGTAACACCAAATTTATACTATTCGTTTGTTTAGTTCGTTAAAGCAATCACACTTAATAGATTTGTGACATTTAACTAAGAATTAAGCGTTTCACATATTGTCTGCATTAGCCTCAGTACTCAGCTCATCAATCAACCCTATATTCTTATGCTGCAAGATTTTAAGCTCTGATCATATAATTCCTGGTCTTGTTGCAGGAAAGGATAGGAGTCCATGTTTTCTTTTTGTGTGATGGAGCTATGTTACATGTGGTTGTGAATTCCATTGTGGTAGACTGCTTGTGTTTGGATCTGGATATTTTCAGATCTGAAATTCCAAAGCTCAGGCACAGGTTGACCTGTATCTGACTGAAAGACAGCAATGTCTGTATGGATGCATTCCATTATCTACCACTCCCTTCTCTTTAAGCAGATATCTCAAGATCATACTCATTTATATACATGGCAATAACTCAGTTAAACACAATATTGTAGCCTACTATTCATTTTAACGACAGATATTGACCTGTACTTTACATGCCTGACCAGATAAATGATAACATTTATCACAAGTTGTTTTCATTCTTCTGATTGGTTTCCTTTGGGACTACATTCCACAAATCGCCTCTTGGAGGACATGAAGTCTAAGTCTATGACAATTGATTTAATACCAGGTGCACTGTTGTGTTCTGGATCACCGGAAAGGGTTCCAGAAAGGGAAATGCATAGCATGGGTAACAAACAGGTAACTGAGGCAGCATGATTAAATTAAGGTTAGTTGGTCATCAATCCTGACTCCTAAGTTTCTCGCTACCATGGTGGGGGCAAGACATGGGGAACCTATTTTGAATTTGATGTCATGGCTTAAAGTTTTCGAGAGATCCAGCTGGAGGTGGTGTGCCTTCATTCATGCAGAGAAACCCATGCAGAGACTGAAGTGTTGTCAGAAGGAAATGACAGATAGAGCTGAGTGTCATCTGCATAGCAGTGACAGGAGAGTCCATGCAAGCAAATAATCAGACCCAGGGAGGTGGGGTAAATGGCAAAGAGAAGGGGCCCTAACACTGAGCCCTGGGGCACCACTGCGGTGAGGGGGTTAGATGTGGACAACTGTCCAAGCCTGGATACGCTGAACAAGCACCCTGTGAGGTAGGATTCAAATGAAGAAAAATGTGAATCAGAGATGCCCATGTTAGAGAGGATAGAGAGAAGAATGTGATGATTTACTTATCAACTGCCTTTGACACAGTTAAACAGAATAAGGATAGAGGACCATGCCACTGCAATGGCTTCTTTTAAGGCTTCTGTCACAGACAACAGAGCAGTTTCTGTTGAGTGACCACTTATGAAATCAGATTGATTTGGATCAAGAAAATTGTTCAGTGAGAGGAATTCTGAGAGATGTTTAGCAACCACCTGTTCCATAGCTTTGACTAGGAAGGGAAAAAAGTGAAACAAAACAATAGTTCTTAACCTGAGCAGGGTTGAGAGAGGGTTTCTTAAGTAGCAGTGTTACCCAAGCCACTTTGGATGCTGTGGGAAATGTGCTGGAGGTCAGCGAAGTATTTATCATGTGCTAATGGATTGAAGTAGGTTTGTTGTAATAGGGTGTGGAGAAAAATGGGTTTCGAGCAAGCTGGGCAGAGAATTGGCTGCTGATTGCTGCCACTTTGCCTGTGAAAAATGAGGCAGCAGTAAGGCTGGCAGGAGGAGTAAGAGGGTTAAGTTGTCATTTGAAGGTGAAGAAAAGTTTCAGTAACATGAGTGACATTGTTAATTTGTTACTGTAAAAAACATTCTTTGCAGCAGTGATGCTGGTTGAGAAGGAGGATAAGAGTGTCTGATAGCTTTTGAGGTCATCCACTAGTTTGGATTTGAGGTTGGTGCACAGCAGTCAGTGTGTCATTTAACCATGGTTGGTTGGATCGAGCAGTCTTTGTAGACAGAGGATACAGTTTGTCCAGACATTAGTTCAGAGTGGAGCAAAGTGAGTCTGTGTGGATGTAGCGCAGAGGTGACAATAGAGGAGAATTGGGTTGGAGATAAGTTACGGAGGTTGCGGTGGAACATAACCATCGCTGGAGGAGCAGAGGGATGCTCTCACAGACTGAAATTGGATGAAAAAGTAATGGTGGAGACATGTCACCACTAGTGTATCTGTGGTACAGTTTTGACAGAAATTTTGAATTATTCAATACAAAGACAGTATTGAGTCAATCACTGACTCGAATAGGAGCAGAAAAGTGAGAATACCCATGACTTTGCATGCAATATTAGACTTCCATTTCTAGCCACATCTAGTGCCTGTACATGAGCACAGACAACAGGTGTTGTCAATAGTAACACAGTATTAAGTCCAGCAAAGGAGAAGGCATATATTATCTGAATGCAGTTGAGCAATTTCTCTTTTCAGTGTGTGTGTGTTTGAGTGTAAAGTTTGTTTCATGTTGTGCCCACTGTTTGTTGCACCTAAAGCTGTTGCTTCAGTGGCCCTGAGTCAGGTGGTACTATAATTGAAGTCCCTTCCCCCCAGCCCTTCCAAAGTGCCTTTGGATCAAGGTGCTCTATAGTATGTCCCTTGGGTAACTGGCTCCAGCCAACAGGATGTGATGGCAGGCTCAGAATGCAACAGGAATGTTGCCTCCATATTTGCTTCCCCCCACACAGCTGCTGTAACTGAGACTTCATTATGCAGATCTCATGTCATCACAGAAATCTCACAAATTGCAAACAAGTTTTCTTGTGTAAAGTTATAGTGATTAATCACAGTGATGCATTCATATTAAATTCATTCTTATTTGTTGTAGTTATAATGTACAGTTATGTACTATGATACATAAATAAATATTTAATGAAGCTCCCCCAGAGTGTTTTGAAAATCCCTGTACAAAGGGTAAAGAAAGGTCACTGAAAATAATAATACAAACATACATTGCCAGGGAGAATATTTGCTAATATTCATATCAAGTTACACAGCAATCTGGCCAGTAGTGAAGTAGTCTCGAGGATTAAAACGTTGATATGATCAAACATATGATCAAGAGTAGTGGGAGAAAATGGCAGGATGACCAGCTGAGCAGCAAACCAACCCCCAGGCTTTTTATTGAAATGAGCAGAAGAAACAACTTTCCATTCTAACAGGCACTTTCAATCAGGTCACAGAAAACAGAAAAAATAGTTCTATAATAGAAGATCATTATGAAATAATTTTGTGTCCTGTGCAGGATTTATGAAATGTCAATAAAATGGCAAAAGCCAAGAAAAGTGTGACTGTGAGGATAGAGTACTGTAGTGCTAGTTTAGCTATTGCTGACAGTGATATTTTCCATTTTTCCATTAACAGTAAATTAAATAAGGGATGACTTGTATGCAAATTAAGTATCCTATAGTTTCCAAGTTGGCAGATTTGCTTTGACATTTGTTTTCCTCTCAAAAATGAAGATTTATTTATTATTATTTTTTTTTACATCTTATGATTGTTACCCTAAGGGTGACATTAAAGATCACTTTAAGTGTAAAGTTAACACACTGAGTTGATAGCAGGCTTCCAGGCTGATATGGACAAGTTAAAGGAGCAGATACAACAAACATGTTTGGAAAATAAAGCATTAAAGGATTTGTCACTAGGGATTTTCTCCCATCCTGATGCAATTGACGTAACAACATCTTCACTGACCTCTGTATGAATTCAGCAGTAACTGAGTTTGTCAGATGACTCCAGGCTCTATAATTGTGGTTGCGAGAAGGTCAAGAAGAAGCATATTGGTTTTTGTGAAAGGTCTATTTTTTTATGGGTGTAATGAAGGTCATCTTCATTACTTACTTTTGGTAGCAATATGAATTTGATATCACAGTGAGTTAATATATTAAAGAATGAGGCAGTGGATGCAAAGCAGTGGATGTTTTATTGTAAATTTGTAACCGTTGTGTTAACAATGTGTGTGTACAGGTTCTGTGTTGCCCTCAGCAGGGAATGAGTGGAGACCAGTACTGCAAGGGAAACATTCAGTTAGTTTTTTAGTTTGGTTGCCTGAACAAAGCTGCTCTTTGTGCAACTAAATGTATTTGGTAAAATCTGACATGACTGTGCAGTATTATAAATGAAAAAAAAAAGAAAATACAGACTGACACTACAAACGGCTGCTGGTAGGACCATTGTGCTCGCATTGTGCTCGTTTGTTTGTTTGTTTGTTTGTTTGTTTGTTTGTTTGTTTGTTTTAAAGACTTAAAAAAGTCTTTTTTAAGTCTGTGTGCTAATGCATAACAATGGGACTGAGTGCAAGTCACAGGCTGGACTTGGCCATCTGTCCTGCCCATGTGTTTTTGATTTGTTTTTTAGCCTGGTACAATTTGAAATAACAACATGATGAAATTTTGACAAGGTTTCTCTCAATAGAAGGGTTGTACTGAAAGTAATACCAATATTGTTTCCGTTCTGATAGTTTTGGAAATATTGTGGAAATATTGTCTGTGAGACTCTCAAATCTCTTATCAGGTTTATTATACCAAAAAGATCATTTTTGACACCAGTGTTTCTTTTTGCCAAGTGGAATACTGGTGTATTTCTTATTACTAGTATTAGGCATCTGTAATAAGATAAGATAGACTTGCAGTTTAGCATCTAACAAGAAGCGCAAAAGTAGTGAAGTGCAGCGTATGTACATATGAAGAGGATATATAAATATAGTGCAGATATAAATATGAATATGCTATAGGATATATACCGTATACACAGCATGGACAGATTGAGATGATGATGATGATGATGATGATGATGATGAACATCTTGTAGCCAATCCAGAGATGTTTTGCTGTAGCTGAGAATAACTGTTTTATTAATTCATTATCAATTCAATACTTTTAATTTCCTCAAAAAGCAGGACCACATAGTTGTATTCTACTCAACTTTAGTATACATTTAAGATTTTTTTTAAGTTGTTATATCAAAGAGTTTCTATCATTAGCTTTCCAATAACTATGTGAGGGCGCACAAGGAGGTATTAAGTGAAAATAGTTGGGTACCACTGATTTAGACCATAATGGAGCACTACAACTCCTCATGGAAGCGAATCAAGATAAAAACAAAAAACATGTAGGTGTTATAGAATCAAGGCAATGGAAATAACAACGTAGTACTAATTGATTCTCATGGACTCTCATTCAAAAGAAATCTAATCATCGCATCCTTATTCAATGACAATGATTTATTTTAGACATTTTCTCATGAAAGCCTTATATGATCTACAGACACAGGCAAAGTCATGTATCCGTGTAACCCTGGTTCTTACTGGGAGTTGGACTGTATGCCTGCATGGAAAAGGTCTTGTACCACAGGCCAAGTGCCTTCCATTAATATGGACTGGGTGTGGTGGAAATTCTTCAAGTTGCGATGCTACTCCTCCGTTCATCCCCAGCACAGTCTACAGATGATGTTGCATTATCTGGCATCTCCTTCTTTTTTTTCCTCTTTCCTTGCATCAGCATGATTAATTCATAGGCAGACTATTTCCAACACTGCCAGCCAGGGTAGTGAAATGTTTTGAAGTTTCAGAGCTCTTTGTGGTAGTCCCAGTGGACCACACATGGAGCATTTCAGATGCATGATGATCGAGACCCCTAAAAGTGATACTGTGGTTTAAACTACTATGATTGAACATGTTGTGTTTAAGGCCTAGTCGATTTACAGAAATAACTCCTAGTGTCTTATAATAATAAAATAACGAAGAAGCTGCTTGGAGGATTTTAAAACATTATTGTAATAACAGACCTCAGGCAATTCACATTATTTACTACAGTATTTAGTATAATTTTCGCCATGAATCAATCATACTCAGAACATTTCAGGCATTCAGACTGTCTGTACATAATATATGCTCTGAACTATAAATCTAAATATTTTCTGTCTTTCTTTCTCTCTCTTTCTCATCTTACAGGACCTCCAGTAAGTAGACCAGACACCTTGTGTGACCTGTTATGTGGTAAAGTAACTGTTCATTTTTGTGCTTTGGTGTTAGGTACATGAAAGTCTGCTAACATATCCCATGACAATATACAGTATGCCTGGATGCAGTGATAATCAGTGAATTGCTTTTATATGGATGCATTTTCTGCTATAAGTCAAATGGTTTGTATAAATCTTGTGGTTCTAAACTCTGCTTCAAACTGTCCACACAGTTCTGATTCTTACAAATAATTTATTTCAGTTTTTAGAATTCACTGTTTGAACTAAGATTCTAGATACCTGACTTAGTACTCACTGAGTGGTGTTTAGCAGTAGTTATCACTGTAACCTTCTGCTGACCAGCTGGGTTTTTCTGTGTGGATTGTGCATGTTCTCCCCATGTCTGCGTGGGTTTCCTCCTAAATAAGTGACTCAAAATTGCCTGTAGTTGTGAATATGACTGTAAATGTTGTTCTGTCAGTCTTGTGATACACAAGTGACGTGTCCAAGGTGTATCCCACCTTTCACAACTTAGTGCTGGTATATGCCTCAGCCACATGCAACTGTACACATAATACATAGATCACATTTTTTTGTTGAATGCATTTAAATACTTTAATTGAACCTTTGGTTCAACATGCTACTTGTCTCCTGTGCGTCAATGGCACAAGGTTTTGGAACACTGCTCCAAACATCTGGCCACTATGAGTTTGACTTTTGTACATCCATATCAGTTTTATAATCACTTATGCCAAATATCCCTCTCTGGAAAATTTGAGGGATAGTTCGTACAGAGGAAGTTTTAAGGTGAATGATGTCATACAGTGATGTATATTTTCCACTGTTCTTCACTAAACATCTGTTATAACCTTAGATGGTTAATAATGCACGCACACTTTGGACGGTTAACAGACTTTACTTAACGTCTGACACAGGACTCAAAACAGATAGCATCTCACAGGTAGCAACACGTGTCAACAGGGCGGGGTACACCTCTAAACATTCCTAGGAGTCCCTCGTTAATTAATAAAGGTTCAGGGTTGCAGTTCCCTCCTAACACAGTAGCACAGTTTCAGTGTATAACACTTCTCCCCCTTTAAGTGAAAACATAAGCTATAATTAAACAAAGACTGAGCAGCCCATGCCCCCTTTTGTAAACCCAAGTATACTCACGTAAACTAAAATGTCCTCTATCATGTTACTATCTTACAGAAATATGTCTTTGACCTGCATACCCAACATTTTTTAAATAATTGTAAACAATCTCAAACAAGCAATCCTTACTACCTGAACACTTGGTCTAGCTTTTACACAGCTCAACGTGTCAGTCTATCTGGAGGCTTGTGCTGCCTCTTAGATCTCCTCAGCCCAACTGTGGGACCCACCAGCTCTGAATCTGGTTGTGTACTCCGAGCCGGGCTTGGACTACCGACAGGTTGGGTAACTTGTACAGCCTCTCTTTGCCAGACAGTCCATCGGTGGGCACAGACAGTCCATTGGTGGGCACAGACAATCCATCGGTGGGCACAGACAATCCATCGGTGGGCACAGACAGTCCGTCATTGTGCTGAGGTGCTACTGGCACCTCCAAATCAGCCGTAGAGCTGTCCACACTGCCCTTGTGTGCAACACTCTGAGGCCTCTCCAGCTCTATGGTGAACCCACAGATGATCCTGGTGCCTACGGATCTGCCGTCCATCCCACAAGTCCACTATGAAGGACACTGGTCCTGTCTGGCAGCAAATGACTCCTGGCAGCCAGGGTGGACCCTGGGAAAAGTTCCTGACAAACACACAGTCTCCAGGCTTAAAAAACCTCTCTTTAGCATGTCAGTTTTGCCTCCTTTTCTGCTCTTCCTGTGACCGAACAACTCTTGCTCCCACGTCTGGGTGGAGCAGATCCAGATGAGATTTGGGCTTCCTCCCCATTAACATCTCTGCAGGGGATATGCCTGTGGTTGTGTGTGGAGTGATCTAATATTGGAACAAGAAGTGGAAGAGCTTAGTTTCAAGGATATGTCCAGACATCTTTCGTAGACCATCTTTCAGGGTCTCCACAGCTCGTTCTGCTAAGCCATTGGAGGCTGGATGATGGGGAGCAGTGCGGACATGTCAGATGCCTTTTTCTCTTGAACTCCTGGAACAGGTCACTGGTGAAAGTGGGCCCATTGTCTGTCACAACAGTATCTGGCAACGCGTGAGTAGCAAAGATGCTCCTGAGGTTTTCTGTGGTGACTGAGGCAGTAATGTTTGACATGCTGTGTGCGTCCAGCCACTTTGAATGTGCGTCAACCAGCACCAGGAACATGTGACCAATAAATGGACCTGCAAAATCCAGGTGGAGCCTCGACCACAGAAGACCACTCCCATGGGTGAAGTGGAGCTGGTGCCGGCCTCTTTTGGTTACTTTGACATTGTGCACATGCCTTTACCTTCTCTTCTAGAGTGCTCTTCAACCCCGGCCACTACACAAATGACATGGCAAGGCTCTTCATCTGGGACACTCCAGGGTGGGCGTAATGTAGCTCGTCCAACACCTGTGCCTGCCCTGGGGATGGAGCAATCACTCTGGATCCCCAGAGGAGACAGCCATCCTGGACGCTTAGCTCCAGCTGACGCTTCAAATAGGGCTTAAACACCTCCTGCTCAACAGCTGCTGGCCAGCCCTGCATCATCCATCTCTTAACTTGAGATAACACTGGGTCTCTCTCAGTCCACATTTTGACTTGTTTTGATGTCACTGGAGTGTTAGACAGCCTGTCTACCATGAACACAGTCTCTGGGGGCAGGAAGGTTTGGTTTGGTGTGTCAGGAAGAGGGAGTCGGCTAAAGGCATCAGCATTGGCATTTTTCCGCTACCTGCCTTGTACACTATTCGGTACTGATACGCTGAGACGGTTAATGCCCAGCACTGTACTCTCGCTGAAGCCATGGGTGGAATGCCTTTTGACTCACTGAACAGACCCATAAGGGGCTTATGGTCTGTATAAATGGTAAAGGGACAACCATACAGGTACTGGTGGAACAGCAAAAACCAAAGCTAGTCCCTCTTTCTCTTACTGAGAGTACCCTTTTTCTGATGATGTAAGGGTGTGTGACACATATCCAATCGGCTTTTCAGAGCCATCCACCATTTGGTGCAAAAGGACTGCTCCCACACCATAGGGTGACACATCACAGGACAGGATGACATCCCTGCCCGGATCAAAGTGCACCAGCAGTTTAGAGTGGAACAGTTCTTTTACCTGCTGAAACGCTGTCTCTTGGGCTTGTTGCCATTTCCATGGGCTGTCTTTGTGTAGTAGCTGATAGAGGGGGGCTAGTACAGTGGAGAGGTCAGGTAAGAATTTGCCATAATAGTTCACTAAGCCCAAGAACGATCTGAGTTCTGCCACATTCTTTGGGCTTGGAGCCTCCTTCACTGCCCTCACCTTCTCTTCCACAGGGGACAGACCCTGAGCCGAAATCCTGTGGCCCAGGTAGGCGACACTTGGTGCTCGGAAAACACACTTACTGCTCTTAAGCCGCAGCCCGGCATCTGCCATCCTCTTCAACACCTGGTCCAAGTTACTCAGATGCTCCTCCTCCGTTCTACCTGTGACCAAAATGTCATCCAAGTAGACTGCCACATGGGGAATGTTTTGGAGCAGATTGTCCATGGTGCGTTGAAAGATAGCCGGACTGGATGCAACGCCAAATACCAGGCGCTTGTACCTGAACAACCCCTTGTGGGTGTTGATGGTGACGTACTGTTTGGATTCCTCATCCAACAGTAGCGGCTGGTACGCATGACTCATGTCCAGTTTTGTGAATGTCTTTCCACCTGCCAGAGTGGCAAACAGGTCCTCTACACGTGGCAGAGGGTAGGTATCAAGCTATGAGGCCTGGTTTGCTGTCAGTTTGTAGTCCCCACAGATGCACACCTCACCATCATCTTTCAAAACTGGCACAATTGGGGCGGCCCAGTCTGAAAACTCTATAGGCTCAATAACACCTAGCTGCTGGAGCCTCTCCAGCTCTGCCTCCACCTTAGCTTTCATGGCATATGGCACTGGGCGAGGTTTGAAGAAACGTGGTTGTGGCTTGGGGGTCTACACATAGTTTCACAGTTGTGCCATGAAGGGTCCCAAGCTCATCTTTAAAAACATCTGCATACCCCCCTAGGATGTCTTCAATCACTCTCATGTGCTTGATTTCTCCCCAGTACAGGCGAACTTTCTTCAGGATTTCACGACCCAGCAAACTTGGACCCTCCCCCTTGACCACAAACAGCCTAGCTGCAACTTCCTGTCCTTGGTACACAACGTTAACTTATATAGATCCAAAAAGTGGAATGCACTCACCCGTATATGTTCTCAGTCTGGTATTAGCCTCTTTGAGTGCAGGCGTCTCCTCCAAGCGCCACAAGTTGAGGTATGTAGCTTGACTAATGACTGATGCTCAGGCTCCCGTGTCCACCTCCATTTCCAGCTCCTTTGCATTTATCTGCAATGTTGCCGTTATGGGCTCATGCTGGGGCTCACTGAGCTCGATGAGGTTGAATATGTTAAAGGAAACCTGCTCCTCAGCCTCCTCACTCTGCAGGTGATGTGTGTTCATTTTGGGCTTTGACTTCCCCCACTCCTTTTTCTGTTTATTTTTAGCAGCTCTGCACTTTTTTGCAATGTGCCCCTTTTTCTTACAGTTATGACATAAGACGTCTTTAAAACCACAGTTGTTGTGGAGAAATTGCTGAAGTCAAAGGTCAGTGGTGAGGTCAGGAAGGAAGAAAATATTCAGGAGCCTCTGATGTCTTATGCTGTATTATTTATTGACACTTGATCAAGGAGAATTAGAGACACTCTCATAAAGCATCAGAAGTGCCTGAGTCGGTCTCAGATTCTACCAAACTCATGCTGGTGGGGTAGACTTTAAACCCCAAGATAACCGACTCCACATACTCCACACATCCGACTCGACATATTCACTAAGTGAACCAACAGTCACCATGCTTTTACACTACACGGAAAACTTCTTCGGCCTAATGCGGTTTTAATCCTTGTCGCCAATGTTATAACCTTAGATGGTTAATAATGCATGCACACTTTGGACAGTTAACGGACTTTACTTAATGTCTGCAACAGCACTCAAAACAGATAGCATCTCACAGGTAGCAACACATGTCAACAGGGTGGGGTACACCTCTAAACATTCCTGGGGGTCCCTCGTTAATTAATAAAGGTTCCGGGGTGCAGTTCCCTCCTAACACGGTGACACAGTTTCAGTCTGTAACAACGTCTATCTTAACAGGAGCTGACCAATTTTGATTCAAATTTCTTTGAAATGCAAAGCAAAGCATACAAATTCTTCCAGTAAAATGAAGACATGAACTGGGAGAAAATAAGCTGAGGATCTGAAATGAAAAAAAAAAAAAAAAAGCAGATGGTTTAAGTACAGAATATTTCTGGTGTAGATGTAGTAATTTTACCAATTTTAAAAAAATATTTTTTGTAAAAATTCAAAAATGTGTAATTATTGTCGTTACTGTTACTTCACATTCCTGCAATAGAAGCATCCATTTAGCAACTTTGTTATGAAATTGGCAGAAAAGCCTGACAGAGTAAAGGATGTAGAGTGCACCTTAAAGTGTACGTTGTTCACTGACAGTAAATGAATGAGGATCAAACAAGACAAGTACGGTCAATAGAGTTAAATTACCTTAACTGCACAGTCACACCAGAAAGGACTGACTGCCATCCAGGTGTTATTTCCTTCGTAGACCAAATGATACTCTGACGGAGCATAGTGCTGTAGTTCTATTGCAATTAATCAATTCCAGGCCAAGGACCCTTCCTCTTAGTTTATGTTTTAAAGATGAAGCAATTAGCAACTACTACTGCCAGTATGAGATTACTGTTAGATGTTTATAAGGCCTTATTGACGTTAACTAGCCAACTTATCTGTCCTTGGAGTAAATGGTAAATGGACTGCACTTACATAGCACCTTTCTTGTCTCCCAAACACTCAAAGTGACCCACTACCTCTACCTCCTGAGCCACATCTGCCAAGTACTCACCCATGGGCTTTCAGGGCGGCTGTGGCTCGGAGGTAGAGCGGGTCGTCCTAATCAGAAGATTGGTGGTTCGATCCCCGGTTCGATCCCCTCCAGTCTGCATGTCGAAGTGTCCTTGCCTTGGGCAAGATACTGAATCCCAAATTGCTCCCGAAGGCTGCGCCATGTGAATGTGTGTGAATGGTTAGTGGTTAATTCCTCGAACTGATGAGCAGTTGGCACCTTGCATGGCAGCCAATGCCATCAGTGTATGAATGTGTGTGAATGGGTGAATGAGATATGCACTGTAAAGCGCTTTGAGTGGTCGGAAGACTAGAAAGGCGCTATATAACTGTAAAAAAAAAATGTAAAAAACATTTGGTTTGCCTTCTTTACAAAGGTCTACTTCCCTAATAATACCATGTATATATGAAAACAGTATCCATCCATTCATGGCTGTACATGTATTACTCCTAAGGTTCACTGGGGAATGGTTGCCATTCCATCTGGCACTACACAGGTGCTTTGGACAAAGTGTAACCGGTTGCTTGTCCATACACAGCTAAGATATTCTCTCCGGGGTTTATTTTCTTAAAACTATGTAACCCAACCGAACACAATTGTAAAGTAAAACTGTCTTCCTGGTATCCTTTGGAAAAAAAAAAAAAGTTATGACTGTTCACAGGTCACATCACAGGAGTTTGGTTCTGTGCATCTAACACCCTTGACTCTGATTAACCTGACCAAGATGCCAATAGGGGTCCTTCACAAGCTGACAGTCAAAAGCACAATTTATCATGATGTTTGAAGTATTCAATGTAGCTGTACAAAAGGAGGTGGCCTTTATTCTGATTTTGTTGTCTATGTTGAAGTTCAGTTGTAGGGCAACACAAGTTATCTTCCTTCATATTTGGTGGAGGAAGGAACTCAGGGGACCATATATATAACGTGCAATGGCCAAATATATCCTTATCCCACCACCCCCTCCTCGTCTTTCCAATCATTCAGCAGCACTTTGCCAAATGGGAGCCACATGTTTTATAGGGTTACTGTGTAATTCAAGTGAAGGGTTCCTTCCGACAGTGGGTGACCTCTGATCCCTGCAGACAGCCCCTAAAGACCCAGTAGCTAACAAGCAGGCACCAAAGCGTAGCTTGTCCACACACTGTCTGTCCTGATTCTTTTCTTCTTTCTTTCTCTCTGTGAAGTTTAAATGACATTCCAAAGTTTTTTAACATTTTAACATTCTTCAGTACTTTCCAAACTACAAGTACATTGATTTCTCATATGCTAAGCATGTGCTATAGAAAGCATTTGTATGTGGTATAGAACTTAGATCCAGCCACAACATAGTGACACATAACACAGGTTACAGTAATCTGTAATGCAATAAACTTTATAGCAAAGGCAAACATTTTAAAGGCACAGAGCTAAAACATAATTAGAAAAGACCACAGAACAGTATTAAAGGAAGGCTCCACTGAACATCTATCAAACATTAAACACCCCACAGACTTGAAAGGTTGCTCTAAAACTATACTCTAATTCCCTTTTTTTCATTGCTTACTCCTGATTGATGTTAAGTTATCATTAACAACACTCATCGACTTCCTGATATATATTTTTTCCACTTTAAACACCATTTATAAAGAAAAGGCTGCAAGATCTTTAATGTGAAAATTGTGGAGAAAGTGTTCAGTTTTGTATTCATAATTGCTTAACACTGCTCAAAGAAAAATACAAAGTAGAACCTTAGATATGACTCTTAATTTTTGCTCTGGCCTCAGGTATTGCTTTTGCTCCTCCTAGCTACAAACGCCACTGAAAGTAGCATAATTAGTGATTTATTGACAAAAATCTGCAAAAGTGCAAGTTACTGAATTTTCAGAGCCACATTTGAACTTAACATAACTTTTTGGTAACCTTTACTTTGTCACCAAACCACTAAATGTACAACACAACAGTGTTTGATAGACATTTATATTCATTCATCAAAGCTAATGAGCTAGGACTCAGGCAACTGTATGATGCCCGTTCCATTCAAGATTACTCATGTGAGACGAGTGACTTCCTCTCTACTGCTCTACTGCCTGCAGTCGTCCATGCACACACACACACGTCATACACACACTCTCTGGGAAGTGCAATGCTCCCACTGGACTCCTCATTGAATAATACTGATGACATGCCAGCAATTCAAGAGCAGGCAGTTATCATTCTCTTCAGCAATACATCAATGCCTCAGCAGCTTTTTGGAAAATGTTAAGAGTTCCTGTTTTGATTTCCAACCAATTAGCATTCCATCCTTTGCCTAATAGCTGCTCACACAAGAAGCATTGTTTTGTGTCCTGCTCGGCCAATAAAAGCAATACACACTTGACTTTTTTTCTTGTTCTCAGAACTTGAACGAGACTGAAAGCCACTGTGTTCTAGCTCCTTGTGTTTCATTCTTAAATGAGGCCACTATGCTACATGTTCTCATATCCGCATTACCAAGGGTGTTCAAGTAAGGTGGTTAGTGGTAGGAGTCTGAAATAGGGTTTGTTACACAGAAATGTAAAGACTTAATGTAAAGCATGCATGCTTCAAAAAACAATCTTTGCATGAGTCTTTGTGGTGAAATGTTCTTTTATGTTCAGAAACATCTTGTGTTAAAATATGATTCACTGAATGTTGACCAGAATTTAAAGAAGCATGTCCGTGCATCACCAGTGTTCTTTCTGTGTGGAGTCAATAAGCTGAAAAGGCCAAAATAAAAAAATATTTATATGCATTATAATACCTACAGTCTCTCCAATTAATTTTATTCTGGCCTGGTTCAGTGTAGGTATCATTAACTATGTGGACTTTATCTGTGAAATGTACTCTTTCCTTTTTGTATCACCCTTTTTCAGGGTCCTCCTGGACGAGCAGGCTTTCCGGTAACAGTCTTTTTAACTTTATGTTCTCCATATAGTCTTTGTACATGTGAATAGTGATCACTGCAGTACTGACATCTCCACATGCTCTCTACTGAGCTGCTGTTATCTTTATTTGGATTTTCTAATGAGTTTTAATTATCATAGATACAATGAAATTATATGGAAGTATATTTAGCTATAGTAATGCTATGGTAAATTTGTTTTGGAGGAAACACACTTGCTATGTTGATTAAAGTGAGAGTGTACAGCTTCTGAAAGAACAAATGCTAATGGTCTTACTCCATCTAGGATGACATGACTAGATGATGAGGAGAATTTTATTTGCTGCAAACATTACATACATTGCTGTGTTAAGGTACCAAGTCAGTTTACTGAATTATCTAGTAGAAACTAGCAGTAACCATGCTAGTTTCTAACATGCTTCTCTCACATCACAACAAAACTATGTAACTTGATGTAAAAGTTCAACACTTGGGTGTTTTTCTGGCACAGCCTTACTCAGTCTGGTTTGTATATGACAGATAGCCTATAGGGGGTTATGTTATCAAATTGTGTATTACTTTATACCATTTTGACAGCCACAGTAATTTGTTTTGTAGTTAGCACAAAAAATAGTGCATTTGATTTA
This sequence comes from Protonibea diacanthus, assembly GCA_028641955.1. Lineage (NCBI taxonomy): Eukaryota > Metazoa > Chordata > Actinopteri > Sciaenidae > Protonibea > Protonibea diacanthus. The sequence continues at coordinate 24,915,602 of CM053989.1, forward strand.
TTGTACGACTTATTGTATTGATTTATTGTATTGTATGTTTCTTGATGTAAAAGTGTGTAATCTATATGAATATCTTTTATCATAGCTTGTCAGTAATTCTAAGATAAATGCAAAAAAAAAAAAAAAGTTGCTTTTCTGTTCTGGATTAACAGTGAAAAACACAAGATTATTAGATTAGAAGAACACTTGGTAGTCAGGCAAGTGTGGTTTTGGTTAAATCTGACCTGTTGGTAGTGTATAATCCAGACAAAACACATTTGCTAATGCAAACTAGTTTTGTATCACCTGAACCATTGGAACTTTACCATCCATTAAACCATCCAGATATATTCAACATGGTAGATGTCAGTACAGCGGTGGAACTGAGTGCTTATAGCTTTTAAACCCCAATCTAACCATAACCCCTATCTAGTCATAACACCACAAGCTATTGGCTGTATTGTGCCATGGCCTCTTGACTGTTTTTAATTAGTTTGTCCTTATTTCTGCTGCACCTCGAATGTGATGCTTATTTAATCTCTCTAAACAAATCTGCTTCTGTTTTGTCATCTGTAGCTCTCTTTCCTCTTTAGTCTAAGGTGGCATTCAGACAGGTACGGGCACTGTGACAAATTGGGTTGCATGTAATCGCTGTGAAAAAAATCAGGAGATTTTATTTTGCCGAATAAGCGGCTCATCCTCTTATTCAGTCTATGTCTTTTGAGCAAAGCGTGCTCACTTGCTCCCTTTCTCTGTCTCTCTTTCTCAAACCATCGGACACAAAACAATTTGTGTCTGATTGGCGGCCACAGCGTGACGTCAGGCTGTGTTTTTCTAAAAGTTGGAACCAACTCAACGTCTCCATTACAAGTTGCTGCGTTTTTTGGCCGGGATGCCAGTGGCCCACACCACCATAGCCAAAACGGACTACTCCTGCCCAAATGAATGGAAAAACCTGTGTTTTCACCACAGCGCAGGTTCCTGTCTGAATACGCCCTTACTCTTCTCTCTCTGTTGAATTAGCATCCTCAGCATGTCAAACGAACATGGTTCCTATCATGACAACAGGTGGCCATCCCTACCATTGGCCCTTTACGACCAATAAAGCCCCCATTTCTTCCTTTGAGGAGGAAGAGATTCCTTCCAGGATTGGTGATTGATTATACCCATCAAACAGCAGGAAATGAAATTACTAGCAGTCTTTGACTAAATGAGGGAAAGAGGATGTGGTTTTCTTTTGTGGAAAGGTGATCTGTTAGAATTGAAAATCAAAAGTAGTGTTTTTAAAAGTAGTTGTAAAAGTAGTGTTTTTCCATAATGTAACCAAAGGGGGCAGACCCGACGGTTATGGTGGATGAATCATAAACACATTATTGCCTTCTAACCTCAAACACACACACACACAGACTTCTCCACATGCAGGTGAAAATAAACTCTGTGCAGTATTCCTGTAATACTAACTCCCCAGCTACTGACTTGCAATTTGAAATGAATGAGATATGTAACACTATAACAACCATTAACACTTATGGTTGTTATAACATTCTGTGACATGTCCTAGTAGCTAAAACCAGCACTTAGGCAAACAGGTTTGTTACTTTAGAAGAAAATTTGCAGTTCCCATTTAATTCAGACATCAACATGAGTCGCAACCACCAGATAGTCACTGGTGTTTGCTTCAAACAGGGCTGTTTGTGTTTGGGTGAAAAATGCCCCATGTGGAATATCAGACTACACCGCAATGTCCATTTTATTATTTCATCATATTTATTTATATATAAAAAAAAAACACACATCACAAATCGGTCTTACATGACTAAAACTTCAGATGAGAGAAAAAAGATAAAATTACCCTTCATGGGTAATTAAAGGGTGACACCTCATGAAGAGAGGCAGCAGGACAGACAGACATACAATAAATGTTACTTCCACAACAACTGACATGATAAATCCTCACTGAAATCTGAATCTGTAGTATTTGACAGCAGCAAAGTAAGATAACCACAAGGGGGCTAAACCGGGATTCACATACCTTTCCTGAAATAACTCCTGTTTGTCAAAGGTGTTTATTCTGACTTGTGATACCTTTACACATTGTCAGAAGGCTGCTGTAGAACTTGAACTGTTAGTAATAACATGTTGCAGTCCATAATATCAAAGGCAGAGGGAGATGTATTAAAAAGAATTGAAACACACAGAAGTGTATGATACGGTATGATGTGTGAATAAAGACGCTGGATGGACACCTGTTCATAAAGCTATGCAACAGAGGCTTAAACTGTACATGAGTCACAGTAATGGAATTTTTAATCATGTCCACCACCACTTGCCTCAAATTATTTAAGAAATTGGTAATGTTCTCTTAATACAATTTATTATGATAACATCTCAAATTTATCAGGATTGTCTTGGGTTGGGCATGGCTGCATAAAGTGTTTTTTGTTTGTTTTTCATTCCAGCACAGTATCGTGGAATGCTTGTTTCTATTCTTAAGATTAGGCATGGCATGGTTAACTGACTAAGACCTCTCATCATTAATGAATCCATCCCTTAAATGGATACCATTGCATTAGAACCTTTTACAAACTCTGTATACTTAGTATTAGTCAGTATTATCAGTAGTGGCATCCGTTAGGTCCAGTGATCAATTCTAACAGTGCTAACAAAGCAATGAGAGTGATGTCGAGCAACTGCTGTTCTTATTATGTATCACAGGAAAGAAATGTTAAGTCTCCATGTCAAGGTATCCGTTTAAGAGTTCACTTCAGTCTTCAAACTAACCATCTTAGTGACCCCTATTCCTTCTTAATTTGCATTGGTCAATAGGGTGACAAAGGAAGTATGGGAATTCCTGGGAGAATGGTGAGTGACTTCAGTTTGTAAATCAAGCACATACATAGTGATTACAGTCATTATGACATGGCCAATGACTAAAGCAACATATCAGCTCTAAGGAAAGCAGTGCCCCTGCACACCTATTGTCCATCCCACTGGTGATTTAACTTATTTTAGGTGATTAGAGTTCAGCTCTGAGTGAATGTTGATTGATATCTCCCTCTCCCCAGACATTGGTGGCGAGTTGTATCTACTCCACATGCATAAAGTCTTAAATGGTGGAGAATCATCTGAAAGATAGCGATGATGAACAATGTAGAATGCATACCGTGTGATACTGGCAACGCGCCTCTACTTGTGTGCATATTCTTTAGTTATTAGATGTTGCTGTGTTATTTAAGACAGTTTGTGCTTGATTTTCTTTTCAGCCCATCCAGGCTGTAGTTAGTAGTATAACCACTTATTACAAAGTCAATTTCACTTTGCTATTTAATTACTGCACAGTTAACATTATGTGATTTAAAGGGTTACCACATAATTCATTTGAGTAGTTTTGAACATTTCTTTTGGATGTGGCCATATTTCATAGAATTTGAGCTCTGTCACATGTAGACAATATTTAACACCAGATATATTTATGAAATGTGTAATAAGTTACATTGACCTGTTTATGTCTCATTAAATGAAAAGCATTGGTGAACTGACAGGTCTAACTCTACCCTCCGAATAGAGATATGTTCCCCTCAGACCCCTTTCAGAGGAAGTGAAGTGACATTATTTAACCCTTATTTGATTGTCTGTTAGAAAAGTCCATCTTGATGTTGCATTCACTGTATCTCTCCTCAGGTTCCATGTAGCTCTTTACCACACAGAAATCCTCAAGGTCTCAGTATGCTTTACATGAACATAGTTGTACCAACTACTAACCAATTAAGAGAGCAATCACCAAATAAACTCAATTTTCTGGAGAAAGACTGCAGAGACATCGTCTGCTAGCTCCCAAATCAAGTCCAGTTGTAGAAATTCAGCAACAAATTTTGAATTTGGTCTCCATTGATGGACACATATGGGTCAGGTGGTTGGGGCACTATGGGGAAGGTTAGAGAGACTATACCCTTTGTTTTGTTTTATAGTTTTCTCCCTCACACTTTAATGTGCCCTTCTCATTTCCCTCCCTTTTCTGCATTTCCCTCCCTTTCTGCACATTCTTTCTTTGAAAGTAACTAGTGTTGTACTTGTGATGAAAGTAACTTATGAATAATAAAAAAACCTGCCTAAAATTTGTTGGAACCCTGATTCCACTGTTAGAAAGAATGTTTCAGTGTTAGCTGATCTAACAAGCAGTTAGTGAAAAGCACACTGAGGCCTTAGCTTTCACTTAGCTCCACTCAACTTAGACATAAAGCTCTCCTTAGCGTTTTCATCACCTCCCCATCAGTACTCCTAAGGATGATGCATGACCTGAACCCTCTCCATGTCTCTAAAACTGGTTCCTCTCTCTCTGTTGTGTCTGTCCTCTTTCCACATTTTTGCATGCGACTGTGTCTGCTGTGACTGATCCCAGGGCTTAAAGGGACAAGCAGGGGATAAGGTAAGTTTAGGAGTATGTGCCATAGCAGTATGCAATTTAAAATTAGCACTGATAGCACCAGTCAAAGACAAACTTTGTCCTATAATTTTCTGCTTTTGGTTTGTCCTTTGTTACTTTGGTCATCTATGGTCAACCCAGTCTGCTTGAATCAGCGCAAGTAGTATGAGTCTTAGCAAAAACAATGAAATATAAATAGGCTGTCATTTCAGTCATGCCTAAAATGTGAGTTAGTAGGTGGTGGTGTTGGTGGTTAGAAACACAGAGCAATGCATTGTGTGTACAGGTAGCATGTGATTTATATCATGGACTGTATTTTCAAACAGCATGTGAGTTACATTCTGTGAATGGTTTCCCACCCTGGTTGTATTACCTGAACTCTTTACACCATGAAACACAATAGTAACGATGTGTCACATAAGCGCCTGAAAGTTCTAATTTAAGACTCCCCAAAGAAAGTGGAGAGACATTTATAGAGGCAGAGAACATGAGATTTTCAAAGTGAACTTAGAATGAATAAAGTTATATACTGAGTTAAATATTGTTAGTGCATTGTGCAACAGTTAAATCCTAGCTCTCTGTCATGTTGAAGTTACTATAAATGTGAGCTGCCAGCTGGGAGAGAAGAGATTGATATTGGCCTCAAGTTGGAGATTACATGCAAGACAAATTTCACTTTCGGCTCTGATATCTCCCACTTGGTTTCATGAATTGCAAAAATGTGTCAACAGAGATGGTAAACATGCAGTATCTGCCAACATCAGCAGTACAGGAACATAAAAATCAAAATCATCACTTTTATTCACATCAATGTAATGAACTCTAGCTCCAAAGAGTCTGCTGCAGTTTATTAAGGGTTGATTTTAAGTTCATCAATGAAAATGAACTCAAATTTAGGGGGTTACATTGAGTTTATTGCATATTGCTTAAGTGCACAGACTTCACTCAGTGCACTTAAGCTTCTTTTAATTTGTACTCCGCACAGGTGAAAAACCTTTGATGAATCAAAAACATCCAAAATTAGACAGATTATAATAGCACATACAGCTAAATATCACTTGAAAGAACAAAAACCCCAGACACAGTTGTCACTTTAACTTTCACAAATGTTAGGGGGAAAAAAAGGATTTTAGCAATAGCTTCAAATGAAATTATATTAGATTCAGACTCATTAATCATTCCCATTTTATATTTTTAACTAAATTGTAAATTGTAAATTTAACTAAATTTTAACTAATGTTTTAAACTACGTTTTAACAGGTTTTACAGCACACACACAGTTTTACAGATATGTTTATATAATATATAATTATTTTACCAAATAATTAACTAAGATCTGTTTAACACACCATTGTAACTGAAATATTTTAACAGTGCATTTCTATGAATAACAGCCCCACGCACTCACACCCATACTTGGGTTGCAGATCGCAGATCAGCGGAGCAAACTTTATGCAAATACATAGACATTTGACAGCAAACCAAAGAAAGAGTCTGGGCTTAAACAACACTTACCGGCAGTCGTTTTAGAGTTTTTTAGACCTTTTCCTTGCCCGTTTATTCATGAAGTGTCCGTCAACTCTCAGCGTGTGCATACAAAGCCTTCCTGCCCCACTCCCCCACTCAGCTGATTACACCTCTGCCTCCCCCACGGAGCCTCACACACCGTGAAAAGGTTCAGCGTGGGCGAGCATGCGTGCACATTCCCTGCTCAGTACTCAGTACACAGTAGGACAATCAGCCTTCACCTTAGAGGTGCTTGGCGTTACCTCTGACTCGCCGCATATAGAGCCAAAATGTGCATATTGCATATGCGTGCTGTTGCATTATGTTGCAAGTAAATGTTCAAATGTTGGATTTGCACACTCTTTAAAACTGTGTCTCCACATTTGCTAAAGCAATCACAATTAAAGCCGCAAGCGCCGTTGAATGGGCCCTCGCCCATGTGCGCACTTCGGGCAAGTTTTAAGTCAGATGAAGTCCCTGGGAGGGTTTTGTTAAAACAAAACATAAGAAGCAACCACTTTTTTCTCATAGGGTCAAATTTGACAAAATAGCCACACCCACACCGTTTCATCAAAATTCATAATTTTGATAACTTTTCATAGTCAAGGCCTTAAGAACACACACACCAAGTTTCAATTAGAGTTTGTTAAAATAGGCCACACACATTAGCCAGAATTGGGTCAAAGGGTCAAATTTGACGGAGCACCACGCCCACACAGTTTCATCAAAATTCAGAATTTTGATTTCTGAACTTTTAATCTTCAGGTCTATATGAACACACCTACCAAGTTTGAAGTGACTTGGATAAAATCCCGAGGAGGACTTTGTTAAAATAGACCACATGCAGGGGGCAAATTTGGATCAAAGGGTCAAATTTGATGGAGCACCACGCCCACACAGTTTCCTCAAAATTCATAATTTTGATAACTTTTACTCTTTTACTTACCCTACCAGGGTTGAAGTTGATTGGATAAAATCTCTAGGAGGAGTTCGTTTAAATATGACCCCTTCTCAACCAGCCCGAAACACCAAAATGGTGACATTCATTCTTAAATATCTCGCTTCCTGTTTTTTCCTTTTTTGTAGGTCTTGCCATGTTCTACATTTCGGCTGAGGTTTCATAACTCTGTGTCCAAAACTGTGGCGGGGCTGCCTCAAAGAAAAGTTCAAGGGGGCGCTATACAGTGATTTTTTTCCCGTCCCCTAATTAATTATGCAGCTGAAATTTGCATGATATTGGTTTTAATAACCACAAGAAGTTTCAGACAGCTCTGAGGAAGTATATGAAAGCCCAATACTTTTTCCTGAAAATCAGTCAAAAAGTCAATGGAGTCACAAATTTTTTCGAAAAAATCGGTACTTTTGACTTTGACAGGCCGCCGTGTGTACATAGTTTCTCAAAAACTCACCATTTAAATGGTAAATGTACTTATATAGCGCCTTTATAGTCTTATGACCACTCAAAGCGTTTTTACACTACATATCTCATTCACCCGTTCACACACATTCACACACCGATGGCGCAGCCTTCGGGAGCAATTTGGGGTTCAGTATCTTGCCCAAGGACACTTGGACATGCAGACTGGAGGAGCCGGGGATCAAACCACCAATCATCTGATTAGTGGACGATCTGAGTCACAGACCATTTTTGGAGGGTTGTTTCTGATATTTTCACTCAGTTTCAGCACCATACAATCAATATTGTCCGAACTGGACGTCATCTCAAAAAAGTGTTTTTTTTCTATCACCTCTAGGATCACCAAATGTTGTCATGGAAATGTGTTCTAAGACAGACTGCCATTATATATCAGAGGTTTTGGGAAGATTGGAGTATATTTGGCAAAGCACGTCAAAATTTCATGAAAGCACACCGAATTTTGTGGCCCCACCCCTCCCACACAGTAAATCCACAAACCCATGATTTTGATAACTTTTCATTGTTAAGGCCTTAAGAACACAAATGACCCCAAAAACACGAAAAGCCAACTTTGAAACAAAATGGACGCTGTAGTGGCACTGAGAAGGAAAAAAAAAAAAAAAGAATAATCCTAAGGATACAATGGGGCTTTTGCTGCTCGAACGCTGTTCGGTGCTTGGGCCCTAAAAACGTAGAAACACAATGGGTTCCCACAGCTTCGTTGTTTGGACCCCAATAAGAAAAGGTGGAAAGAGAATGGCTTCCCGTAGCTTCTGCTACTGATTTTGGCCAATCAATGGTACATCTGCAATCAAACCAAGAGTGAGAAAACAACTCCTTGGCCTCCTAAAGTAGACAGTGTTCAGACATATTTAGAAATACATTTGTTTTTGATGTATGTCCTTTTGATAGGGTTTACCTTCAGGAGGAGAGACACTAATGAGGCAGTCCTGGAAACCTGAGTTGGGCCAGTCTGGCCTTAAGAATGCCACTGGAACAGTGCAAATCAATTATTTTGCACCAAATCCAAAGACTGTTTGTACAGCACCATGGACTTTCTCCACATTCCTAACACTGATATGGATTTTCTCCCATGGGTATTCCTTTTTCATTTGCTTGTAACTCTGAAATTCTGCATAACCATTGCATTCAGTTTGCAAGCAGCAGAACACATTGCACTGGACACAAGATTTCCCAGAGCAGCATTTTTCTCTCCAACACATTCAGCTTTTCAGGTTCACAGTGCCATGCTTGGTCAAGTATTGCTTTTCTTTCTTGCACCATTGCTGGCAGGTGTCTAATGGGTCTTCAGCACGAATAATGGAAAGCGTCAAAACTGTCTGTCACACCACTTCACAACACACATCTTCCCATGTCCCGTAGTAACTCATGCTGAGACACCTCTTCATTGCTCTCTCATGGTCACTTAGTAGCATGCATCAGGTCTTGGCTCCTCGTGACCTGGTTGTACCGCTCCACGATTACTACATTGACGTTTAGTCCCACGTCCTTTGGATCCCACAGCATGACTCTCAATAGCTCCTGCCTCAACATCAAAACTTTTCTTGACATCTGTCTGTCTGCACATTCGGTGGTTCACTATCATCATCACTGCTCTGCTGATCTGTATCCTCACTGCTCTGCTAGGGTGGAATATCTTCTGGGTCATCTACATCTGACTAATCCTCCACATCTGAGTTGTAACCTATGATTGCATTAAGCAATGTCTCTGCTCTTGACAGAGTAATGCTCCCTAGAATGAATTACATAAGAACAAAAATCAATGAAGGCTGTTAACTATGTCATACTATTTTATATCGTTGCTCTGCTTGTGTGCAGACTGCCAGAAAAAAATTAGGCATTCGTAATGCAAATATGTCTCTTTAATAAACTCTTAGAGGGGTGGTATTTTGGACTGTACCTACTTAAGTTTGGCTTGAAAGACAGATTATAGAAACCCATGTTAGAGAGATCAAGATAGTCCTCCTTTTAATCTCTTGTATGATATGATCCTGTTTATGGCATATTTTAAACTCCTAGCAGCCTGCTGGTTAGGGCAGTTCACCGAATAACCCTGCAAAAGTCCAATCACCAAGCTTCTATTTCATTTGGAAAGAATGTGCGCATCAACTTCATTGATGGAACTCTAGTATGACCAGAGGTTCCTATTTGTATGCATCTCCAAAACGGTTGTCTGAAACAATGGTACTTTTGTTGTTATTTATGTGTTGGAAGTAGACATATGAATGTTGAATAGATGCCAGGTGATGGACTTGCTGCCAGTATAACTATTTGCATTCAGTGTAGTCATCAATCATCCTCAATATTTTTTACTGAATTTACTAAAGCAATGTCACATGAGTGAAGGAATGATTTTGTACTGAATATCAGCAATTGGGTGTTATTCGGTCGAACATAGTCACAGACTTAGACTTAGCCAATCTGAAAGCTGTTCAAAGCCCACGTTTGCCTTAAGGTGTTAGCTTCATTGAGTGTGCCTGAAAGAGCACACTCTATGCTATTCACCATGCTTCTTATTATTGAGTGTGGCTGAAAGAGCACACTCTTTACAATCCACCCGGCTTATTCTTATTATTGAGTGTGCCTGAAAGAGCACACTCTTTACTATCCACCATGTTTATTGAGTGTGCCTGAAAGCGCACACTATATGTTATTCCCCATACTTAATTTTATTATTGAGTGTGCCTGAAAGAGCACACTCTTTATTATTTCTCGGGCTTATTGAGTGTGCCTGAAAGAGCACACTCATTAAAATCCACCACGCTTATTATTATTGAGTGTGCCTGAAAGAGCACACTCTTTATTATCCACCCGGCTTATTGAGTGCGCCTGAAAGAGCACACTCTTTACTATCGACCCGGCTTATTTCTTATTGAGTGTGCCTGAAAGAGCACACTCTTTACTATCCACCCGGCTTATTGATGGAACTCTAGTGTGACCAGAGGTTCCCATTTGTATACATCTCCAAAACGGTTGTCTGAAACAATGGTACTTTTGTTGATATTTATGTGTTGGAAGTAGACATATGAATGTTGAATAGATGCCAGTTGATGGACTTGCTGCCAGTATAACTATTTACATTCAGTGTAGTCATCAATCATCCTCAATATTTTTTACTGAATTTACTAAAGCAATGTCACATGAGTGAAGGAATGATTTTGTACTGAATATCAGTAATTGGGTGTTATTCGGTCGAACTGTTCAAAGCCTGTTTGCCTTAAGGTGTTAGCTTCATTGAGTGTGCCTGAAAGAGCACACACATTAAAATCCACCACGCTTATTGAGTGTGCCTGAAAGCGCACACTATATGTTATCCACCGCGCTTATTCTTCTTCTTATTATTATTATTCTTACGCCCTTTTTTTGGCTCACTAAGGCTCCCAGAGTTTTTCTCGCACATACACAAACAAGGTGTCAAAACGACTGGCTCGGCCGGGAATCGACAGCAATGTTATTTTCAAAGCATTTCACCAAACGGTTTTGCCAAAAAACACCAAAAAATTAATGTGTGTGTATTGCGAGAATTTTTGAGAGCTAGAGTGAGTGATGTCATCGCTAGAGTGTAGAGAGAGAGAAAACTTCGTCGAAAAATAAATTTGTAAACTGCGACTGCCGCCGCAAATGTCAAGCTACAGAAATCATTTATAGCTAGAAACGGAGGAAAATTTGTCGTCTCACTCATATTCGCTGTCATAAAGCTGTCAGATGTATAGTTTTGGCAAGAGACGCAAAGATGCGGCAGCAACACCCTTCTCCTGCCCAATGTACTCCCATGTTAATTTGAGAGTAGAAATTTCCAGAAGAGCAGGGATTACATGCTCTTTACCTGATGACCCCGACCAAAGTTTACACAATTTTCACCTGAAAATCGGCAAGGAACTGGTCGACAGGACAAGGAAGCCAACGTCATTCCAGTTTTTGGTTTGCGGCACACCTTATAGGCTTTTTGGCCACCTTCGAGGGGTTTCATTCAGAGACTTTCTGTGTCTCTCACTGAGACACAGAGTGCTTATGCACACCTGCGACTAATTACTCTTCTACGCCTTTGACTAACTTTGTTAAAGTCTCTGTATGACATCAATGACTATCAAGACTACATTATTAATGTCATTTTATCCTTCTCTCTCGCAAACACAAAAACAGACACAGAGACACAGACAGACACACACACCACACACAGACAGACAGACAGACAAGGCAAACACACATGCGCGTGCACACACACACACACACACACACACACAACAAAAGTCTTTCAAAATAAGAGTCCCTCCAAAATAAAAGAGTTTGTAAAACTCTGATTAACAGACAAGACCACACACACACACACAAACACACACACAGACAGATGCACAGACACACACACACACACACACACACAGACAAGACAAAAGGCTTTCAAAATAAGAGTCCTTTCAAAATAAAAGACTTTGTAATACTCTCTTATTGACAGACACAAGACAACCACACATGCGCACACACATACACACAAACACACACGGCAAAATTCTTTCAAAATAAGAGTCCCTTCAAAGTAAAAGACATTGTGAAACTCTCTCATTCACAGACACAAGACCACACCAACACGCACAAACATGCTGAGGTACTATTAATCTTCTGCGTGTTTCATGGCAGTTTCAGTATTATAGTTTTGTCGGGAGACGCAAAGATTCGGCAGCAACGCGCATCTCCTGCGCTATATACTCCCATGTTAATTTGAGAGGAGAAATTTCCAGAAGGGCAGGGAGTACCTGGTCTTTACCAGATGATTCAGACCAGAGTTTTTAACATTTAGGTCTCATACTGGGCAGAGAACTGGTAGACAAGAAGCCCCCGCTCACGGATATTTCGGCTTTTGGATACAACACACCGTTTGGCATTGAACGCCACCTTTTCGAGGGGCTTCATTCAGAGACTTTCTGTGTCTTTCACTGTGAGATAGTGCATGCAGCAGCTGTGACTAATTGCTCTGACCTGCAGCTCACTCTGATTGTTTGGCGACCGCAAGCCTGCCTTTGACTAACTTTGTTGAAGTCTCTGTATGATATCAATGACTAATCAAGACTCCATTTTTAATGTCAGCCATTTTATCCTTATTCTCACATAGATAAAGCACAGACAGACACACTGCACACAGACAAAAGTCTTTCAAAATAAGAGTCCCTTCAAAATAAAAGACTTTGTAAAACTCTCTCATTCACAGACACAAGACCACACCAACACCACACACACACGCAAAAACACACAAACACAGACAAGACAAAAGTCTTTCAAAATAAGAGTCCCTTCAAAATAAAAGACTTAGTAAAACTCTCTTATTGACAGACTCAAGACAACCACACATGCACACACACAAACACACACAACAAAAGTCTTTCAAAATAAGAGTCCCTTCAAAATAAAAGACTTTGTAAAACTCTCATTAACAGACAAAAGACCACACAAACACGCTGACAGCTATTTAATGCATAGGGGCGATGGGGCCAGAGTCAGGCACACTCAAAATTTCTTTACAATTTTCAATTTCTAGTTATTATTGAGTGTGCCTGAAAGCGCACACTATATGTTATCCACCGCACTTATTATTATTATTCTTCCGCCCTTTTTTTGGTTCGCTCCTTCTCCCGCAGTTTTAATCGCACATACACAAAACGGGTGTCAAAACGACCGGCTTGGCCAGGACTCGACTGGAATGTACTTTCAAAGAGTTTCTGCAAATGGTTTTGCCAAAAATCGCCAAAAACCACGCCAAAAAAATGAAAGGGCGTGTATTGTGAGAATGTTTGCAGCTAGAGTGAGTGATGTCATTGCTAGAGTGGAGGGAGAGAGAAAAATTTGTTGAAAAAAAAAGAGAAAGAAAATTTTATTGCCGTTGCTGAAGCTGTCAGTATTATAATTTTGGCGGAAGACGCAAAGATTCAGGCGGGAGACACAAAGATTCAGCAGCAACACGCATCTCCTGCCCTATATACTCTCCTATGCTCCTATAAATTTCCAGAAGGGCAGGGAGTACCTGGTCTTTACCAGATGATTCAGGCCAGAGTTTTTAACATTTAGCTCTCATACTTGAGACAGAACTAGTCAACAAGATTCCCCCGAGTTATTTCAGCTTTTGGATACGACACACCGTTTGGCATTGAACGCCACCTCTTTGAGGGGCTTCATTCAGAGACTTTCTGTCTTTCAGTGTCAGAGACAGAGTGCATGCAGCAGCTGTGACTAATTGCTCTGACCTGCAGCTCACCCTGGTTGCTTGGCAACCTCAAGCCTGCCTTTGACTAACTTTGTTGAAGTTTCTGTATGATATCAATGTCAATAATAATGCATGGGGGCGACGGGGCCAGAGTCAGGCACACTCAATATTTCTTTAGAAATTTTTCTAGTTTTTACTCTTCTCTATTTTGTCTTGGTCGGCTGATGTCATATGAGCACATCTGGAGGTTTCTGCTCCAGGCTTCTTTCCCTCCCTCTTCTGACGACCATTCATAATTTAAATCAAATGTTATTTTTGTTGCGATCTAAGATAGCTAACAACAATTAATGAAATGAATTTATAAAACCAAAGTGGAATTGGATATAGTTGAGGTCCCAGTGATGCTGTGCTCTATATCGGCACTTACTGAACTCCTCTTGTACAGTCGAATAACGTAGTCGGAGTGTTGTACAGTATAATGATGGTTATATTGTTTCACTGTTTCATCACTGACTATAATTATTTGTTCAATCATTTTTTTTTATTTGTTTAGATTTTGTTGTTAGATTTACCTTGTTCTTATCTATTTGTCAGATATTTTCACCTAAGGCATCTAAGAATTTCACTTTACGTTGTGCTGTGAATGATTGTGTGACAATATAAACTTGATATGACATGACTTTGATTTGAAATCAATATGCTGAATTTCTGTAATAATATATGTAGAGGTGACTGGGGAAGTAAATATAATCCTTTCTCTGTCCTATGTTTTTCACAGTTTTCATCTTGTCTTTCTTTCTGTCTATAGGGAGCACCAGGAGAGCCAGGTCTTTCTATCATTGGACCAAGAGGACCTCCTGTAAGTGATTTCATCTCACCACACACCTAATAAAACTCTTCTCTTGAATTAGTAGCCAAATAATCATAGTAGCTACTGTTTTAGTAGATCACTGGCCGCTTAATGCATCAGGTTCATTAGACACAAATCGACCTTTCAGTTCTGTTGAGACAAAAATGTACTCTGGCAAGGTTTTTAGGTAGGTAACTGGGCTCAGGTTTATGCCAGGCTAGCCAAACCCAATTATAATCAGACTGGATGGAAGAACCACAAATGATAGAATAATCATGTAGGTTTACAGATTGTACAGAAACAACAGCATTTTCCTGGAGGATTTGGCCTTAACTGGGTCATTTATCATGCCTGTTTTATCAGGAAGTAAAGTGAAACTCCATTCTGGTCCAACTGAGATTGATGTAAATTCTCCAGACACCATCTTTTATACCCCAAATTCTCAGTTTAGTGTTTCTCAAATTCTTTTTGTTTTAGTTGCATAATATGCAACTTTTGAGGCTAAAATATGCATAATATACAACTTGTGAAGACAGCATCAGACTAGCCAACTCAAATGGAGTGCACATCTGTTTTGTTAATAGATGGTTATTATAATCTGTAGCTGTATGTGCCAGCTCTTCCTGGATAGTAATAGGCATGCTTGATGAATAATAGGCTGTGGAGGAAGCTCCATTCAGTGAGAGCCAAGTCATGAATTAGGAAAGTGAGTCAGTCACAAAAACTTAGAGGCTTCTATTTACGACAGCAGGTATGTTGACATGAGAGACTTTGACTTTAGATTAGTGATGTGTCGGTCGCGAACGATCCGGTTCTAAGAGCCGGCTCTTTGAAGTGAACGACGGGAGCCGGATCCTCGTTGGGAGCCGATTTAGGGAGCCGTTTTTTTTTTCACTTCGGTGCCTCACTGTCTCATCTCCCCCGTGTATCGTGCGTGTGCTCTGTAGATGCTGCAGAGCCGATGTGTTTTTTTTTTTTTTTTTCCTTCAGTACCTCACTGTCTCCTCTCCCTGATACTCTCCCTCGTGCCATGCCTGTTCTCACACATCTTGACCAATCACGTTCGGCTTTCAATTAAAAAAGTGGAGGAAAAAAAAACTAGCGGGAAAAACCTTTTTTTTCTTACTTTTTTTGTGTGAAAGCCGCACGTAATTGGTCAAGATGTATAGCAGCATCCACAGCAGGGGTGACAGACACACACAAACACACACACACACACACGACAGGAGGGAGACGCTCTAGTGTTTAAAATAGTTAAAAGTTTGCCTAATTAGGTCTTTATTTTTATGCTTTATAATTTATTTTGGGGCGTTTTTTCAAGGTTGAGTGTGTTTGTAAAATAAAGCCATAAAGGATAAACATTTGATGTCATGTATGTATTTTACATTAGTAATTCTTCATCTTTTCAGGCAGTTTGGATTATTTTGGTTGTGATAAATTAATTAAATAGTTAGTAAGTTTATTTTTTATATATATTTATATTTATTTATTTATAGCACATTTTACACAGCATGCACTGACCAAAGTGCTACAGTATCAAAATAAATAAAATATAATAACATTTAAATAATAATAACAACAATAATAATAATATAATAATTAATAAAAAACAATTAATAAAATGTGAGGAGCCGTTTAGAGCTGAAGAGCCGCTCCTTATAGTAACAGAGCCAAAGAACGGCTCTCCAAAGAGCGAAATTCCCATCCACTACTTTAGATGAAACAAGGGGTTACAGAGATGGGGAGAAGGCAATTAAGCGACAGCTTGAGTGAATCAAGTGCCTTGACTTCACATCATTTCATCCAGGTTAAGCAAATGAGTATGAAAGATATTTTCCACTGCGACAATTGTTTTTCCAACTTCACAGTTTGACTATGAGCTGGGAAAAAGTTATTTTTCAGAGATTTAGACATGTATTGTAGTACATGCACACTGATTTTCTAAACATGCAGCAAAAGAAATAATTCAATTTTATTTATATAGCGCCATATCATAACAAAAGTTATCTCATGAGACTATATAAATATTGCTTGTTTTTCAATACAAAATTTGATAAAAATGCATTTCAATTGTAAGCTGTTGAGTGTGAAGGTTATTCTTGGTCTTAGAAATTGTATTTAGCCAAAACAATCATTCTTTCAACCACATCTCATGGTCTTCATCAGCAGACATCTTTTCCATTTTCTGAGCACTTTTAGAAGTAATTTGTGTTGCCCACTTAATAACTTTTTCTAGACCTTTGAACTACCATCTCATGGTCTTCATGACAGATGGAGGTTTCCATTTCTTTCTGAGCACTTCCTATAGGCCCTCCCCTTTCAAGTTGGCTTGTTTGTTCACAGGATTTAAGAGATTAAAAAAAGAGATTTTTGGCAAATGATAAAATCATATATGGTGTTTCTTTCTCCCTAAGGACAGAGTTCCTGTAACTAATGTTTCATTAGTCATTTACCTCTTCTTGTAACTAACCTTCCCCTACCTTTGTACCATTTCATTCCTTTTAGAGGGTATTAATTGTCTTGTACCAGTCCGAGAAGCAGGTCACCACATCAGAGTATGCTGCCTAATAATTTTTGACACACACATGCGTGGGGCGGCTGTGGCTCGGAGGTAGAAGCGGGTCATCCACTGTCGGTCGGTGGTTCGATCCCGGTTCGATCTCCTCCAGTCTGCATGACCGAAGTGTCCTTGGGCAAGATATCAGTGTGTGAATGTGTGTGAATGGTTAGCTCCTCAAACTGATGAGCAGTTGGCACCTTACGTGCCAGCCAATGCTATCAGTGTATGAATGTGTGTGAATGGGTAAATGAGATATGCACTGCTTAAAGAGCTTTGAGTGGTGAGGAGGAAGACTAGAAAGCGCTTTACAGTCCATTTACCATTACATTCAGCTCATTCACCTTCTCTCCCCTAATTGTGTACATCTTAATTAGATTAAAACTCTTATTTTCTTTTTAGTGTCAATTTCAGCATTTAATTTCTCGATGCAGAGGATTCGCACACATAGTTGATGTTGTCTTCACTATCACTGCTTGTGTCAGGGGATCAAGAAGGAACTATATCTACTTTCACTCATCTACTTCCAGTTTTCTTGTTTGATTGTTTTTCTGTTTCTCTTTAGGGACAACCTGCGACAAGAGAGGGTTTCAGGATTTCAGTAAGTCGTGACCATGATTTGTGTGGAAATTTTTTTGATTTAAATTAACAGTTAACAGTACAAAATGATTATTATTATTATCAAAGAATGAGTAAGGAATGTATCATGACATCTAATTATCATAGTGATCTACTTGTTGGTAAATAACTCTTGACTGTATAGTGGTAGGAGATTGTAAATACACTAAGAACTGAGTTCTAGATAATATGCTAATGATTAGTTAATTCATCTATGTAAATGTAAACTGCATTCAGTTCATGAACTGTTCCTGATTAACACTCAGTCACGTGCTGAATGACCAATGACTAAATATTTCTTCTTTATTTCATATTTGAATTAGAGTTTAGTTAAATTTTTTGTCCCTTGAAGTTAAGTGACGCATCATACTGAATTATTAGAAAATAATAGAAATAATAATAATAATAATAATAGAAATAATTTTCACTTTTATTTTGCCACACATACTGTATATCACATACATCTGGACAATAATTATATATTATATTTTATTATAACTTTTAATCATAAATTAATTCAAAAAAATGTGTTACTATCCAGATTTTCACACTAGCGAATCAACTCAGACAAAAACAAACAAGGATACAAGGCAAAAGACAAGACATTGTAACATAGTTAATTGAGGACTGTCATACACAGACCTGGAAAGCCATTTCACAGTTCCCACACAGTCACTCAGGCACGGGCACAAAAATTCAACTAATTTCTTTACACTGCAAAAATTTTCAAGAAGTTTTTCCAACATGGAGTTCTGAAAGACAGATATTTCCAAGTTCTGTGACAAGCCTGCCCAGGCCAGTGATGCCTAGTATGATAATCTTTTCCTGGTGAAGAAATTTCCAGATGTGTTCAAATATCTCCTTCTCTTCCTTCATCCTAGGGTCCAATTGGGTTGGATGGCAAGCCTGTGAGTTTCCCCAAGTTCCTGTCAAAAAGTGAAATAACAGAGTAATTGAGTACTCCTTAAGTGCTGTTATTTTCTGTGATAATGAGCATAATTAAGCTAAAAATGATTACGGTCATTATTGCAATAAACTCTCTGAGTGTCATGGCTATGATGGCGATAGGGTGGGGTTTAACACGCTATGGATATTTCTAAGGAGTTTTTTTTTTTTTAAGTGGAGATATGTTTAGATTAATTCACTTATTTTCCAAATTGCACTCACTGTTTGAATGTTCACACAGGGACAAAACGGAGTGAAGGGAGACATGGTAAGCATTTTTCATAAACAGTTGTACTATAATTCAGTTACCACTAATCGAGCATAGAACACTGGATATCCATTTTGTGCATATTACACGAGTTTTATACCAACAAGCCAAAGAACATATAATCATGATTGCACTGAGCATTTGGTGTCCATAAGGAAAACGTGGTGAATGAGGTTATAATGGGTTGCATGCAGTAGGAAAAAGGTCAAGAAGAGTGGGCGCTGTCCAACTTTCAGTCAGGGTTAGAGGTTTATAACAAAAAATTAGTCCAAGGCTTTAGAACATGCCTCAAGTGTTTTTTTTTTCTATATTAACTATTAATTATAAATTTATTATCCTTAAATCATTGAATTTTTTATTAGCCATGCCATACAATGAATAACATATTGCAGGTAGAGCAGGACTACATTTTTAAAATCATCCATTTCAGTTTTCACTTACTCTGGGTTATCTTTTGACTGTTACAGAGCCCAGGCAACTATGTGGACTTCCAGCTTCCACAGGCTATTTAACTTTATGTTCAGTGTTTAGTTTCTGCGCAGAAGAAAAGTGTGTGTGTATGTTTGTTATGTCCTTTAGTGTAGAAAATAAAGGTCAGGGTGATGGATGGGGGGGTCGCAAACGCTAATTCATTGTCGCAAACGCTAATTCATCAGTTTGATTGTTATCTTGACAGTTTTACTCATTTCACTCATGTTAGTTTGAGGAATTTGTTTTCCATTTTTGTTTTTTTGAAATCTTAGTTACTTTGCAAACGTATGCCTGAATCACATTCAAGACTGACTGTGTTGTTGTTTCAGGGTCAGCGTGGCCCTAAAGGACTCCCAGTAAGTTTCTGAATTCTGATATCAGTCCTCAGATGAAGAAGAAGAACCTGCTCATTTCAAACCACTCATATATCTCATTCACTTGTGTTGTTTTGTTTTCTAGGGCGACCCTGGACCCAAAGGGGAGAAAGTGAGCATCCTGTATTCCATATAATGCAACATCCAACTTCTTTTTGTTTACCTGCTTGTTTAAGTGTTTTAAACTTAAAGTTCCAGTGTAACTATGTAATTCATTAGTGTGTAATCACCTAAAAATAAGACATGCTATATTCTTATTACTTAAAAATGAGGCTTTTGTATCTACAAGTGCTGCAGGTATCCTGCTCTGAGTCTGCCATGTTGAACCACCATTTTTTTTTACAGGAGCTCAGAACAGACTAACCAAACATTCGCTCTTCCATGTGTTTCATGGCCACAGTAGTTTCTAGTAGCCAGTAAATCCTACACATTGCTCCTTTAATGCCCACAGTTTGTAACTCAGACTTTCTAATATAGATTTCTTGTCTCCTTGAACAAGATGAAATTACCCTAGTGGCATCACTATGATATCATGTTTTTGTTTTGTGTTGTTTTCTCACAAAACAAAGCTGTTCTAGATCCAGCACAGAACACATTAAGGTGTGTTCACAGGCTAAACTGCACTGCCCATGACAAGTAATATAGTTTCAATGTGTAAAATCAGTGGGCTTCCCCTTTAGTCTGAAAATGAATATAACTGATTAATGTAACAACATCTGTGGCTTTATTTCTTAATGAACTTTTTTTTCTTGTTCTTCAAGGGCATATGTGGAGACTACACACACAGGGTAAGAAAACATTATTGTGAAACTAATTCTTTCTCATTAATGTATTACAAAATGCTACCACTTCATCATCAGTGTTTTGGAAAAGTATTATTTGAATCTGCTTTTTGTATTGCAATATACTGTAAATATGATTATGCCATGCCCTGAACCTGTTGTCCATCCTATAGTGTGCAATATTATCAGCCTTTGTATCTATAGTTTTGTAATGTGAGAAACGACTGCAGCACAGTACTGTTTCACAACGATAACACATGCCGAGCTCTGCAGTTCTTTGGTCACCGTCTCTAGGGTTTTGCTAGTTGAGAGAAAATAAGGCAATTACTGGCGGCCTGCTCGAGCATACAGTCAGTTTTGATAAGAGTATGTGTGAGGGGGTGCCAAGAATAAGAGTCTCCTGTGTAAAGGGGGATTTTTCATATAGCCCATTCCCAGTGTAATTCAACCTTTCAGTTATTAAACTGCTCCTGCTAAGATGATCAAAGTAGGTTTTTCTAGTTTAAGTTCAAGTTGTATGCCAGTTGAATTTTTCATATACTTTCAGAGCTCCCTGCTGCAGTCTTTATGGGAGCCCCATTCCTAGTTCACACTCCAGGCCCCAGAGTCACTGCAATATTTCTTGTGTTTTTGTGTATTGTGTATTTCAGCAGCAGACCTGTTGTTATATAGAAAGTTGTTTATTTGCTTTGGTCCTGACAAGATTTATATCAATCTCATTTTAAATCATGAGGTGGTTCACCTAACTCAGCATAAAGATCTAGATCCTGGTTTTCTTCAAAGAGAACAGATAAACCTATATAATATAATATAAAGCAGACTGCAACTCTTTTTGTTTAACTTGTACAGAAAGAAAAATGTAAAAATGACATTTTTTTAATGGTTGATTTTGTAACTATTCTTTGATAAACCATAGTTTATTTCTCAATATAGTGCAGTATTATCAAGTGATAGCCCTAATATATTCAAATTAAAAATTACCATTACTATTTCTATTTTACATTTCTGTTCACTTGCATCTGTTTTCCCCTGCAGCCAGTCTTTATTGCTAAGCTAGGTTAACCATATCCTGACTCAAACTGATCTTCTTACTCTCTGAAAGAAAATAAGTCATTTTGAGTTATTCCTTGAAACTGAAATAATTTTAAAGTCAGACTTCTCAAGCCATGACTTACATTTGTGTGGTTGGATAATGGCTTGTTGTCGCCATTACCCCAGCATTAACTGAAACGACCACTTCCCTGGTGTGCAGGGGCTCTTTGTGCAGGATCTTCCACTGAAAACCCTGGCAGCCTTGCGCTCCAGCCAGGCTCTGATGTTGAAGGTTTGTGGGTGCCTCCAAACACCCTGGTAGATAACCCTCAGCTGGGGTGTCACCAAGTCGTGCCGCAAAGAGAGGCAGTGCCCTAGAGCCATGGCACTCCTCAACCCTCTGCTCTCCACCCACAAGAAAAAAAAGATCACTGTGGTAACAAGGTTGCATAGTCTCGCTTTTAATTGTTACTGGGATTAGAGTGAATCATACACTCTACTGAAGTACTGGATGCCAATATTGAAACTGAATCAATGAATTGATTTTTTTTTTTTTTTTTTTTTTATTTATATATATAAAGTGTGTGCACATGGTGCAGGACACCATTACAATAATGGAAATTACTGACTTATATTTATAAGAATATTTAGTTTTCCAGTTTCAGTGGCCCTTTACAAGATACAAATGAAAAGTAAATTCTAATTAGATTTGATTATAGTTGACTTTGAAATATATTTTGTAATTAGCTACGCTAAAGAACTGATAGGAAAAAAACTATAAAACACCAACAAAAGTGCAATTGCTATTAGCAACATTTACAGTAGAATACAGGACAATGTAACTTTTTATACAATGTAATATACATTCTGTTTGAAGTCAAGAGAACAGCAGACAAAATGCTTTGGAGTACACAAGTTCATTACTTTAATTATGACACCTAAATTTGAAAATGAGAATTAGACTTAACTTTAACACAATTGGAAAATTAAATTTGAATTAAATTAATTGATTTAACTTTAATATTGGCAGCAACATTTAAACCTGTTTCCAGATGTGGTGGATAGCTGGAAATGGTGAGAGACAAAGCAGCACACTTGCCTACTTTCACTACATTTATCTACCCATACTTATATTTACTTATAACATGCTGTATATATTTCCATACAAATAGGATTATTATTTTTGGCTTTCAACTGATGTAAATTACTGTGACTGATCACACAATGTGCACTCCAAAACTGATTTAGCATGACAAATTTTTTAAAGTCAGAAATGGTGGTCACTACTTCTTTTGGGTTTCAAGTACTGGGTAAAGATTGTCTTTACCTTAAACTTTTGCATAATAAAGTTTGTGGAAATATGTACACTATAGCGGAAGTAGGCAAGTTGCATGCTGCTGGTTCTGCTTGTGTCATTTGGGAAATATACAGTATCTATCAGCGGGTTCACCTGTACCGCCCTCTCCTAAACTTGTATCTGATCATGCTGGTCATCTCAACAGAAGCGGCGTATTGTACAGCCCTGTGTTGGACAGTTGGCCACAGTAAGTCTGGACGTGCACTGCAACTGTACTGCTGTACTCTCTTTGTGGCAAGACTGGCACCCACCTCTGTTCAGCTGCAATCTAGGGGCCTGGTTTGCTTTCAATGGGGACATTGAGGCACATAAATCCTGAATAGAGGATGCTTGACTGATAAGGAACTAACAGACTCTGACAGTGTCTAAGAAATTTGAACAACTGTACACTTTATTGTTTAATGTTTGAAATAAAGAAACATCACAGTACATCAACTATCCCCTTTACCACTCCAGGCCCATAGTTTGCTGTGCTGGTGCCTCTTTTTGACTTTCCTTTCTTTAGCCTTGTTTCCTTTTTTCTCTTCTTTGCCTTCCCATTTCCTTGCTTTCCACTCTCATGTTATATTTCTCTTTTTCCTCCATATCCCTTCCCCATTTTTTCCCCTCATTCTTCTGGTTCTACCTTGTTTCCTTTCTCTGGCCTCCTGGTGGCCTTTACCCTGCGACCTTTTTGCACCGCTGGCCACCTGTGCTTTGTGACTGCCCCCAGCAGATGTTGCCCATCACCGTGCGCAACATGCCCTCAATAAGCCCTCTAATTCTAAAACGCCTCAAGGTACAATTCTCTCTGCCCCCTACCTGCCCCCTGCCCTTCCCACCCGTCATGCTACCCGCCGCCATCTGTTGCCAAAAGCTCTCAAACCTTTTCCTGCCATCATGCTCTAATTAACCAACTTTTGGCTGCTGCTACTTCTAAATGTTGATTTTCACTTTATGTATTTAAAGGTCCTTTCTGTCAAAAAATACATGACAGTAAATCAAATGAAAAAGCTGGGGTTTTTTTTTTTGTTGTTTTTGGGGTTTTTTTTTTTTTTACAGCTTTCAAGCAACCCACAGAATTGTTCATTTATTTAAAGCTTTCTTTAATCCTAGATAAAATTAACAATAATTAAAACTTGAAATTATGAATTATTTTACAGTTCTAGTCTATTCATAAAGTCATTTCTTCTGCAAATTCATATGCATTCTTCACGAGTTTAAGCTTCAAAAATGCTGGATCCTACATATCCCACAATGCACCATTATAGCATTTATTTGTTGGTCCCTACCTGCCTCATCTTTCAAACTCAAAGGTGGTGGTGGTGGTGACATTTAACCAACTTAAAATATGATATTCTACCATGTGCAGATATGTAAGGGATACAAAACTAATAAAAGTTGAAAGTGAATATTTCAGATTTCATATTTGTTCAATATGACTAATGTGGTAAACAAAAAGCAAATGCAAAATATACTTTATGGCCAGACTTTTGTTATCGATAATTCTCCAAAATCTTGATTTACATCAAATACAACATTTATTTATTTATTTTGTCATTTTACTATTGTATTAAAGTAATTAAGGAGAGACAACTAAAACAGTTGGTTAAGATAAGAGTAATGGTGAGATGGTAATTACTGTTTAAAAAACAAACAAAAAAAAAACAGCCAAACAAACAAAAAAAACTAACATTTATTGCATTGCATTTATTGAAACTCCACTCCCTCACATGAAAGTTGGTCATCCAGCCCATCCACTTATTGCCTTGGACACACAAGTTGAACATTTGAACAGAAAACTTTCTCTCAAGGGATATTGGGCTGTGCAAAATAAATGCAAATGATGCCTTAGATGACAATATGGGTATAGAATAGACACCGAAATCACTGCTGCAGTGTTTAGATACAATTTTAAATGAATAATTTTCTTTTGAATGTAATGAAATTCATAAATATACTCAGTACAATAAAGCATGTCACCAAATGATGTTTGCATGTTTCAAAGATGTGTGTGAGAGCCTCAGTGTGCTGCCATGTGCGTCAATTGATATTCTGGCACAGGTTGGCACTGCTCCATCTTGTTTATCCCTAGTGTTCAGTCTTCTCTCTGCCTGTGCCACATTACATGTCATGCCAAGCAAGCTTGTTGACCTATTTGATAATGGATACTTCCATATGGAGTTGTCTGCTCTAGAAAATATTGACCTGTAACAATCCAGTATGTATTTTATGAGTAGCAGAAATTATTTTGGGGTGAAACAAAGAAGAAGCAGACTTAGTACATGTAGCAGCCAGACAAATTTAGCTAACCACTGAGGTGTATTTATTCTCCTCATATCCTGTTCTCATTGTAAACTTTCTTTACTTTGATTGAGATAATCTTCCATCCTGAAAAAAAGAGTGATCTAGAAACAAAAAGAAAATCATCAGTGTCCCTCATTTCCCTGTACCTTGTTCTCCAAACAAAAGTAGTCACTGAGAAGAAACAGCATAATAACCACATCTGTGGCAAAATATTCTAGTGTTAACATGCCCTTATTAGTTTTTTGCTAAAGCTTATATGATCATATAATAATACGCATGTAATCAAACCCCTGTCTGATCTTTCTCTGGCTGTTCACTGACTCCTGGTCAGTGACTTTAACCACATGTGATTGGGTCTGCATGTACACAGACAGCTGATATTGCATGTTCAGTTAGTTCCTTACCCAGGGCTAAGGGGTATTCTGTTCACTTTGATCCCATGTATAGAGAAGGGCTCAAAGTTAGCAGATGACCAGAGACAGCCCCGGAAAAACTAATAAGTGAACCTGGAATTTGAAATATTTTACCCTTAATAAGAGATCAAGGTCAAGAACAAATCTTTGTGCTTAAGCATTATAACTGCTTGCCTTGCTCCCCAGCAAACGTTCCTCTCTGCAACCTTCTCCTGCTGTTATCTGCAGTGTAGTGTGAGGTTGTTGTGTTGGCATGGCCCATGTGGCAAGGTTTGCTCCAGCAGGGCAAGTTGTAACTCAAGGTCTCTCAGCAGGGCGAACCTGGTGTGCAGGGACCCCCGGGACTTCCAGGGCCACCCGGACTCCCAGGGACCCCAGGCCTGAATGGAGCCAATGGTCCACCAGTGAGTCCTAGGAGTTCACCGAGAAATTCATATTTTTTACACATTCATTAATCACCTTACAAAACATTTCAGTTTTTGCAAAATGAACTGATCTTAACTTAATCAGACATCAATTCAACAAAGACTCCCCCCATTTGTTTGTATCAGTGGCCTTTCAATGTGTGTGTTCTCCTCTGTTTAATAAGTGCATTTGATCAGTTTTAGTCCAAAGCCTGCTTGTTTTCTGGTCTGTTTCCTGTTGTCCCATTAAATTTTAGTTACTGCAGTATACTGGTAATACAAGCCCAACCCTTCCTGTATCCATTTCAAATTAAAAGCCACTAAGCATTTCAGTGGACACACTGTAATCCAAATATTTCTTAATGAGGCTTTAATGAAATATTTGCAGGAAAAATGAAAAATTCATGGTTCCATTACAGTACTTCAAATGTAGCCACTGCTATCTTGTCATACTTGTATTTTACTACAAAATACAGTTTGGCTGAGACATTAGGCTTGTTTTACATTAACCAGGCCTATGCACAATTTATCACTGGTAATTGCTGCACAATGTATATGCATGTAAAATACATAGCTGCAAATAAAACTGGCATGTGACGGGTATACTAGATTGTATGTAAAGAAGTCTTTCTTCTTTCAACACAGGGTAAGCCCGGTGAACCGGGCAAACCAGGAAAAGACCCAAGAGTAAGCTTTGGTTCATGCTTTGTTTATTGTTCCAGAGTTTTTTCATTGATGACATTGGCTGGTGACAACCTTCTTCTGATTTCGTTTTACATTCTTTCTGCAGCTTTTATCAGGACTGAAGGTAAGCAAATTTCTTTTACTGTTCAAAAAATTACAGTTCTGAAAAACCTGATTGGCATCACTGTGGACACTGACGACTCAAGAGTGTGTTATAACACCCAATCACACTCAGGCCCAAATTAAACAAGCAACATGAAACAGATCAGATCAAGATGTTTCCACATGGTTTCTGTGCAGATGCTCATACATTCAGACATTAAACCCACCTACACAACATTACACATTCCCTGGATGAGTAGATATTCACATGATGCTTTAATTGTCATGAATTACTTAGAAGGAGGAATGTAGATTGTGGTCAGTGTCGGTGCTCTAAACACTCACGTTGTAAAATAAGCTGAATCTCACATAAGTTGTTCTCACTTGTGGTAGGCATTAGTATGTTCAGTAATAATTGAGCAGGGCTGCAGCACAGCCTAAGAGAGACTAACATGACAAGCCTCGGCCACCTGCTTTTCTGTTCATCTGACATACTCAATTTGTTGCAATGGGTGGCCAAGTACTTTGTTTTCAACATACTTTGTTTTATCTCTCCAGGGTGAGCCAGGTGTGCCGGGACACAAGGTGAGCTCTCTACTGTATGTCATGTTTGAAAGAGGCTTGAAAATGTTTACTCCAATGTACAAATGACTGTACATTGTCCAGTAATAGTAATATTACATTGTCCATTGAGTAATTGATGTCTCTCTTTTTTTTTTGTTATTGTGAACATAAAGAAATAATCATTTATTTTCCCCAGTAATGGTGAATTTTTATCCATCATATTCTTTTTAGTACCTGTAGGGGTTAATGCAGAAAGGATGAATTTTTTGACTGTGAAACATACATTATTATTGTCTGAAGTTCACCTATCTCTATGCAGTAAACTGATATTTTAAAAAGAAAGCAGTCCACTCACAATATAGTTGCTGTTAGTCAACTTTCTGTGGATCGGTGCTAATATTTGTCTTTCTGTCTCAGGGTGATCAAGGTGATGTTGGCTCACCAGGTCCTGAGGGCCCAAAGGTATTCACTGTCTACTTTTTCATTTTGTTTCACAGACAAAGGTTTAAAAATTAATTTAGATAGATTTCTTAAACTCTAACAACATCCATGTCCTATGTGTTATGATTCCTCTTCCTCCAAACTGACCATGAAGTGATACTTTTGTAATATGATTACCCTGCAAGAATTCAAGAGCAAAAAGCTTTTTAAAAATTGCATTTTACTCTAACAATACCAAGGCAAGGAGTACGAAGGAGTGCTTGACACATACCCCACGGCACCAAACAAGTAATAGATTAAAGTGATGAAACAGAACATATTCAAATAACTGTAATAACTTTATAATAACATTTGCTTACAGTCAAACTCAGCAGGGAAACAGTATCCATAAAACAAAAAAGGGAATCTGTTATAAGGAGGACACCAACTTAATTCCTCTATCTCCGACTGATAAACCCTAATATTAGATCAAGCTTAAGGTTTGACTCAATTCCTACATGGAGTCTTGTATGGCTGTGTCCTAGCTTAGTCATTATATGTCTCTCCTAGCAAGCATCACATTTGTTTCATTTACTGTAAATGAAATGGTAAAAACAAGTATTAAATGCAGCTTTGGAAGTTATTTAGAACTGATATCATAAAAAAAATACCCTGACCTCACAAAATGATACAGGGAGCATCTGCTGCCACATTTCTGTTTTTGACATTTATTCAATGGAAAGTGTTCAGTTTTTGCGTAATAGTACTGAATAAACAGGGACTAATAAAGCATATACAGGGACACACTAGTGATCTAAACTTGGCTTTGAAGCTGTGTGGGAGGCAAAGTCAGCTATGCCCGCTACACTCTCCACGTGCCTGTCTTTCTCCACTTTTCCATGGCTTAACAGACTTCCTCTAGAGGACAGACACATACACGTACATGTACTCAGCAAGTTTTCTTCATTAATCTAAGTCATTATATGGTATTATTGGGGACTAGAATTTTGAGGCATTAAAGATGACTAAAGGAAAGATGCCAAAAATATGGAAAGGGTTTGGGGGATTAAAAGAAGCTATTTGTGGCAGGCTATAGATGGAATACCATGGTTGGAGCATGCCTGTGTGTGACTATTTTTCTAAGTTCAAATTGGATTTACAAGTAAAAGTGGAATAAATGAAGGACGAAAGCAACATTAAATGATTTGAAGAGGGTTTAAGGTAAATGACATGTTTCCTAGGGACCTATTTTGTGACATTTTTGCAGTCACTTGACATTGTAAATATATTAAAAAAAAAGATTTTGACATTTATAACAAACTTGATAAAAAGGTTTACTCTTTCTCTTCCACTAAAGTCCTCAGAGCTAAAGCAAATCATGTCATTCACCTGGGTATCATCAAACATTACATGTCTACATGACTGCCTGTGAAAGTGATTGCTTTTTCAAAGCCTCAATGTTTTCACGGTGACTGTAAAGGTCAAACACAGTGTCCAGTTTATACTGCAGCTTTTCTGAGCCGGGGACCACTGGAACAACCTTGTTGTTGTGAACCTCTGTACAAATTACTGCCTTGTAAACTTCAGCTTCAACTATTCTTCCATTTCATTTTGTTTTCCTGTCAAATCAGCCCAGAATCCTGTTTCTGCTTTCTGCCAAGAGCTTTATGAGCATACTGGGCTACTGTGTTGAAGTTCACTATGAGGACAGAGGAGAGGCCTTCGCAGGCACTGTTATCTGGTATTTTTTCCCGGAGGTTGCACAATAGGGTTAGATAACTCCTTAGGTGATATACAAACTACTTCTGACCTGTACATCCATGCTGAGGCTTTGGACATAGTCATCCCTGCTAATTGTAATGCTTATAGAGGATCTTGTACTCCATCTAGTGGACTGCTATAGTTTTATCAATTGTTACATTTACAATGTTTCTCTCTGCTTTGCTTCTCAGGGAGACCAAGGAATTAAGGTAAGATGTTTGTTTTTTTAAATTTTTCTTTTTTAAGATATTTTTGGCCTTTTGAGCTTTATTGTATACAGGTAGCTGAAGAGTGACAGGAAATGTGGGGAGAGAGAGATAGGGAATGACATGTGGGAAAGAGCCACAGGTCGGATTCGAACCCTGGGCTGCCACGGCAAGGACTGAGATTTTGTACATGGGGTGGCTGCTCTACCGACTGAAAATATCAGGAACAGCTACCAGGAAAGGTTGCAGCCTCTTTACTATGTTCTTTTCAGGGCCAAAGCCAAGACTTTAGAAATGCTGAATCATTAGTCTTGAATGCAAGATCTGCAAGAAAAGTGTGTCTCTATTTTGAGAAAAGCTACAGAAAAATTAGTTGGTGACTTGGAATCTCTTTTTTTTAAACTCAAAACTATTAGTTATAGAAAATATGCTGCACACCTAGACCAAGACCTTCAGGTTTTCACCCTGGTGTTATCAGTATCCAGTTCTGTTTTTGGTCTAGCTTTTGTTTTAGACTCATGTGGATGTAATAACATCCACATGAGTACAGTATGGCAAGCCCTTTACTGAAAACATGATCATTAAGCCTGGATCTGTATCGAGAATAAAGTCTCAATGTTAGTCAAAGGGTGTTAACATTGAGTAGCCTTACTTGCTTTGTCTGGATCAGAAATCACTGCTCAACTGGAAACTGTTTAATTGTTTTTCAAGGAAATCACTTCTCACATCTGTCCAGGGACTAACATGATAGAAGGTCCCTTAACATTTAGATCTTTTCCTGTCCACATCAAGAAGCAGTACTCACTTTTCCCCCTGAGTCCTTGCTTGTCCTTTGATTTTCCTTTGGTTGAGAAGGTGCGTTTGCTTTTACTGCTTCGCTGCTTCTGTGACCTAATGTTTCCATCCACTCTGTAGGGGGATGAAGGGAAGAGGGGTTTCCCAGGAGAGAGAGGAGAGAAGGTAGTGTAAAACTTAAATGTGCGTGTGTATGGCATGTTGAGGTGTCTATTCATCTGGCCTATTTGGTACTACTCTTAATAGATTTAGATTCTATTTATCTCACAGAAACATTTGAGTGGTGAGATGTCATGCTGTTTTGCTGGTTTTTAGCCTTTTTAATTTAGAAATGCTCTCTATTAATTTTCCCCCACTTTCATTTAGAGTACACTAAGCTAATACATACAAACATATCCTCATATCCTATGAAACATATTTCATAATTTTCATACCAAGTTCTTTGAAAAGTAACAGCCATAGCCATTGAACTGTAAATAAAATTATGCTATATTTATTTTATTTTTTTTTTAGGGCCCGAGCGCTGGCGGTGCGAGGCCCTATTGAATTTCAAATGTTTATTAAAGCTGCAGGCAGCATTGGACGGGCCCTTGCACCTCCGCGCCCGTCAGGGGCCAAACTCTCATCAATGCATTGAAATTTGGGGCAGGTCAAACCACGTATGCATTAGTTAGAGCAACATTTATAGTCGTGGCGAGACATTTGAGAAATTTGATGGAGCACCATGCCCACACAGTTTCCTCAAAATTCATGATTTCGATAACTTTTACTCAGGAAGTCTATATGAACACACTGACCAAGTTTGAAGTCAATTGGATAAAATCCCTAGGAGGAGTTAGTTCAAATATGACCCCTTCTCAACCAGCCCGCAACACCAAAAATGGTGATTTTCATTCCTCAATATCTCGCTGCCTGTTAATTTTAGCCGATTGCTCCAAGAGACTTTTTTGTAGGTCTTGCCATGTTCTATAATTCGGTTGAGGTTTCATAACTCTGTGTCCAAAACTGTGGCGGGGCTGCCTCATAGAAAAGTTCAAGGGGGCGCTATAGAGCAATCTTGCCCCGCCCCCTAATTAATTATACAGCCTAAATTTGCATAACATTGGTCTTAATAACCACAAGAAGTTTCAGACAGCTCTGAGGAAGTATATGAAAGCCCAACACTTTTGCCTGAAAATCAGCCAAAAAGTCAATGGAGTTCCAGATTTTATCGAAAAAATCGGCACTGTTGACTTTGACGGGCCGCCACGGCCACGCCCTCTGATGAAAAGTTGAAATTCTTTCTCAAATGTCAACACCAAGGCCTTGACAACATCCACACCTAGTTTGAGGTGGATATACTCAAACACTTTGGAGAAGGCTATCATCAAGTAAGAAATGTGTTCTAGGCCAGACTGCCATTATATATCAGAGGTTTGGGGAAGATTGGAGTATTTTTTGCAAAGTTATAGCACGTCAAAATTTCATGATAGCACGCCAAATTTCGTGGCCCTGCCCCTCCCACACAGTAAATCCAAAACTCACAATTTTGATAACATTTCATTGTCAAGGCCTTAAGAACACACACGCCAAGTTTCAAACAGATAGGATGAAAGCCCTAGGAGGTGGAGTTCAAATCACTGACTGGAAATGACCCCAAAAACACGAAAACGCCAACTCTGAAACAAAATGGACGCCGTACACATCACTGTAGCCCGGGTCACCAAGAGACTTTTTTGTGTGTCTCAGTATGTTACATACCCCCTTCAAATTTCGTACACGTGGATGAAACCGTGTCAAGGGGCTCCTCCGAAAACATAAATTTAGGTGGCGCTGTAGGGGGGGGGTACTGTATTACCAAACTAATGACTAGCAATTAAAATGGAAACATTGCATCCTTGAACAGTGTTGCCATGTTCTAAACAATAGTGGCCCAAAAGATATACAACACTCTTAATTCTCCAAACTCCAAAAACATGTACATGTGGGGTTCTACAGTAGTAATTCTTGTAAAACTGGCTGGTATTGGAAGTTGGAATGCCAGTGAGACAAGTTAGTCAACAGAATTTAATTGATGCATGCAAAATACTATTTTGTTTTTAAAATCCACACCAGACAATTTGAAGCTGCTTGTTGAAATTCTGCCTGCATCGCCTGTTTCCCTTTTACCCTCTGTCCACAACTATTAAAAATACTGTATTATTAAAGCATCATGAGACACAGAATTGATAGGAAAATTATTCCATTGAGCCAAAGAAGATGGTAGGAACTCCCTCTACCAGCCAGCTATGTGTGTGGTCACAGCTGTGACTGTACATCATCTGCAAATGACTCAAACATGTTTTCCTTTCTATTTTTACCAACCAATTTTAGATGGTTCAGTGTGCTGTGGCACATTACAGATGCCAATCAGTCACAGTTTTTGATTTCACTTTGTACTTTTACATGGATGAGTTTTAAGACATTGGGCTCCTGGTCCACCATCTGTCCTGTATATGAACAAGACATACAGAGACAGAAAATGACACCCAGGTTTAAAGAAACACATTTTGTAGTTACATTTTGGGAGTGCATCAGTCCTCTCAGAAAGACAAAAATGTTTTAGCAAAAATGATCAGCTGATCAGGGATGTTTTTCTTCTGCTGCAAAGGGACAGGCTGGCATCCCTGGTACCCCTGGCATCCCTGGCAAGAGGGGCTACAGGGTAGGCCTGGAATGGAATGAGCTTCCTAACTGTTTGGTTGTGCTTCTGTCAGTCATCCTTATTCCTCTAATAACTGGAAGTCAGTAAAGTCAGATGTTCATCACATCAGTGTTTAATAAGTGTCTGTGTTTGTTTTACATTACTGTGCAGTTAGCTGTGTTAAGTTAGTGTTTGCTGGAGTGCTTTGGTCTTGTGGATGGTAAAATTGGCTAGTTCAGTGTCTGGTTCAGTGTTGGGCCAGCTAAGTCTTTAATGTTGTGCTGTACAAACCTTATAACATTTGTCATTTCTTACAGTTATACATGCATTCTTTGATCTATTCAAAATCAAATCAAAGAATGGATTGTCAGAAACTATCCGTAGATGTGATCCATGAGAACTACTTACTAGCTGACTACCTGGATTTTTTTTTAGAACTTTCTACAGCTATATCTCACAGTCTCCATTAGCAGCTTGATGTGCTCAGTTGCCATGGAGCTGATATCATCACTTATCTATTCTGCACAGAGCAAAACTTACTTATGCTTATATGCTTAAGACTCAGCAGAGTTCACCATAAGCAAAAGTATAGTCACCATACCTCCACACCTTCTGGTGGCCTCAAAGAGCTGTTTGTTAACATGTACAATGTCAAAGATGTGTAGAATGTTGTTTTCTTTGTGTATTTGATTTATTTATTAATTCATTATTTAATAATTATTGTCCGTAAATACCTGGTTCAAAGAGAGAACATCAGAGTTTTTATTGAGGGCTTTTAGTGTCCTGTAAGGATTTCTGCAATAGAAATTGAAAAAAATTGATAAAAAAAATATCAACAATAAAAACCATAATTAATCAGTGCATGATTAACAATATGATTTGGAGCATGGAAAATCTATATGTATTAGTCAAAGCCTATTTATTATTTTTCTTGTCTGGTTAATAATAATAAATTGTACTCAGTTTAGCTAAAACATTATCTACATTTGGCAGGGTGAGAAAGGAGAACAGAGCATTACAGCCCAGGGATTTAAAGGAGAACCAGGTTCACCAGGACCGCCAGGCTTAATGGGACCCAAGGTAAAGGGGAAAAATCATTTGATTAGTGTATACCTGCACATACTGTACATATATAGCAATATCTCCACTAGTATCACTTCAAGGAAACCTCACAGAAGTCCGTGTGCTATACATTTTGCAGGGTGACAAAGGTGAACATGGAGAGAAGGTAAAAAAAAAAAAAGACAGAATTATGAAAGGACTTGAAAGAAACATTTTAATGAGAAGACTGCTTTCTGAATACAAACAAGTTGAGAATGTTTCTGGAGAGGTACATATGTAAGTGTTATGCCTTCATTTAACCTTTAGGGGGAAGCAGGCCCTGAAGGCCCAGCAGGACCAAGAGTAAGTCATGACTGGCAAACTTGTAACAACATATTGTAAAGCTTGACATATAGTACACAAAATGTCCACTGTAGAAGAAGTTAATGATCAACATTAACTTCTTGATAAACTTTACAAACGGTCTTTTTAACCATATAGGGTCCACCGGGTCCAACTGGAGAGCCAGGAAAGGCTGAAATCCACAACAATGAAAATGTATGTACTCTTATTGAGCTGTAATTTCCTTAGATGGATAAAAACTGAAAAATGACAAATGAAAAAAGAGTACTGTTTGACTTTAAAATTACTCCACAGGATATTCGCAACATACCCCTGATGGTAAGTACTTTTTTAGGTATAATCATTGCATGTACAAACACACTCACTTTAAAAAAAATTATTAAATCATCTCTTCTGTGCCTAGGGCCCCCCTGGATTACCTGGGCCTCCTGGTTCCCCTGGACTCCCAGGTGCCAAGGTATGAGACATTTTAGAATGACAATTGACACCCGATGCTTTCACACTGTTTCATTAGACATTGTAATTTAAACATGAGTCACAATTCCCACATTCAGAAAATAAACATATACTTTGTATTTTTATGTGTTTTGTGTATCCCATAGCCAGACTAACCTGTTAATTTTTTAACCCACTGCTGTATCAACTGACCCTGTCATTTTTTTCGTCCATAAACATAAGATTGTGGGCCTTTCGTCATTTGGTGTCTGAACGCCCGCTAACAAATTTGCAATTAAGCCACTGGCTAGAATCCAACTGACATAAAGTGAGGTAGGGACTCCTGGGGGTCTCAAGGCAGTTGCCTGATGTGCATAATTGGTAATCCAGGCTTGGTGTGTTTTCAGGGTGAAGTAGGTCTACCAGGTGTGCCAGGACTGGATGGAGAGAAGGTAATACTTAGTTACCAGTACCGGCTATTACTAGCTGGGCTGTTTAATTGTCATATGAATGTACTGTATATTGTGATAAATTAAGTTTTCAAATTAATTGTGATTACAAATACTGCTCACAACTTTAGATATTTTTGTAAAAATATGGCTGTCCTTAGCTTCCTTCGAGTACAATTAAGAATTTTTGTGTTTTCAGGGACCCAGAGGCAAGCCAGGAGAGCCTGGTCCTGCAGGCCCAGCTGGTCCTGAAGGTCCCAGAGGAGAGGGTGGTGTCATGGGCTTGCCAGGACCCAAGGGAGACAAGGGAGGCATGGGTCCATCTGGATCACCTGTGAGTGACTGTGCTAAGCACACACCACACCACATCACTGCCTGGGGTTCCCTGTCCAAAACCAGATTCCCACATCTGTCATTATCCAGAGTGAAGGACTTAATTTTTCCAGCTGCCCTCTTATTATCTAATTAGAGACTCATAAGCTTGGAACAGACCCCAGGAGTGACATTGTCTAACTTTTAATTCACTGTGGCATAGATCTCAAATATACCCCCATATACAGGGCTGTGCTATTTGCAGCCCAGTGTTATTTCAAGAGCCTCCAGCAAATATTGTTAGTCCTGCACATTTGTGTGTTTGACAGCTAGGTATGACCTTTGACAGCTATGACAATTGTTTTGCTCTTGCTCATACATCTTGCTTGTTTTTTGTTTGTTTTTGAATTTAGATGGATATTGGGTTGTTAAAAGTGACTCTTGCAATTGTATTGTTCTGTGCTTTAGAAGTGTGGTTAAATGCATTGTTTGTTTTTGTAAAAAAAAAAAAATCCACAAAACAAGACAAAGTTAGCGAATGCCTTTGTACTGTATATACTTGCACTATGTGCTTTATAAAATGAATTAAATGCTTACGTTGGTTAGTTGGATGCTTGATTTTCTATTCGACAAAGATGTTTTCTTACTACTTGCTTTTTTGGGAACATGAGAGTGAGCCACATGTTATGGATGTGTTCTCAAACATAACTGAAGTAAAAAGTAAAATTGAATTTAATGGAGTAGAAGTATAAAGCAGTGCTAGATTCAAGGTAGGTTTACTTTTCTCCATTGAGGATGGAACAGTTCCAAACACTATGTTCAGATGGAACAACTTCTCAGTGATGGAGCTTTATGTGTATGAACTCCATATTTAGCCACAAAACTAACTGTTGACAGAGGTATACTGCCCCTAGTGTTGAGGGGTGTAAAGTTTAGGCATCCTAAGATTACATAAAAAAAAAATGTATTTGTCTTTTCTGCTTTGATTTTTTTTATATGAAGACCAACTAGCAGTCCCTTATTGAATCTCCCTTTCCTTGTTCTGTAGGGTTTAGATGGCCCTACTGGTGAAAAGGGGGCTACAGGGGCCACTGGCCCTATTGGATTACCTGGTGCAATGGTATGCGATGGTGCCCCTCAGGCTGCATCTATCTGACCTGGGAAAAGGGAAACAGTGAAATACATTTTTCGAGTGCTGTGTGAAAAATGTTGTCTTCATATTTCATTCACGTAAAAAAAAATTAGTAAGTAGTAATATATTTTCAGCTTTGTGTCCTTCTGTGTCTTTGCCATTTATTGTCACAGGGTCTTAAAGGAGAGCCTGGAGAAGGAGGAAGGTCAGAAATGGTAAGGGTCAGTTATTAGCCCATAATTCATGATGAATTTGAGTACGTTTTATGAGCAATATTTTCTGAACTGGAATCCATTGCTTGTGTTTTGATGTGTGCCTGTATTTAGATCTATGGTCCTCCAGGGCCCCAAGGACCTCCAGGACCAGTTGGCCCAGCAGTGAGTAAAATATGCCATTTAAATTAATGCCTGCAATTTGGCTTATTAGGACTCTTCGTTCAAGAGTTGTATAGAATAGTACACCATTGTATTCACATACACATTCACACACCATGTTTTAATAAAAAAATATATATTTATTTTAATTTAAAAAATACTTTTTAAATTAAAAAATACACAGCACATAAAGCAAGGCTATAAAAATGTGCTTTGAGAAGTGATCTAAAAGAACTCACTGATTCTGCAAGTGTAATGTCTGTTTGATGGCCATGCTTCCATGGAAAGTAACAAAGACATTATAAAAGTTACCGACCCTACCCGCCTCACTGCAGGAGGTGGAGGCTGTTTTCCGGAACATAGTTCAGAATGTATCGTCGGTATGGAGTACTGGGCAGGTCATGGTGACTTTTCCACGTATATATTTATCAGTTATTTTCCTCCTAAAGTTTCCAACAACACCTACCTAGAACACAAGTTCAAGTATAGAAATCACTGCACATAATCATCGGTAAATAGCGGGACCTAATCATCTCTTACTGCCCGAGAAGGAGGCTGCTTTGCTGGGAGAAGTGAGTCGTAGAGTCTGTAATCAGGACTGACCAGGTCATGGCGACTTTTAGTGCGAAATTTGTGTCTCCCTCTCTCAAACCAACATACACAAACCAAATTAAACTTCTGTCATTATTAAGTCAGACTCAGACTTAAGTCAGACTCAGATTTTTGACTGCTAGATATCAGTATTCTGCACATTTATGACCTTTAACAAAATGTAGGAAAACTGGATACCTATGTAGTGATGTCATCACTTAAGCAGTCAGCCTTACCGTTTCGGTGTTATGAGCCTCGGAGCACCAGCTAGTCCCTGCAGCACTCCCATTAACTCCCATGTTAAAAAGGAGCGATTTTTCTTCAGGCACGCAGACAAACCCGTTCCTTTACCAGACGAATAAAATCCATTCCGTACCGGAAATCGCATTTTAAAAATACCAGACGATCAGGAAAGCCTTGTAATACGCCTGGTCAAGTCGTTTCAGCGATATTTACAATGGTCTAGCCGGAAATCGGTCATTTCTGTTGTGAACTCCCTAACGTTATCAGTCGTGCTCTGAGCTGCAGTCTGACACATGCGCACCTCTAATTGGGGCCCGGCAGATGGTGCCCTTTACTCGGTAAACTCTGTACCGTGTCAGTCTGTGCAGCAGTCTGACACACAGACAGTTAGCTGCCCATTACGTGCCACATTAAAAAGGAGTGATTTTTCTGCAGGCAAGCAGACAAACCCGTTTCTCTACCAGGCGAAAGAAATCCTTTCCGTGGCGGAAATGATGTAAAAAGGTCACCCAGCTGTTTACTCTCGGTCAGCGTCTCTCCCTCTGTCACTCAGACACGCGCGTATCTGTACTCTCTGGTTAGCACGCCGCTAACGCTACATGTAAACACACGTCTTTACTATCCACCTGGCTTATTCTTCTTATTATTATTATTATTGAGTGTGCCTGAAAGCGCACACTATATGTTATCCACCGCGCTTATTCTTATTATTGAGTGTGCCTGAAAGCGCACACTATATGTTATCCACCGCGCTTATTCTTCTTATTATTGAGTGTGCCTGAAAGCGCACACTATATGTTATCCACCGCGCTTATTCTTCTTATTATTCTTACGCCCTTTTTTTGGCTCACTAAAAATCCCAGAGTTTTTGTCGCACATACACAAAACGGGTGTCAAAACGACCGGCTCGGCCGGGGCTCGTATGGAATGTTTTTTCAAAGAGTTTCGGCAAACAGTTTTGCCAAAAAATGCTAAAAACCACACCAAAAAATGAATGGGTGTGTATTGCGAGAATTTTCGAGAGCTAGAGTGAGTGATGTCATCGCTAGAGTGCAGAGAGAGAGAAAACTTTGTCGAAAAATACATTTGTAAACTGCGACTGCGTCCGCAAATGTCAAGCTACAGAAATCATTTATAGCTAGAAACGAAGGAAAATTTGTCGTCTCACTCATATTCACTGTCATAAAGCTGTCAGATGGATAGTTTTGGCGGGAGACGCAAAGATGCGGCAGCAACACCCATCTCCTGCCCAATGTACTCCCATGTTAATTTGACAGGAGAAATTTCCAGAAGAGTAGGTACTCCCTGCTCTTTACCTGACGACCCCGGCCAAAGTTTACACAATTTTCGCCTGAAAATCGGCAAGGAACTGGTCGACATGACAAAGAAGCCAACGGTCATTACGGTTTTTGGTTTGCGGCACACCTTATAGGCTGTTTTTGGCCACCTTCGAGGGGCTTCATTCAGAGACTTTCTGTGTCTGTGTGACACAGACTGCATGTGCACAGCTGTGACTAATTACTCTGACCTGCAGCTGACCCTGGTTGCTTGGCAACCTCAAGCCTGCCTTTGACTAACTTTGTTGAAGTCTCTGTATGATATCAATGACTAATCAAGACTACATTTTAATGTCAGCCATTTTATCCTCTCTCGCAAACACACAGACACAGAGATGCAGACAGACCCACACACCACACACAGACAGAAAAGGCAAACACACATGCGCGTGCGCACACACACACACACGCACACACACACACACACACACACAACAAAAGTCTTTCAAAATAAGAGTCCCTTCAAAATAAAAGACTTCATAAAATTCTCTTCTTGACAGACACAAGAACACACACAAGCACTCACATACAAACACAAGACAAAAGTCTTTCAAAATAAGAGTCCCTTCAAAATAAGAGCCCATTAAAAAGGCAATGATGACACAGATTGTTGTATTAATGCTGAATTTGCTGAGCAGTGTCAATAATAATTTATGGGGGCAACGGGGCTAGAGTCAGGCAGTAATTATTATTATAATATTATATAATATTATTATAATTAATTATTACTTTGCTATTTCAAAATAAAAGACTTAATACTCTCTTATTGACAGACGCTAGAACAACCACATCGCGTGCACACACACACACACACACATACACACCACGGCAAAATTCTTTCAAATAAGAGTCCTTCAAAATATAAAGGCTTTGTAAAACTCTCATTAACAGACACAAGACCAGCAGCGACACCCATCTCCTGCCCAATGTACTCCCATGTTAATTTGACAGAAGAAAACACGCTGACAGCTATTCAATGCATGGGGGCAACGGGGCCAGAGTCAGGCACACTCAATTTCTTTATTTTTCTAGTTAATAATATTATTCATTTTCCGCCCTTTTCATTAATTAATGTGTTGAACCGGCCAGAGGACCTAACAAATGATATATCAAAACGTGTGTTTTCATCCCGAATCCTATGCTTTTACGTGTGTAAGAAATTTGCGAATTTTTCGCGAAAAACTGCAGAAAAATTTCCTATAGGAATGAATGAAAACCCCCAAAAATTTCATCAGACATTTCAAAAATGAACTGCTCTGGCATACTTTCACCGTGAGACTTCATTTAAACTTTAAAATGGAAGTACTCTTGCCTTCTCTTCATTGATTCACGTCACTTATCGACAACTTTTTACTGTTTTCTAGCTCGAGGCTCAAAGTTGAGCAGGTTTTGCTCAAATTTCTGGGTTTATAATGCGTGTGTGTATTGCGCGGAATGTTTGTACTGATGGATGACATCATCAGCTAGAGTGAGGAGGAGAAAAAAATCTGCCAAAAATAAAGCAAACTGCTCCTGTGAACTACAAATTTCACACTACAGACATAATTTATAGATAAAAGCATTAGGAAAATTTGTCTTCTCCATATGAGTGCGTCTGCTAAAGCTGTCAGTATTATAGTTTTGGCGTAGACACAAAGATTACGCCACCCACACCCATCCACAGCCCCATAGACTTCCATGTTAAGGGAAAAATTTTGGAAAGAAAGCAAGTAACCTTTCTTTGAATCCAATTTTAATAGGTCACATTTCTTCATTTTACATACAAACTGCATATCTAGACATTCAGGAAGGGCTCAACATGCCCAAAGTTAAGCCAGTTCAATGATTAGAAATATGGTTTGGCCAGAAAATCCTTCCTGTTAGGCGTGGTCTCAGCATTTTCTCTCTCTCTCTGTCTTCCAACTGACATTCAAACAGGTGCAGTAACTGCCGGTAGACCATTTTAGCAGTTATTGGCGGTTAATTTAAACTTGTCTGTGTAACATGACAGACAGAGACAGCAGAGAAGCACCTAGTGCGTCAGTGCTAGCCACTAATTTCTAGCCACTAAGAATTAAAGACATGCTAATTGCTAACGTTTGGCGGCCATTTTAGCAGTTATTGGCACTGAATTTGAGCATCTGTGTAATAAAATGACAGAGACAGCAGAGCAGCTAGCGAGAAATACGGTTTGGCCAGAAATCCTTCCTGTTAGGCGTGGTCTCAGCATTTTCTCTCTCTCTCTGTCTTCCAACTGATATTGGTGAATGCAGTAACTGCCGGCGGCCATTTTAGCAGTTATTGTGATTAAATTGAACTTGTCTGTGTAAAATGACGAGACAGGGAACAGCAGCGCCAGCTAAGCGCGTCAGCGTAACCACTAATTTGTAACCACGATAAAAATTAAAGACATGCTAATTGCCCCAACATTGGCGGCCATTTTATGATTATTGACATAATTTGAACGTTCTGTATGAAATGACAGACAGAACAGCAGAGAGCAATAGCGCATTAGCCCTCCTGCTATGCCTATGATGCGACATAAATCAGTCATCTGATTTGACAGTGAATCAGGCAGGACTGTGTTAAATCATAACATAATTTTTAGCCACTAAAAATTAAAGACATACTAATTTCTAACATTAGGCGGCCATTTGCTTGATTATTGGCACTTAATTTGAACGTGCTGTCTAAAATGACTGACAGAGACAGCACTGACAGACAGTAACAGGCAGCTCAACAAGACATTTTCACTGTATTGACCATCAATCTGCTTTGTTTCTGTTTAAATATGCTGTTGCTATGCCTATGATGCGATATAAATCAGTCACCTGATTTGACAGTGTAAAATCCAGCAGGACAGTGTTAAATCACAACATATTCTCTAGCCACTAAAAAATTAAAGACATGCTAATTGCTAACATTAGGCGGCCATTTTAGCAGTTATTGGCACTGAATTTGAACTTGTCTGCCTAAATCCACAGAGACAGCAGAGCAGCTAGCGCGTCAGCACTAGCCCTTGCTGAACACAGACACAGAGAGACAGCCCGACACAGACAAGCACACACGCCCAGAGACAGACAAAATAAACACACCACACACACTAACTAACTTCCACAAATTTTGTACCACAGAAATAAAA
Organism: Protonibea diacanthus; assembly: GCA_028641955.1. Classification (NCBI taxonomy): domain Eukaryota; kingdom Metazoa; phylum Chordata; class Actinopteri; family Sciaenidae; genus Protonibea; species Protonibea diacanthus. The sequence continues at coordinate 24,958,090 of CM053989.1, forward strand.
ATTATATCACTAGATTCAGCTCATTTAAGGACATTACTACTACACTGACCTTCACAAACCTTCTACAAACCTTCTGCATGTCTTTAATACAGTCATTGTATTAAAGACTTAACTGAAATATGAAAAAATTTGCAGTTAATGCTAGAATTAGTGGCTAAGCGCGTCGAGGCTGTCTGCGCTCATGTGTGTAAATAAGCATGCTAAATATTACTATTTGAGGTGTGCTTTTCAATACAGACCCCGACAACAGCCCACTGAAGCACTTTCAAAATTTCGCTGGGTGCTCTGGATTCTGTTTCATATGGTGAAAAAGATAAAATGAAATAATAGTTTTGTTTCACCCAGGGATCTCAAGGACCTTCAGGACCTAAGGTGAGATCATTTTATAAATATCATCAGCTCTCATTTCAATAAATCTGCCTCAATTTATATGTCACATCACCTTCTTCACCATGAAAGTAAAAGGATGGGATTCTGTCTCACCCTGTTTCTCAGGGAGAGCAGGCATGAGCATCAGAGGGAGAGAAGGGAGCAACAGGTCAGAAGGGGCGACAAAGGGAGACAGAGGCCATCTTGGACTTCCTGTAGTATGCAAGACTGCCCTCCTGTTCAAGTTTTATAATTATTTGTCTTCTATCATCTGTTAGTGGTCCTGTTGTCTTCTATTTCTGATTATTTTAAGATCTGTACTACTTCCACTACATAAATGAGACTGACATTATACAATATCAACCTTTTAAACCCAATTGCTTTAACCCTAGTTAAGGCAAGTGTTGCTATCTGGTGTTTCATGTGTCAGTTGTTGCCTTTATGTCATCATAATCCTGTTAAAATATTGCATGAAATAGTTGGATTTGTCAAAGGAAGTACATCACTGACATAACACTCCAAATCTAAACATTTATCTTTACATGTACATTCAAAATGTTTTTAAATTATGTTTTGGACATTTTCTTTTATACTCTTCATACAAGTTAAAATTATATCAGTATCGGTATATCAATTTGGGGTTCTATTCATGATGGTTTTACCCTTACACAAAATGTGCAAATAGACAAAAACTGAAAAAATCATACTGATATCTTTGACAATCACGTAAAATAAAAATACTTTATTAAATAAAATGAAACAAAATTTTATAAACTGATATAACATGTTCAGGAACTTTTTTCAACCACATTTCACAGTTTTGATCGGTGGATGAGTTCACTTTGATTTAATGACAAAGACCATGAGATGAATGACGCTCAGAAAACATAAGATTGTGGGCCTTGAGTTAAGACTTGTGTTGTGACTATCCAAAAAGAAACGATTAGTCACATAATGGTGAAGCGAGAGTTGCTCTTAACTCGATTCAGGCAAAACAAAATGTGTAAATGTGCAAAGGTTGTTCTCCTTTGGGTGAGGTTCCCATTTATTGCAGCAAAGAAAAATGAAAAAACAGAACGTTACCATGCAGATTGATTGGAGCATAAACTGGCTTTATAAATAAGGTACACTTGCACAAAACAAAGACAATGGCTCCTACAGTGAGGAAAGAAGTAAAGTCAACGCCTTCCAGCAAAGGAAGTCTGGTGATTCTTTGTTTTTATTGTAACAGATCTCCTTGAAATCACCAAAACCAACAATGAATCAATCCTACAAGCAAGTATTGTCTGATATTGCATATTCTTCTGTGCCATAGAGCTCCACTGTTGTATAAAAACTTTTCAGTGAGCAGGTGACATATTGCACCTCCATTACTATGAACATTCACCCTGAAGTATTTTCAGTCCTAATCCGCTGCTCAGAAGAAATACTCACTAGAGCACCAAATGTGGATTAATCCACCGCTGAAAATAGTCCCAGCCACCAGACCTGCACTCTTAAAACAGAGACAGGAGCAGCATACAAAAGCTATCTCCTGATTAGAATTAGTTTCTGAATAATGTCTACCACTCTTGCAGCTTGTACAGTATACATAGTATTATATGTTGGTTATATCATGTCAGAGCATTATATAAACACCAACATGGCATAAGCGTGATGTATCATCCTCTCACCACTTTACCTCACCACTTCCACCACCCATGTTGTCATCATCTGAATATGTCTTTTACTAAGTCACTTGTGTCTGTAACCCCCACCCACCCCCACCCCACCCCTCCCTCTCCCTTCCTCACACCATCTCTGCTCTCTAACTATGTACACTACACAGTGCTCATGGAGTTGGAACGGCAGACCAGGTCAATGTGGTGAGTGGTGCAAGAATCTGCTCAGTCCCCTCACCCTTCTCCTCATCTTCCTTCTCCTCCTCCCAACTCCTGCTACAACTTGCTTGATGTCTGCCATGTCTGCTTGTCATGTATGCTTGCTTTCCATGCTTGTCCTGTCTCTTTACCTTCCTAAGTATTATCTGTGAGGACAGGACTTCTGTTTAGGGTTGAGTTCTGAGGATGCACTGGCATGAAAGAATCTACTTTTATGGTGAGCGTGGCGACTTGATAGAGTATATAAATTCTATCACCCTGCATGTTTGTTGGTTCATGTAAGGACACAGCCCCTACAAAAAAAGAAGTTTTGTTTCATTTAAAGTCCAAACCAAACGAAGAACTTTCATAAGCTCATACAGGAGATGCCTATTATAACCTTATTATCTGTCTAGGCCTGGTCAACATGTTTCCAATGAGCTTATTTGTGTACTGTGCTGTTTTTATTTTCTGCATTTATTATTATTTAGTGCACCTTGTATTCATTAAGACTTGCCTTTGTTCCAGTATAGTTTATGTCTACCTGTGTTCATTGCGTGTTTCAGGATAATTTTACATTGTCATTCATTCTAGATGTCTTTTTCAATCAGATACTTTTTAAAATCTTTTCTTTTCTTCCTATTCACTGATAAGCTTTAATTAATTGAATCTACACAGACGTTTCACTCATTGAAAACCCTTAGGGTGACTGTGAGAAATAATGTAAACGATGAATTCTTTTATTTTAAGTTTTTATTGGTGACATTTTGGCAAGTGGCCTTTTCAGGGATGCTTCAATGAGACCTGTTGCGGGTCCAAGAGTAAATGTTATAATAATAAGGCTTATAACAAAAACATGTCCCACATATCAAACGCAAGTGCAAACTACTAAATATATATGGTAATAATAACATTTAGACATTTGACAGTCGAATTAGCGATGTGAATTAAATGATTTAAAAAAAAAGTAGAACAGATTAGATTTATGTAGAGTGTATTTGTACCCAAGTCCTTGTTGTGCATGGATGAATTCAGTCTGTTTTGCTTTTGTTTGTTTTATCAACTATTGTTGAATACTTGACTTTTATTTTGGTACAGCACCCTTTGAGCATCCTAAAACTGTATCTTTTACCTCAATTACAAATGATATAAGCAGTTTGTGGTTATTAGAAAACTTTTATATTGTAATATTGATAATGCAAGGAGATTATGAGCAACCATAGTTTGCTCTGGATTTATAGTTATAAAGCGTTACATAACTTAAGGCTTCAGACAAGTCTGTGAACTGACCTAAATCTTATCATACCTTTTTATTACCTGGAGTACTTCAGTGGCTTCACCTAGTGCAGCCTGATATTGGATGCCATGATGTAAATCCTCAGTCCTCAATCCTGCCTCACTGGTTTCCTGCCTCTTGATCCTATATCAGCAGTGGGCTGTAAGGTTGCCATTGCTAAGAACTCTCCAGGAGCATGCAGAGATGTTCATGCTGCATATGCGATATGTTTACATGCAATTGTTGGACAGCTGTATTCCATTTTGGATGCTGAAGATGCAAGAGTTCTTCTCTCCAATTCTGACTGCTACTCAGACAGAAGAGTGTAACTGTTTACATTTTATTTATTTTCCTCCTTTTTAATAGTTTGAACAATAGTTCAACAAGCAGTGTCTTGATGCTTAAGGTGTCAGGACAAGAAAGGTATGTCACGCCCTTTTCTGTCACTGCAGAAAAACACTTTGAACAAATGGTCTATGGTATTATCTTGTGTGACATATGCGTCTATGTCTATATTTGACAGGAGGCTTGTTGATTTGCTGATTTGAATCATTTATTAATTATATAATTTTTAGTAAGCATTAATATTTCTATCTGCTCACCGTCTTTATTTCCCCTTTTCTGTTTAAAAAGATTAATAGGACCAGCAGGTGTGCCAGGGCCAGCAGGACCAAAGGGAAGAAGTGAGTATCTGCGTCTGTGTTTCTATTCTGGGAAATGGATACATAGCACTAGGATATCTGATAATATTTTGCCCCAGTTTTGTCTCTACAGGGTGAAAAGGAGTGCAGGATTACCAGGACCAATTGGGCCTCAAGGCATCCCTGTAAGTTTGTTGAGTGTGCCTGAAAGAGCACACAATTTGTTGTCCACACTTAGGGCCCAGCGACAAACAACGTTCGAACGAAAGTCCTATTGTGTCCTACAAGTTTTTTTGTTTTTTTTTCCCTCAGTGCCTCTTGAAGGGCATTTTTGAGGACTAAAGCGCATAAATGATGTCGGCGTTGAGTAAACTCAAGCAGTAAAGTAAAGAAATTTTTAGAATCCACAAGTTTCTTTTGCGTTCGGACCAAGATGGCTCCTGACGCCACCTACAAAAAATCTTATGCAGACCTCTGCCATTAACAAAATTTCACATAGAGAGACATGGCTTTCGGTGGCCACATGTATCTCCCCAGACCTACAAAAAGTCATCTTGGTGACCCGGGCTCCAACAAAGCATACGGCGTCCATTTTGTGTCAAAGTTGGTGTTTTTGGGGTCATTTCCAGGGGTCGTATTTGAAGTCCTCCTCTGAGGCTTTCATCCTATCTATTTGAAACTTGGCGTGTGTGTTCTTAAGGCCTTGACAATGCCGAAATGTTATCAAAATCGTGAGTTTTGGATTTACTGTGGGAGGGCGGAGGCCACGAAATTTAGATGCTCATGAAATTTTGACATGCCTGCTGCAAAAATACTCCAATCTTCCCCAAACCTCTGATATATAATGGCAGTCTGGCCTAGAACACATTTCCATGACAACATTTGGTGATTTTCACAGCGCCACCTGTTGGCGACAGGAAGTGTCATATTTTACTTGATGATAGCTTTCTCCAAAGTGTTTGAGTATATCCACCTAGGTGTGGATGTTGTTAAGGCCTTGGTATTAACATCTGAGAAATAATTTCAACTTTTCATCAGAGGGCATGGCCATGATGGCACATCAAAGTCAACACACCATGGCTGGCTGATGGTTGAAGTTTCATCTCTGAACTCTTTTGCCATAACAGCCAATCCAAATCGTTGGCGAAGCCTCCAAACAGGAAGTAGGCCAATATCTCTGCAATGTCTCGATTTATCGCAACAAAACTTGGTGTATGGACTCATGAGCAGGCATAGGCTTGCATGCTATGCTGCTGGGCACCCTCATCGCTGCTTGCAGTTATATTTATTATTATTGGGTGCCTAGCAGCGAAGCTGCGAAACACCCATTGTGTTTGTAGCTTTTCCTATTATTATTATTGAGTGTGCCTGAAAGAGCACACTATATGTTATCCACCGCGCTTATTATTATTGAGTGTGCCTGAAAGCGCACACTCTTTACTATCCACCCGGCTTCTTATTATAATTCTTACGTTTCTTCCGTGTTTTTTTCGATTCGCTTCTGCTCCCAGAGTTTTTGTCGCACATACACAAACAAGGTGTCAAAACGACCGGCTCGGCCAGGTGACGCGGGCCAGGTATTCTCTAAAAGTTTTTGCCAAACGGTGTTGCCAAAAAACGCCAAAAACCATGGCAAAAAATTAATGGGTGTGTATGCCGAGAATTTTCAAGAGCTAGAGTGAGTGATGTCATCGCTAGAGTAGAGAGGAAGAGAAAAATTTGTCGAAATATAAATTTGTAAACTGCGATTGCGGCCACAAATGTCAAGCTACAGAAATCATTTATAGCTAGAAATGTAGGAAAACTTCTCGTTTTACTCATATCCACCCGGCTTATTCTTATTATTGAGAGTGCCTGAAAGAGCACACTCTTTACTATCCACCGCGCTTATTGAGTGTGCCTAAAAGCGCACACTATATGTTATCCACCGCGCTTATTCTTATTATTATTATTGGTGTGGATGCCCAGAGGGCATTGTTCTTCAAGTTTATTATTATTATTAGTGCCGAGTGCCTAAGACACGAGGCACCTACTCCTATAGCTAGAAAGCTGCCGTAGGCACGAAGCAACTATTAATCTTCTGCGTGTTTCATGGCAGTTTTATTAGTGCCAAGTGCCTACGACACGAGGGACCTACTCCCATAGCTAGAAAGCTATGGGATTAGGTGCCTCATGCCGTTAACTTTAAAATATCTAGACGTTCAGGAAGGGCTCAACATGCCCAAAGTTAAGCTGGTTCAATGATTAGAAATACGGTTTGGCCAGAAATCCTTCCTGTTCGAGGCGTGGTCGCAGCATTTTCTCTCTCTCTCTCTGTCTTCCAACTGACATTCAAACAGGTGCAGTAACTGCCCAGCGGCAGCCATTTTAGCAGTTATTGGCAGTTAATTTGAACTTGTCTGTCTAAAATGAGAGGAAGAGAGACAGCAGAGCAGCTAGCACGTCAGCTCTAGCCACTAATTTCTAGCCACTAAAAATTAAAGACCTGCTAATTGCTAACATTAGGCGGCCATTTTAGCAGTTATTGGCACTTAATTTGAACTTGTCTGTGTAAAATGACAGACAGAGACAGCAGAGCAGCTAGCGCGTTAGCACTAGCCACTAATTTCTAGCCGATAAAAATTAAAGACATGCTAATTGCTAGCACATCAGTGCTAGCCGCTACTTTCTAGCCACTAAAAATTAAAGATATGCTAATTGCTAACATTAGGCAGCCATTTTAGCAGTTATTGACACTTAATTTGAACTTGTCTGTATAAAATGACAGAGACAGCAGAGCAGCTAGCGCGTTAGCACTAGCCACTAATTTCTAGTCAATAAAAATTAAAGACAAGCCAATTGCTAACATTAGGTGGCCATTTTAGCAGTTATTGGCACTGAATTTGAACTTGTCTGTCTAAAATGACAGAGACAGCAGAGCAGCTAGCACTAACGCGCTAGCCACTAACTGACAGACAATAACACAGGCAGTTCAAGCAAGACATTTTCTGTAGTGACCGTCAATCTGCGTTGTTTCTGTTCAAATCTGCTGTTGCTATGCCTATGATGTGACATAAATCAGTCATCTGATTTGACAGTGAATCCAGCAGGACTGTGTTAAATCACAACATAATTTCTAGCCAGTAAAAATTAAAGACATGCTAATTGCTAACATTAGGCAGCCATTTTAGCAGTTAATGGCACTGAATTTGAACTTGTGTGTCTAAAATGACAGAGACAGCAAAGCAGCTAGCGCGATAACGCTAGCCACTAACTGACAGACAATAACACATTCAGCTTAAGCAAGACATTTTCTGTAGCGACCGTCAATCTGCTTTGTTTGTGTTTAAATCTGCTGTTGCTATGCCTATGATGTGACATATCAGTCATCTAATTTGACAGTGAATCCAGCAGGACTGTGTTAAATCACAAATCGGTCATTTCTGTCGTGAACTCCCTAACGTTATCAGGCATGCTCTGAGCTGCAGTCTGACACACACGCGCACCTCTAATTGGGGCCCGGCAGATGGTGCCCTTTGCACGGTAAACTCCGTACTGTGTCAGTCTGTGCAGCAGTCTGACACACAGACGGTTAGCTGCCCATTACGTGCCACATTAAAAAGGAGCGATTTTTCTGCAGGCAAGCAGACAAACCTGTTTCTCTACCAGGCGAAAGAAATCCTTTCCGTGGTGGAAATGACGTAAAAAGGTCACCCACAGATCAGGAAAGCCTTGAAGTCGGTTTGATGATAACTACAACGGTTTGGTGTACATGACTTTATCTGCAGTTTGCAGCTGTTTATTCTCGGTCAGCGTCTCTCCCTGTCACTCAGACACGCGCGTACCTGTCCTCTCTGGTTAGCACACCACTAATGCTACATGTAAACAAATCAAATCAAAAATCAAATCAAATTTTATTTTTATAGCCTAAAGTCACAAAACACAGTTTGCCTCAGAGGGCTTTACAATCTGTACAGGGAGTGACACCCTCTGTCCTTAGACCCTCGGTTGGAGTGAGGAAAAACTTGCCCACAAAAAAACCCTTTTAACAGGGAAAAAAGGTGGAAGAAACCTCAGGAAGAGCCACAGAGGAGGGATCCCTCTCCCAGGACGGACAGACGTGCAATGCATGTCACGTGTCCCAACAAACATATTGTACAATTACAATGAATGATAGAATGACAATGAAATACAATAAATGATAGAATGATTACAGTAGCAGTGGAACCTGTGATAGAGTTAGAGGGACACAGATGCACAGCAGCAGTAAATCATTAACTGACTATAAACTGTAGTAGAGATATGGTAGCAATAATGACAGTGATATATAGTGGACGTCAGCAGCAGACCACAGCAGCAGCCACGATCCACGAGAACCTGCTGGACAAGAAATCAAAGAAACTCCGGGGAAGAAGTTTAGTTAGTTTAGCTAGTAACATGCATTGACGGTACCCCATGACGGTTGACGGGGGTGGGGGTCCCCCGGCAGTCTAGTCCTATGGCAGCATAACTAAGGGATGACCTGAGTCAGCCCTAACTATAAGCGCTTTCAAAAAGGAAAGTCTTAAGTCTACTCTTGAAAGTGTTGACTGTGTCTGCCTCCCGAACCCAGAATGGTAGTTTGTTCCACAGAAGAGGAGCTTGATAGCTGAAAGCTCTGGCTCCCGATCTACTTTTGGAAACTATAGGAACCACAAGAGACCCAGCATTCTGAGAGCGCAGTGGTCTAGAGGGGTAGTAAGGTACTATGAGTTCTTTTAGATACGATGGTGCCTGGCCATGAAGAGATTTGTATGTAAGGCGAAGAATTTTAAATTCTATTCTAGACTTAACAGGTAGCCAGTGCAAGGAAGCCAAAATGGGAGAGATGTGATCTCTGATCTTGGTTCCTGTCAGAACACGTGCAGCAGCATTCTGAATTAGCTGCAAAGACCTAAGAGACTGAGCAGCCTGATAACAAAGAGTCAATAGTCCAGCCTAGAAGTAACAAATGCATGGACTAGTTTTTCTGCATCCGCTTGAGACACGATGCGTCTAATTTTGGCAATGTTGCGTAAGTGGAAGAATGCAGTCCTCGAAATTTGTTTTATGTGGACGTTAAAGGACAAATCCTGATCAAATACAACTCCAAGATTCTTTACGGTGGAGCTGGAAGCCAGAGTGATCCCATCTAAGGTAACCAAGTCTCCGGGAAGAGAGTTTCTGAGGTGTTTAGGTCCAATTACAAGAACTTCAGTATTGTCTGAATTCAGCATCAGAAAATTGTAGGTCATCCAACTTTTTATATCCTTAAGGCATGCTTGGAGTTAAGTTAATGGGTTGGTTTCATCAGGCTTGATCGACAAATATAATTGGGTGTCATCAGCATAACAATGAAAATTAATGGAGTGATTCCTAATAATGTTCCCTAGAGGAAGCATATATAAACTGAATAGAAGTGGTCCTAATACAGAACCTTGTGGAACGCCGTGACAAACTTTGGTGTGCATGGAGGATTCATCATTGACGTGAACAAACTGAGATCGATCTAAGAAATATGACTTAAACCAGCTTAGGGCGGTTCCTTTGATACCAACTTGATGCTCCAGTCTATGTAAAAGAATTTGATGGTCAATGGTGTCAAATGCGGCACTAAGGCACTATCTAACAGGACAAGTAGAGAGATGAGTCCTTTGTCTGATGCCATTAGGAGGTCATTTGTGACTTTGACTAGTGCGGTCTCCGTGCTATGATGCACTCTAAATCCTGACTGAAAATCCTCAAATAAACTGTTCTTATGGAGAAAGTCACACAGCTGATTAGCTACAGCTTTCTCAAGTATCTTAGAGAGAAATGGAAGGTTTGATATTGGTCTGTAATTGGCTAAAACCTCTGGGTCTAGGGTGGGCTTTTTAAGAAGAGATTTAATTACGGCTACTTTAAAGGACTGTGGTACATATCCTGATAATAAAGACAGATTAATCATATCCAATAAAGAAGGGCTGACTAGAGGTAAGACATCCTTGACCAGCCTGGTTGGGATGGGGTCTAAGAGACAGGTTGACGGCTTAGATGAAGAAATTATTGAAGTTATTTGATGAAGGTCAATGGGAGAAAAACAGTCTAAATATATATCAGGTTTTGCAGCTGTTTCCAAGATTGCTGTATCAGAATGCAGATCAGTCGAGGCCTGTCGAAGGCAAGGTGTGATGAATTTTGTCTCTAATAGTTATAATTTTATCATTAAAGAAGCTCATGAAGTCATTACTAGTTAGACCTAAAGGAATAGATGGGTCAATAGAGCTGCGGTTCTCTGTTAGCCTGGCTACAGTGCTGAAGAGAAACCTGGGGTTGTTCTTATTTTCCTCTATTAATGAAGAGTAATAGGCTGTTCTGGCATTACGGAGAGCCTTCCTGTAAGTTTTAAGATTATCCTGCCAGACTAAACGAGATTCTTCCAGTTTGGTGGTACGCCATTTACGTTCAGAATTACGTGCCACTTGCTTTAATTTCAAGTCTGTTGGCTATACCATGGTGCTAACCTCCTCTGTTTAATTATCTTCTTTTTCAGAGGTGCAATAGAGTCGAGAGTCAAGATGATCTATTTGTGAGGGGCTAAAGGAAGCAGACAAGTCCTCTGCTACTGTACATTGAGACATGGCATTGAATACAATACTGAAGGAATCACTTCCTTAAATTTGGCTACAGCACTGTCAGATAAACATCTGCTGTAGGAGTTTCTGCAAAAAGGCTTATAGTCCAGTAATATGAACTCGAAGGTTATTTAAAAAATGGTCAGATAGAAGAGGATTCTGTGGAAAGACTATTAGATGATCAATTTCGATGCCATATGAAAGAACAAGATCAAGAGTGTGGTTCAGACAATGAGTCGGTTTATTTACACTCTGACAGAAGCCAGTTGAATCTAATAAAGAGATAAACGCAGTACTAAGACTATCATTGTGGTTGTCCACATGAATATTAAAATCACCTACAATAATTACTTTATCTGTTTTGAGGATCAAGCCTGATGCAAATTCTGCAAATTCAGATAAAAATTCAGAGTAAGGGCCAGGAGCTAGATATACTGTAACAAACAGAATTGGCTGTAATGTTTTCCAAGTTGGGTGAGTGAGGCTAAGGACAAGACTTTCAAATGAATTATAATTTAGTTTAGGTTTAGGATTTATTAAAAGACTTGAGTCAAATATGGCTCCAACTCCACCACCTCGACCGGTACTACGAGGAATATGAGTATTACAATGACTGGGAGGAGTGGATTCATTTAAGCTAACATATTCATCCTCCTGCAGCCATGTTTCAGTAAGACAAAATCAATCAATATCATAATCAGATATTAATTCATTGACTAAAACAGCTTTAGAGGACAAGGACCTGATATTCAAGAGTCCACATTTAATTCTCTTATTTTGGACTGTTGGAGGTGTTCATTTAATTTTTATTAAGTTTTTATGATGAACTCCTCTTCTGTTTGTTTTAACTCTAAATAATGTAGGTGGACGGGGGACAGACACAGTCTCTATACGAAAGGATTGGGTGGGCAGCTGCTCTAGTGGAGGCGCAGAGAAGCGTGTAAGACTGCAGCTCTGCTTCCTGGTCTCAACTCTGGGTTGTCACGGTTTTGGTCGACTAATAAACTTGGCCATATTTCTAGATATGAGAGCTGCTCCATCCAAAGTGGGATGGATGCCATCTCTCCTAATCAGACCAGGTTTTCCCCAGAAAGTTGTCCAATTATCTATGAAGCCCACATCGTTTGCTGGACACCACCTCGACAGCCAGCGGTGAAATGACGACATGCGGCTATACATGTCATCACTGGTCACATTGGGCAGGGGTCCAGAGAAAACTACGGAGTCCGACATCGTTTTGGCGTATGCACACACCGAAGAAACATTAATTTTAGTGACCTCCGATTGGCTTAACCGGGTGTCATTACCGCCGACGTGGATAACAATCTTACTGTATCTACGTTTAGCTTTAGCCAGCAGTTTCAAATTTGACTCGATGTCGCCCGCTCTGGCCCCCGGGATGCATTTGACTATGACCCCCGGTGTCGCTAACTTCACGTTTCGTAAAATGGAGCTGCCAATGACCAGAGTTGGCTTCTCAGTGGGTGTGTCGCTGAGTGGGGAATATCTGAAACGTGGAGCGGTTGGTGGTGTACCATGGGCTTCAGTTTGGGGCTATGCCTCTTTTGGACAGTCACCCAGCATCCCAGCTGCTTGGGAACTACCGGGGGATGGCTAGCTGAAGCTATCTTCGGTGGTACCGCACCGGCTACAGGGGACTGGCTAACTATAGCAGCTACTGACTGTTCGGTGGTGCGGTACCGTGCCTCTAACTCACTGAGCCTCGCCTCCAAAGCTACAAATAAACTACATTTATTACAAGTACCATTATCGCTAAAGGAGGAGTAACTAAACATGTGGCACACAGGGCAGGAGAGAGCAGGAGAAGAGAGAGCAGGAGAAGAGAGAGCAGGAGAGCAGAGAGAAGCCATTGCTATAGTTAGGGAAGTTAGTGTGACTAACAGAAACTGGGAAAACTATCGGGTTGTGGTTGCTAGAGTTAAGAAACTTGTTCGTGCACAAACAGAACAAGTGTAAGGATAGTGTAGAGTTATGTAGATAATCACTGATGTGAAAAATATACGAAAATCTGTTTAGGTGAGCAGAGCAGAGAGCACCGTGGCAGTAACACCGATAACCGGAAGTGACAGAATTGGGCTTACCGTAAAGCACGTCGCAAAGCCGTGTATCGCACAAACCGTGTGCATGTAGCACACAGAGTCTGCCAGCTGATTGTAACGAGCGACGACAAGTTAACCGGCGAGTCGTTAACATAAAGACTGCACACAGAGTTTGCCAGCTGATTGTAACGAGCGACAACTAGTGGACCCAAACGGACCGGTAACGTACTGGGCATTTAGGTTTACGTAGCTTAATACGGCTAAGCACAAAACTGTTAACTTTGTTATGTGTTTATTTAGTTACATACGTGTTTTTATTCTGTTCATGTTGTGATATGTGCCATCATATTTGATGAGAGCAGTACAGCTGAATTTTATCAGTTAAAGGTGCAGTGAGAAAACTCAACTTTTTTCAGGTAATCTCACGCTTTCTTAGAACACTGTACAAATTCATAAAATATTTCAAAATATCCTACAATTCTATCTTTTCATACAAATTTCCACAGATGCATCGGGGATTTCGGCAGAGGGCATCCACACCGTTTTTCCGCAGGAAATACAATTTTTCTAGTTATTATTATTGATCCGTTTCCGCTGCAATTGAAGTCTATGGCAGTCCCTAGAATGCCATGGTGAAAAGTTTTGAAACTTGGCACACATATTCAGGGCAGTCCCATTGTCAACCTCAACAATTTTCATGCCTGTACAGTAAACTCCCTAGCGCCACCAACATGTCAAAGTTTGAAGTGCATTCAGCATAACTTTGGACCCGTTATTCTAAATTTCACAAATGAGGTACCGTTGGAATCCTTGGATCAAGGCGAGTATGACGTCAATTTGCACCATATTAAATTTTCTGCCATTTTGAATTTTATCAGAAACCTTCAAAAAGCATTTCAGGTCACGCAGATTATCCGATTTCCACAAGACTTACACATAGAATCTTCAGACCAAGCCGCACAAAGTTATCACGTGGATTTTCAAATTTCGCTTCTGTTTGCCTGTAGCAGCCAATCAAACTCATCGGCCATGGCAGCAAACAGGAAGTGAGGCCATATCTCTGCAACCGTTTGATGTTTTGATTTCAAACTTCTAAGACAGACTCATTACGACGTCTTTGAAAGGCCCAATAATTTTGGTGACCTTTGACCTTTAGGTGGCGCTATAATTAGCAAAATTGTACTTTGCTCATATCTCCATATTGCTTTGGACTTAACCATAATTCCAGTGTTGACTGATACTCTCAGACATCCCAGTACATTTGGTAAAGAACTGTGTAATACATGCATAAAGATTTGGCAGCCATTTTGAATTTAGTCAAAAACTCGCTTATGATTACAGAGGGCACACACTTTGTCTGATTTACATGAAACTTGATGGATATGGTCTTCAGATGATGGCTGGCCGATGGCTGAAGGTTCATGTCTGAACTCCAAACTCTTGTGAAGAGGGAGAGAAATATTTTGTCGAAAAATAAATTTGTAAATTGCGATTGCGGCCGCAAATGTCAAGCTACAGAAATCATTTATAGCTAGAAATGGAGGAAAATTTGTCGTCTCACTCATATTCACCTGCTAAAGCTGTCAGTATTATACTTTTGGCGGTAGACGCAAAGATTCGGCACCCACACCCATCTCCTGCCCAATCTACTCCCATGTTAATTTGAGAGGGCAGGGAGCACCTGCTCTTTACCAGACAACCCAGGCCAAAGTTTATACAATTTTCACCTGAACATCGGCAAGGAACTGGTTCACGAGACGAGGATGCTCACCGTCATTTCGACTTTTGTCTCTCAGTGGGAGAGACAGAGTACATGCAGCAGCTGTGACTAATTACTCTGACCTGCAGCTGACTCTGGTTGCTTGGCAACCTCAAGCCTGCCTTTGACTAACTTTGTTGAAGTCTCTGTATGATATCAATGACAATCAAGACTACATTTTCAATGTCGGCCATTTTATCCTTCTCTCTCTCAGACACAAACACAGACACATAGATAGAGACAGACAGACACAGACACACCACACACACACACACACACACAACAAAAGTCTTTCAAAATAGTCCCCTTTTTAAATACGAATACGAAGCATCCTGTTTTTCGTCAAACATGCATGAGCTTAGCGTTGCTTTCATCAAGGATGAAAGTTATTATTCATTGTCCATCACACTCTTATGCGTTACTTTGCTGCTCTCTTCTGGCGTCTGTCCCCTGATATGCTCATATTAAATAAGTACAACTCTCTTGACAATCAATCAAAAGCCAACAGACGTGACCATGACATTAGGCTATATTTTATATTTTCTTTCTGCCTCATTTAAATTAATGAGAACTTTATTGTTTTTACACTTTTTTTGACACAATGATGATGTCAGTTTGAACATGGCCTCAAAGTTTACCAAACATGCATATTTCATAAAGTAAGGCAAGTATGCACATTAACTGATGTTACTTCTCATTTCCTTTTGCAGGGTTTAGTAGGACCACAAGGACTCAAAGGGAACCGGGTAAGATGTTACCTATAATGTTTGCAAGTCATTAAGATAGCAGAACCAAGGATATGATTCTGGTTAATGTACACACAGATTTAACATGTGGAGTACACACAGACCAGGGCACTTTTATGCTTTCATGCTTTTAATGATTAAATTCAGAAAACGAAGTAAATCAAATCTTTAGTAATCATATGGCCGGGCTGGTATTAGCATTCATGACATAATCTAATGTTTGCCATTATTGTTGTGGGGCCATAATAGGTCCCTTGTGCAGAACTCAAAGACATTCTCAAGGAGGAGATGAAAATTAAAGAGCAGAGTATCAATATCTGATGTTCCCTTTGATATTGTACTTGAATTGAAAGCCAGACGAGTCAAATAGCTTGCTTTGATTTTTTTTTTTTTTATCCTGAATATGCCTTTTGTCTGTCTGAGGCAAATTTGTTTTGCAGTGGCTTTGTTTTGAACCTGAGTGTCATAGATACACAAATAGAATAAACTTAAACAGGTGAATAAATCTTGATAATACTCTAGACACAATGTTTCTTTCATCATGGAAGTGACATTTTTTTTAGTGTGTGATGATCAATATTTTTATGTGGAAGGTGTTGCTCAATCAAGAATTATCAGAAAGACTGCAGTTCCTCTAATTTCTACAGACTTTATATTGACTTTGAGCGTATTCCTGTTTTAGGCCCATAACTTTACTCCCCCCATGCGCGAAGGCTTCCTGCGGCCAGCTCGGGTTTGGGTCCCGACCTGTGGCTCATTTGCCGCATGTCATTCCCCATCTATCCCTATATTTCCTGTCACTCTTCAGCTATCCCTATCAATAAAGCTTGGAAAAAGCCAAAAAATAATCTTTAAAAAAAAAAAAAAAAAAAAAGATCTAATGATATATATTTTTTCTCACTAGTATTTAACTACTAGGAGAGTGAATATGAAATTTCCATCACTGTTGATCAGAATCTCAACTACTGATCAAAATTGTTACATTTGCTGACTGTGTAAATTGAGCACTGTTTGTGTATATGTTCACAATATCCACTTCATAGGAGATAATATGTCAGTTGCCCAGCACCAAAGAATTTGATGTTGCAGGTTTAAGTATGAAGTTGGAGTCAGAACATAATTAAGCACAAAATATAATTGAAAATGTAAGAAGCAGCTAGCCTGTTCACAAACACAGTGGATCTCATCTGTTACTTTGATACACAAACAGAAATGTAGCCGACTACATGTACTAAGTTAAACTGTTCAGAGCCAGGCTAGCTGTTTCCTCTTACTTCCAGTCGTTATGATAAAATAGGCAACTATGCCTTCAATTCAGCTTTGATGAGATATTCATTTTTATACACTCTAACCAAGCATATTTCCCATTATTACTGATTATCAAAACAGCCCAGCAAAATGATACTGTGTAAAACTATATGTGTGTATTTGATCCCCAGGTTACAGTATATCAGAGAATCTGTTTGCCACAGATGTCCACATACCCTCCCCCTAAGAGAATGTTTGTTTCCTTCCCATTAACCTGTGACTGTTTTAATATTTCCTCTCCCATCTTTTAAGTTTTCACATTTCATAAGCGCTCTCAGCACATTCAACTGGCTTCTTGTCAAAATAAGCAATAAATGTACCAATATGAACAAACACACCTTTGAGAAACAGATTTGGATGTGCTTGTCCAGTTGAAGGTGTTGAAGACAATGCTATGGGATAGTGTTGGTGTTTTTACTCTTTGTCCTGTCTTCCTTTGTTTCCGCAGGTCTTCCCATCCCCTTTTACTTCCCTCCACCTTGCTCTGTGGCCCGTGGCTCTTTTTATTGCCGGGGTTGCCCTCTCTCCCTCTCACAAACCTTGGCCTACTGCTCCTCCTCTTCCTCCTGCATTCTAATGTAGTCCTGGGTTAATCTTCCTCCTCCTACCTCCACTTTACTACTTACTCCTACTTAACAGTACCTCTTCCTTGCACATCCCTCAACCCGACCCCCCAAAATTGTAGTTCTCTCCCATCACTGTCAAAATGTATGATACATTTACATGCTAGAACACCACAAATGATGCATGTTTTTGAGATAATCATTCAAGACTTTGAGTTACTGGAAGAGAGATTCCACTCAGTAATCCAGAGTGAAACTTTTAACATGTGACCAGTGCTTTTGCAACAGCTGCCCAGAATTCCTTTCTCCTATTTGTAGTCTTGTCATAATACAAGCTACTGAAAACTTCTGCTATGGACTTAATTTCTTTAATTGTCCCAAGTGGCACAACAACAGCTTAAGAATATCAAGGTTAGAGAAAGAAACATTTCATGTCACTGATAGTGACTGTGTGAACCTCTCTCCTCTCTGAATGTGAGTCTCTGCTACCAGTAACACTTACAGACTTTATGTTTGACCAAAATCATATGACACTTGGTGCATAATGCAGCACTGGGAGAACATTGCAGTCAGACAGCCAATTATTGTTTTTATTATACTGTATTCCCAACACATACTCTCTTAGGCTTTTATAGCCTTTGGTCTTGGTGAGCAGGTGTTGTGATTAAAACTATGATTAACCATTGGTCAAATTTTACTCTGCATACAGTAGAAGTGAAATCTTACCAAGTACAAGTAATTGGTGGTGGTTCAAAATAAAAGTGATAGATGCAGTCATGCAGTCAGTGATTCAGGTGTTTTTTTGCTAGTAGTAGCTATTGTAGGCTACAGAGATCTAGTAAGCTCACTTTGTTCTAAATCCACATCTCAAGGCTTTTGTTTTCCATTTTTAAACTTGTAGTCCCCAACCGACATGATTCCAGTGAATCAGAACCTGAGGACATTTATCAAACTCCACATACATACACACAAGATCATGCGAGAATCCTGAACGTATGCGAGACCCCGCGATAAACTGTGTATAAAGAACAACAACAACAAACAGCTTACTTTGCTCTCTCGTCATCCATGTTGAGACCCTTTGATCAATTCACTGCTGACCTGGTGCCACTGGTTATGACGTAATGTTGATGTGAAGTTGTGATAGGCTACATGAACTGTGTATTGTGTTTTACTTTGAAAGGGGGCAGAAGTGTATTACGTTGATTCTGTGTCGGATTTCCTGTCTGGTGCAATCTGCTCTGTTTTCACGCGGTTTAGCAATGGCTCGCGTCAAAAATAGAAGTGCTACGGAATGCTGCAGAGCGGAGAGACGCTGCCGAGACACTGCTGAGACGTTCCGTGGCACGCCTGATGGGAATGGTTTCATTGATTAGAGTTGCAGCGATCAGCGCTGGTGGCCGTGGTGCAGCCGTTCCGTGGCGATTACGTCCCCGGTGTGAATAAGGCTTAAGTGTATGTAAGTGGTTGGTAGACCAGAAAGTCTATTTACCATTTATTATTGTAGGTTAGTTAAACACAACTACTTTATCCAGGTTGGGGAACCTTCACATACACAGACACGTTTCCAGGAATGTTTCGGGTAAGATTAGGGTATCAAAGAAACCAACTATAAAAAAATTGAAAATTGAATGCAGTTTCTGTATGTCAACCTGTCATATCAAACCTGAGCATTTTAAAATATTTCCTCCTACAGTGCTCAATGGGACTTTTAGTTGACTGTGCTCTAAACGTTCATATGCACACATTCTTCAACCTATTACTTTTTCTGACTCAGTGACTTGTTAAATATCTTTGTACAAACTGTACGGAGTGGAGAAGTTTTTTTCCTTAGACTCTGGAGACAAGGGAATCTGCCAGTAGCCCTTGGTCAAATCCAGTGTCGTAAGAAAACGAGCAGTGCCCAGGCGATCCAGGAGTTCATCGACCTGGGGCATTGGATAGGCATCAAAGTGTGAAACATCTTTCACCTTGCGATAGTCCACACAGAACCGGATAGTCCCATCCTTCTTGATTACAAGAAGGATGGGGCTACACCAGACACTGGTGGACTCTTCTATTACACCCATCTCCAACATAGATTTCAATTCTGCCTGAACCACTTTTCTCTTGTGTTCAGGTAACCGATAGGGCCGTGAACGCAACGTCACACCCGGGTGAGTTTCAACATGGTGTTGAATAAGGCTTGTGTGTCCTGGCAGGGGGGAGAACACATCAGTGCAACATTGCTGCAACCTGGCTATATCTGCTCTCTGGGTCAGTGAGAGATTGTTTTCACCAAGGAGTGAGGCAGGACTGGTCAATTTTGGTACCTCAAGCCCCAACTCATCTCTCTCTGCAATCACTGTCACCAGGGAAACAGACTCAGCCTCTCTCCAAGCTTTAAGGAGGTTGAGGTGATAAATTTGTCGCTCCTCGCCTCATAGTCAACATCACCCTCTCGCCGTGTGACCACAAAGGGCCCTTGCCACTTGGCAAGTAATTTGGAGTTAGATGATAAGAGCAATACTTTATCTTTTTAGCACTTTATCTCCTAGTGAGAATTGTCTTAACCTAGATCCTCTGTTGTACATTCGCTGCTGACGTTCCTGGGCCTGAAGCAAATTCTCACATGATACAGTGGGGAGAACAAGTATTTGATACACTGCCGATTTTGCAGGTTTTCCCACTTGCAAAGCATGTAGAAGTCTCTAATTTCTATCATAGGTACTCTTCAACTGCGAGTGACGGAATCTAAAACAAATATCCAGAATATCATTTATTCTATCAATTATTAATATTATCAAGTATTTGATACATCAGAAAAACAGAACTTAATACTTGGGACAGAAACCTTTGTTTGCAATTACAGAGATCAGACATTTCCTGTAGTTCTTGACGAGGTTTGCACACACTGCAGCAGGGTTTTTGGCCCACTCCATACAGATCTTCTCCAGATCCTTCAGGTTTCGGGGCTATCGCTAGGAGACATGGACTTTCAGCTCCCTCCAGAGATTTTCTATTGGGTTCAGGTCTGGAGACTGGCTAGGCCACTCCAGGACCTTGAGATGCTTCTTACGGAGCCACTTCTTAGTTGCCCTGGCTGTGTGTTTTGGGTCAATGTCATGCTGGAAGACCCAGCCACGACCCATCTTCAATGCTCTTACTGAGGGAAGGAGGTTGTTGGCCAAGATCTCGCGATACATGGCCGTCCTCCCCTCGGTTGCACCTGCGTTTTTTTATTCACGAAGCCACCCAGAAAATACACACTGATACAAGTGAAGCATATGCAGCCTACATGTAGTACACGCATATGTAAACCAGCGCAATGTACATTTGGGCATGTGCGCATTCAAATATCATGTTTTTGGTTTTCTTTATTTTCGGCTGGTGAAATTAGAGCTACAGAGTTTTCTATCAAGCCCCTGATTGTGTCCCTGTGTTCAGTATTCATGTCAGTAAAAACGGGCGTAAAGATGGAAATGTCAGCCGCTGTGCACTTCTGCATTCATTCATTTATTGTGTGGTTCATTTAAGTGGTGTTGTATTCTGCCTTCATCTGGTGGGCTCCCTCCGGTGAGAGCTATGTCACCCACTAAAGAGGCCACTCTCCTGTCGAAGGTGAAGAGTTCCTCCACTCCTGTCTCCCCGCCTGTTGTGGTCACGCTGCGGAGGTGGACAGAAACCCTCCGCTTCACCTCCACCTTGAGATCTGACCATTTCTTTTTAACCTGTGTGTGTGCTGCTCGGATCCCACGGCATTTACAGCCTCACACACATGCTCCCACTCACATCTTTTTTTCATCATATTTATCCCTGTTTACAGGGTACCAAACAGAACCTCCCTGCGTGTCTCCACTTCATTCACTAGAAGCTCTATCTCAGACTCTGTGAAATTCCTTTTCTTTTCTTTGTTCATTGCGTGATCTGATCGGACAGAGAGGTGGAACTCAGGTCCAGGGCCTATTTAAATTGATTTGCATATTTAAATGGGGGCGTGGACAGGGAGGAGTTTGGCATCTCTGCATGTGCGCTCAATTCCACATTGATTGGGATGTACAAAAGAAACGTGCTTGGATCCATGCGTACGCACACTTTGATACATCTGGATTTATTTGTGCGTATGACAGTTTCCGGGCTTAGGCGTATGCCAAGTTCCACGTGGAAATCCACGCAAATATTCGTACATGAGGCCCCAGGTCCTACCATGTAGTTCTGGGCTGATCCCTCACCTTCCTCATGATCACTGATGCCCCACGAGGTGAGATCTTGCATGGAGCCCCAGACCAAGGGAGATTGACCATCATCTTGAACTTCTTCCATTTTCTAATAATTGCGCCAACAGTTGTTGCTTTCTCACCAAGCTGCTTGCCTATTGTCCTGTAGCCCATCCCAGCCTTGTACAGTTCTACAATTTTATCCCTGATGTCCTTACACAGCTCTCTGGTCTTGGCCATTGAAAGAGAAAGGTGAGAGGTTGGAATTTGTTTGGACAGGTGTCTTTTATACAGGTAACGAGTCCAAACAGGTGCAGTTAATACAGGTAATGAGTGGAGAACAGGAGGGCTTCTCAAAGAAGAACTAACAGGTCTGTAAGGGCCGGAATTCTTACTGGTTGGTAAGTGATCAAATATTTATGTCATGCAATAAAATGCAAATTAATCACTTAAAAATCATACACTGTGATTTTCTCGATATTAGCCTTCACACTATGTTTTTTCCCCCCTTGAATCAAATTTCCACTGGTACTACAGGGTATCTGTGAATGTCCCCATGCACACACCTAATATCCACCCAACCTGCCTCCATCAAAGGTTGAATCAGATTCTGGTGAACTATAGACTGCATGCAGCCCAAGTCCACCATCAGCTGATGTCTACCCCCCTGAATCCTTACCGGAACACTGTACATCCCTCCTGGACCGGGGGAGGGTGCTGTAGGGCCGACAACCTGAATCACTTGACCAACCTCCATGAGTGGGCACTCACAGCGGCAGAATCCGGGCTGTCCACACTTCCAGCACTCCTGCCCTACCGCCTGAGGAACCCTCTGTGGGTCAAGGGCAGTGCCTGTAGCAGCTGGAACCCAGGGAGGAAAGAAAACAGAAGGAGGATTAGTGTGGGGGAGAGGGGATGGTCCAGTGTGTGTGTGTGTGTGTCGTACAGTAGACCGGGCATTAACAGCCTCAGGTGTCCGGCCTTGGGAGAGAACGGCCAGATGATCCTCTGCAAGGGCGATGACTGCTGCCAGGTCCACAGGGCGGTGGCAGCACACCCAGTTTGACGTCCCAGTCAGGAGAACCTCCATAAACTGCTCAAGCATGATTTCTTCTAGTATCTGCTGTTTGCCAGGCTGCAACCATCAAGTTACGGCGTCCTTGGTTGTTGCTGTTGGTGTTGGTAAATGGCCGGTCAGTGGGGCCCAGTTTGGTTCCTCAGAAGCTGTAGCCTCAAACATTTCCAGAAATGATTGGGGGGGGTCATCCGCTTGTGTCATCTTATGCAGGGTGACCCCTGTGAGTGAGGGGACCGGTGACGCTGCTCCTACTCAGGCCACCATCTCCTCCAGGAGCTGGGTCTGCTGCTCTGTCTGAGCCTGGAGTGCTGGCAGCTGTTGTCTGTTGACCGTAGCTTGGTCACAATTCATTCCCACAATCTCCACCGAAATTTGGGCTAGTGCAGTCACCGGCTGGACGTAATGTGGCTCTGTCATTTTGTGTCTTGTCTGTGCTGTGGTACATTGGGTGCCAGTGTGGCATTTGCTGTTGCCACTGTGGGTTCTTTGGCACAGACGACATACGAACAAATGACTTTAGATTTTATCTTTTTATTTTCACCAGTCCATACAGCGCATTGAGATGTTGGCAGGCTTCCTTGGCGTCTGAGACCTCTTGTCTAGCCACCCTTGCTGCTGACTCGCATTGGCTTTGTCTGCTCTGACTGCTCTCCCAGGTCCAGCATGCTACTTTGTTAAAAAGTTAGAGTGATTAGCTAACTGGATACAGGTGTGCCAGTTCTCACCTGGTGCAGCTCTCCTGAGCTCTCTCCACACCTCTCTCCTGCAGATAATGCACCATGCCCCCTCCACAATCTTTAATGCAGTTTTTAAGGACAACTCAAATAGAATAGTTTCATGGCCAAGTGTGAAATGTTCTGCCAGTCACTTCACATGATCCATCTCCCACTTTACTACTTTAGCTTTCATTTTTGAGCATTATCCTGTTGCTCATTTTCAAATTTAATAGCATATTTATCTTCTGTCATAAAATAAAAATGTACATGTAACAAGCTTCTCACTCAGCCCTCTGATTTCTCACTCAGACTTGCAAGTCTTCCAAAACCTACTTTTTGTATACAGTAGCTTGTAGGTAGTCCTTGGTAAGCCTTGCATGAAACCTGCTCACCGACAGCAATGGCTTTAGTCTTTCCTGTCTAACTTCCTCTACTTACCTTCCCTTTCTACTGAATTTATATTACAAAATCATATTGTCTTTTGAAAAAAGCAAGAGGCACCAAACACATTAGTGAATTAAAATATTGTACCGTATTTCTTATATAGTAAGAACACTTGACAGATGAAACCTTGTAAAAACATTTGCTTCATGTGTGCCTAAATGAGGAGGACTAAAGTTTGTCTTTTTTAATACACTGTTGTTTGCAGGGAGAGAG
Source organism: Protonibea diacanthus (assembly GCA_028641955.1). Lineage (NCBI taxonomy): Eukaryota > Metazoa > Chordata > Actinopteri > Sciaenidae > Protonibea > Protonibea diacanthus. The sequence continues at coordinate 24,981,929 of CM053989.1, forward strand.
GGGCAAGAAAGGCAACAGGGGGGCCAAGGGGGATAAGGGAGACCAAGGAGCACCTGGATTAGATGCCCCCTGTCCGTTGGTATGTCAGTTGTCTGATGTGTAATCAAGAGTCAAAGGGAAGGAGCACTACCCTAGAATGCAACATTATCTCATTGAGCTTCACTTTTTCCTGAAGATCTGTGTTCAGTAGTCAGCTTCCTTTTGGCTCTTGTGTTCAGTACTTCTAATCAACCTTTGGTAGGGTTTGGTCCAAGTGTCCACTTCAGCCTCTCACATATATAGGGAGATATGTGATTACATTGGTGATATTTGATATTCTAATTCATTAAAAATGTTTGATGAAAGCAAAATAAGGTTGTACTATAAAGATGAATATACAGATGGACATAAGACCACACTCCTGCCTGAGGAACCTCTTTTTTCCAGGAATGAGACAGACAGGAACCAGGCAGCCACTGACTAGCCAATGATGAGACATTGACTATCAGCAGATACCAAAATATTTTGTCTCAATTTTCAGACCCTGCACCTCTGCAACCCTGTTCATATTTAAGAATAGGGGACATGTTTGGAGACAATCAAACTAGAGTTCTGCACAGGCCAAAAAAGACCCAAAACCATACTAAGTCCAAAATAGCTCAACAAAACGCACACTTTGGTGTGACTCTTAAGATCTGGATTGGTAGTAGAACTAAATTAAAACTGTCATCACATTCTACACCTGAAAGCTCTACTCAGTGAGCCCAGTCCCTGTCCAATCCAGGTTTCCTGCATGTTTAGGAAACCTGCATCCGATCATCCAGCGGACAGAAGTGGAGATCCTGCCATCGAGTAGGAGGACAAATCTTCCTCTGCCATACATGAGCTGCAAAACTCGTTTTTAAATGGTTGATTTCACAAACAGGGTTTCCGAGGCTTTAAAGGGGAGAAAGGTGAACCAGGCTTGCCAGGCCTGGATGGGCTGGATGCCCCTTGCCCTGTGGTATGGTGCTCTTTCTTTCCCTTCATTTTTCCTAGCATGCCTTTAGTTAGCCCTAACCGCACTCTGACCACAGACACTGTAGATTCACAGAAACATACATGTTTGCATGGAGGTTTAAATCTTATTGTAGTTGCCAACCCTAGTATTGACCTAACTTTTTCAACAGACTTTCCTTAGAACTAATACAAAAGACTTTCCCTCTCAAAACAAATAAATTTAAATCAGCCTTTACATCAGAAATGCTAAAACTTTTTTTTGTTAACGGCACTTGTAGATGTATGATTGTGACTAACATCGCTATGGGGTTAGGGTTACATAACCAGAAATAATCTTAAATTTAAAGCCTTGAAACTGTTGTGTGAAAGTATACTAGAGCCTTTACTTTCCTAATTCCTTTTAACTACATCTTTTGCATGGAGCTCCATCTTCAATCCTACAGAATACCACAGGTGTTTAAAATCAGTAGAAACTAGATGATGGTCAAAGCAAGCCAGAGTCCCGTCATATGCATGGAAATGTAGCATGCTTCATTCTTTAGTTTAGCAAGGCAATGCATTGTTTTATTTTTTTTCCTTTGGGGATGAGTTTGTAGAATTAAATGTGGAGACTGCTCAGAAGGTAATACAAAATGCATGTTGCAGGTACTAAAAGAAGTTGCTGGCACTGCTCTGAATTGTCATTGTAAAGCAGATATGTCATCACAAAAAGGGCAGTTAAACAACCGTTCATATGGTGCGGGTTTGTGGTAGAATCAAATCTGCTTATTGGTCCAACATGCATCTTGTCATGCACAATCAATTCTGAGGACATCTCCAAATTCATAGCAAAACTTGAGTTTTGTGAGATGTAGTCTAGGTTTGCAAGGCTACTGGATTCTATGTGGTTAGATTTAGTTTTGGGAAGTCAATTACTTAATTATGGTGTATAAATCTGGTAATGGAGAAAGAGGTCTTTAATGAAGGTCTTTCATTACTGAATTTAACCTTCACAGTAAGAAGACTATGTCTTAGAATTTTAGCATATTAATGTGTTTTTTAAATTGAAACATGAAATCTTGACATGGTAAAATAAATAATAAATGAATAATAAATGAAATCATGTTGTAGAACATTAGTAATCTTGATTGCATAAATAACAACAAGGTATGATTTAAAGGTACAATTTTGTATTTAGTGAAAGGGATAAATGTTAAAAGAATGTTAAAAGTGATTTCCCTATCATTCATTATAAGTCTGCTTGAGGTTCAGCAAGCACTGGAACAACCATCTGCCTGCTGTGGGTCATAAAGCATTACTGTTGTGTCATAAAGCAATCTTTTGACAAATTTACTGACAAATCCAACTCCACAATCCAAATGCCACAATGTAAAACAATCTCTAAATAAAGTGGCTACTAATCTTCTTGGTTATGGTCTCATTTCTTTATTTTATTTATATTCATTTATTCTATTATGAATTTGTTTAAAAGTGAAGTTGAAGTGAAATCAAGTTTATATTATGTCAATTTGTTGTGGCAAATGGCCTTAAATATCTAATATATAACCATGACTGATATGATAAAGAAGCCAGTCAGCGTCTCATATCAGATCTGTATTTAATTTAGAACCTTTTGTCATTGCAATCTAGAACAAAACATTGGATTTGTAAGTTGACCTCAAATCTGAATGCAAACTAATTTAATTTGCTTTCTACAAATTGTCACACAGAGCATGATAAACAGTTTTAATTCGGAAAATATTTGTGGACAACCTGTGTTTTATGATAAAATCTAATCTTTGAAAATGAGAATTATGATGAAATGTATTACCAAAATATCTCTGCTGCTCTTCCATTAATAGGAAGCATTGTGCGTTCAGTAACATTATATGTGAGTAATGCTAAGTGGAGACTCACGTACTAAATTTTACATATACAGGAACACAACTGGATTTTTACTTCTAGAACTCTAAATGGCTACTTTGCTATATAAAGACTACACTAATAATTTCAACTGTTGTTTTCATATGCAATTGCTTTTACATGCCTTGTACACTTCACTTAATATTGTTCGTTTCTGCGGCTATTTTTTAAATTGACATTTTGTTTTTCTTTTCCCAGGGAGATGATGGCTTACCTGTACCAGGATGTTGGAATAAAGTAAGTTGGAGAGTTTGACACTGAGTTGTTTTGTTGCTTATCACTGTAGCAGCTTGTGTACAGTATGCTAATATTACCACAAACATTATCTGAACTAACATTTTGTATTTTGACTTTTGCTTTCTCCTTGCAGTGACGATAACTTGGAATGGCTTGTGTGATTGTACATAGGATATTTATTTATATATATATTATTATTATTATTTTTTTTTTTTACTTTCCCCTATTCTTTTATAAATGGAAAAAAGTTTGAAAAAAGATCATAAAGACATAGGGCAAAGTTTTTGTACAGATTTGTTTATTTTAATGCGTATGATAGTTTTTATGTATTGGATTTTTATATCTATGCATTATTTTAATATGGTTGGCTAAGTAAAAATTATAATGTGGCTACATATGCATGATATTTGTGCATAATGTGTTGATAATGCTTATTAACTTATTGTATTATGTTGTTTTGTTCTGTTGTAATAGACCATGCTGCACTGAGTTGTGGGGCTGGAAAGATTATATTAGCATTTGGTCTCTCCGCTTTTTGATACCATGTTAAAAAACAAACACAAAGAAGCACTGCCTCTACGCTAGCTCCATTTACACTAAAAGTTCACACAGTGACAAAACACTGTTTAAAGTCTGCACTTTGAATTTTTGGTCATGTGCTCATATTGTCATACTGATGAACGTGTAGACCTAAAAGATTAGATTCAGGGCTATCACCAAAGTCAGATATTTGTTAAATGATGATAGTACCTAATGATGGCCATGTTTACCAATCAGACTAACCAAGCACTTCGGATATCTCCCCAATCCTGATATCTGTATTGGCTTCCAAAATCCAGTCTCAGTCTTTATTTTTAGTAATTTAAGTTCCAGACAACATGGCTCCAGCCTCATCAGGTAACCAATACAAGGGGCAATGTTGGTGGGTGATTGGAATCCAGTGAGGGATGATGTCCTGGGTTTTGCACAAAGAACTGTAGTTGGCAGAAGGGTCTAGATGAGTTCACATAGTGAAGATACATTATTACACATTACAGACAACTAGTTATTATATTATGCATTCAGAAATTTGTTACTTAATACTCTAAAATGAATCATGAGTTATTACACTTGGTTAACTATATATATATATATATATATATATATATATATATATATATAGTTCGTGAAGAATCAAGTATTCCAGACAATTACATTTTTCTTAATATCTCTAAACCCAACACTCTTCTGTCCCAAGATCTTTGTTATCAACCAAGATCTCTTTATCATTTGAAGTTTTTTTAAAGTTCAGCCATGAAAGCTCCTGAAAACAAAATGTTAAGTTGTACAGCAGGAAAGCAACAGTTCTTTGTTCTATCTTGTATATTCCTTGTGTTTTCAGTTAATTCTACATATTGCCAAATTTTGCAGGCAGCCACTTCCTGCTTTACAGCTATTAGGCTCTGTGTATTAACTGTACTATTTGCAGATTATTTGTCTGCCTTCTAATCTGAGGCACAGTACACAGCCCATATTGTTGAATGGAAATATTGCTGCTCACCCTTAAGGCATGCTGCTGCAACCATCACGTTGTCTCATCCATTTATGAAGTAACCTACTTGGACAATGGATAAAATGTTGTTGGACCAAGAACATTTTATCCAAAGCATTTTTATGGAGTAGCTGTGCTCATTAAGCTAACCTCATTAACTTTACCAAGTGACTCAGTGTTGAAGAAATTAATGGACTTACTGGAGTGGTGCTTTGGTCCATTATATGCTGCTGCTCTTTGACAAAGCTTTTTGTTTTTGCTCTGCATGGATCTGATGTTGCCATGAGAGATTGTTGTTGGATCCTTGCCGGCCATGATATTCATATTGTTCCTGCACAGTACCTCACATTAATTCATGCCTTAGTCACTAGTTGGCCTTCATTTTTGCTGTCACTTTTGCTGTGTATAATATAAATTAAATATACATTTTCTGATGATTTTGGTTTTGTTCTCCAAAAAAGTGGTCTCCTAAACTCTCTGTGTCCTCAGAGGTTTCTGGTTAAACTGTCCCTGTGGTTTCGTCTAAAGCAGCTGATGTGTCCTGTACAATCCCTGACAAAAGTCTTGTCACTTATCCATTTTGTAGAAACAAAAGCTTATAATCTGACTTTTAATGAATCCATTGGTTTTAGAAATGTCTCATATGAAAAGGTAAAACCCTCCCAAATTATGTTTAATATACTAAAATAAATTTGCTTCACTGAAGAAAGATTGATCATTTATCGTTCAACAATGATTCATACAATTTATTGATGAAGTCATCAGGAATAGCAAAGAAAGCAGTCTTACATGTCTACCTCTTTCATTCTACCCCCGACATGCTCAATGATGTTCATTTTCTGGTGACTGGGCTGGCCAGTCCTGGAGCACCTTGATCTTCTTCGCCTTGAGGAACTTTGATGTAGAGATGGAAGTATGCGATGGAGCACCATCCTGCTGCAAAATTTGACCCCTTTTATGGTTGGTAGTGTAAGAGGTAGCTAATACTTCTTTATTTTAGGCTATTGATATTGCCTTCCACCCTGCAAATGTCTCGCACACCCTCATACTGGATGTAACCCCAGACCATGATTTTTCCGCCACCAAACTTAACTGTTTTCTGGGTGAATCTTGGATCCATGCGGGCTCCAGTAGGTCTCCTGCAATATTTGCGGCGGCTGTGATGTAATTCAACCAAAGATTCATCTGAGAAATCCACCTTCTGCTACTTTTCCAGCGTCCATCCTTTTAGCAGGCTGTGGGCCTTGGCAAATGCCACACGTTTTTTTAATTGCCTTTTGTTTAGTGCTGGTTTCTGGACACTGCTTCGACCATGGAGGCCATTTCGAGACAGAATTCTACAAACTATTCTGGGACTTGAGGTGACCAGGCCTGGTGGAGCTCTGCTGCAGTGGAAAAGGGGCTGGCCTTGGATTTTCGAACCAACAAACGGTCCTCTGAAGCAGTTGTCTTGCGGGGTCTGCCAGACCTGGGTTTGTCAAAAACATCTCCAGTCTCTTCAAATCTTTTTCTTATTCTTTGTACTTGACGCTGAGACACATTGAAGGTGTCAGCCACCTCAGCAGTGGATCTGGTCTTCAGCCTCTTGATAATCAACGCTTTGGTCTCAGGGTGAATCTTAGGCATGTTGACAGAGGTCAAGTTGCAGTTGATGTGAAGGTCTGGTGTGCTGGGGTTCTTTTCATACACACCCACTAATTGATTGATCAGTAATTGATCACAGATGAGGATGTAATCTAGGATTGGGTACATCATATGACAAGGCGACAAAACTTTTGTCTTGCCAAAATCTGACCTTTCTGTGTTCATTAAATGATTAATCTTTCTTCAGTGAAGCAAATTTATTTTAGTATATTAAACATAACTTGGGAGGGTTTTAGCTTTCATATGAGACATTTCTAAAACCAATGGATTCATTAAAAGTCAGATTATAAGCTTTTGTTTCTACAAAATGCATAAGTGACAAGACTTTTGTCAGGGACTGTAGAAGTCACATATATGTTACTAAAGATCACTGTATCTACGATGTAAGCCTACTGCAAACTTGTTTCAAGTGCAGTTTGATGTCATAGAAATTAGTTTAAAGTCTGTCTAAACTAAAAGCAACTTAAGCAGCCTAAAGGGGGTTATGCTGAAGGCTTCTATATGGTTGCGCTAGGGGGCGGGGGTATGCTAAGTATTATGCTAATGATTACCTCAGTGCATCATGCAGTCTAGTTTTATGACCGCCCAAAAAATCGTGGACTGAAAACTGATGAAAAACAGTTTGAACCTCTAACTCCACATTTCAGTACTACATTGTTCAAAGTCTTTTCACATGTTTTCAGCAACTATATTACAACATATTTATTGTGTTTTGAAAGAAACACCTTAAATCTCTTACTGAGTATCATCTTATAATTACAACATTATTTCAGTTCATCTTGGACACCAAAAAGATTGTCACTAGCAGGCATCTTTCACAGCAGACATTGTGACCTGTTCTAGAAGGAAAGGAACAGCTCCTGGCTCCATCCTCTTAGGACTAAGGAAATGAGTATGCAGCTTAGATTTAATGTAAACTTAGTGATAGTGTTTTTTGTTTGTTTTAATTAAAGGTGCAACTAAAACTGATCAAACATGCACTATATTGTTCCAGTGCTATCTTAAAGTTCTTACTTCAACAGTCTGAGACGTCATGTCATTCTAATTCAGTTGTGTACGGTGAAACACCACAACACCACAAGCATATAGATTAGCTGCAGTTCAGCTGAACTTTCAATACAACTTCCCTACTCCTTAATTAGCATCTAAAAATGGTGAATGCACAGATATTGGTTTAAGTTACTGAACCAACAGTAATATTGGGATGGAACTATACTTAGTTGATTTTTATTGGAAGCGTTAAATGTTCTATTTTATATTTTTTCCAATAATGTTTATATTACCCCAATGTCTATGGACACCTAGCCCTGTCTATATGTGGGTTTGGACACTTTGGACACCATTAAAACTGAAATAATATATTAATAATATTGTATAACATAAACAATATTGGTTTGTTGGCTGTTAACCTTTAAGTTAAAGATAAATCTGTGTGTGCCTCACAGCATGGAACTGATTGATGAATTTGTTTGAGCTTTTTAATGATGTTCAAGACAAATATTTCAAATATTTGTTAAATATTTGCAGTTGGACAGTATCACATGGACTGAAACATGATCCAGTTGTCATGGTGCCCTGTGCAATCTAGAGTCCTGTTTGTTATTGGTAATTTTTTGAAAGAATGACATCACATTGATAAACTGTATCCAGAAAACTACATAAAATGTAATAGTATTACATATAAGCATTACTTATTTTAGTTCAAAAGGTGTACCTAAATGCAGACAAGCAAGAAGAATGAAGAGATTACAGGATAAGCAAGTTAACACAAAATAGGAATGACAGCTGAGTATAGGTTAAAAACTTAATCCAACCATTCAAGAAAAATCCCATTAAGGCATTCAAGTAAGTGGGTGCAGGTAGCCAGTACGGCTCACTGAGCAGCAGGGTAACGTGCCCTTTTGGGTTGATTGAAGATCAGGCGTGCCACGTGTTGTGGATCATCAGAAAGGGTTTCACTGTGCAGGCTGTGAGGCCCGTCAAGAGGTTATTACAGAAATTGAGTTACACAGCCTGTATCAGGATTAGGGTATCATGCTAAGTCAGGTAAGGCATATTTTTTCTTATGTTGTGAAGTGTCAGATGGCACGACTGGGCAACTGAGCCAACATGATCAGAGAATGTTAGTTGTGGAAAAGACCTATTTGATAATAGCTCCTGTCTAGAGTTCTACCAGGCTGCAATATAATTACAGAACCAATTTGGAATTATTTTGTGTATTGGCCTTGCGATTTTAATAAAACAGCTTTTGATTCACTCTGTTAGTATAAACAGTTGGCTTGTAAATATCTAAACCATCCATGCAACACACATTAGAGACATTTTAGGTTCTGTAAATTCCCCCAAACAACCAGCAACTAAGCTCTCATTTCACATGTACATTCAAATGGAATATTTGATAACCTGCATGGTTCGATGTACCATCACACCGACAAGGTAAATAAGCAACAGTGCTCATAAAAAAATGTTTTATGATTAAATATCTAGCTATGACTACAACACTAACTGGGTTGCCAGTTGAAGATAACACCATAGTGCCATCTTAATCCTGTATCTGTGGAGCACTAGCCTTTGGCCATGTGACATCCTTACCAATATGGACAATATTGTTGAATGTTTAAACAGATTTATGAACCACTATGTGTACTGAAACACTCACAAAAACAGAAATGACACTTCAATGTCAATGACGCCAAACACACCACTCAAGTTGTTTTTGATGGTTAAAAGCTTCCTAATAGCATCAGGTAAAATCTTAAAAGCAGAGAATAGATGGCAGGTAATTCAAAAGTTTATCATCAGGAGGTGTGAGGTTAAAATACAAATTTGTTTGAAAAACAAAAATAAATCTAAACTTAAGCATAAGTTGATAAGGCAGGCTTTGGGAAAGTGGGTATATTGCAGCATAGCTCGAATACCTCTGGAAATGCACTGGACATCAACAACACATTTTAATGTCCTGGATTTGTTTTGCTTGTGTTTCTGAAGTGATTAAACTGTATTCACACCTATGTTCAAAGGGTCAACATCCTTTCCAACTGGCAAAGAAGTAGGGCTACCAGAGATTCTCTCCATGAAGTTGAAGACAGGAAACTTGAAGACATTTGGGGATATCTTTAAGTTTTTATCCAAAACCTGGAATTGGCATTTCAACATTTTTTTTTCCAGGAGGCTGGACACAGGGCCAGTAACGTCGGAGGCTGTGGTAGCAGTGTGGTGAGCACATAAGACTGGAAAGTAGAGATGCAGTGCCATCATTTAATTAGTCACTGAAGGCTCTCTGGACACGACAACCATCACAGTGACAGGGAAATATGGCAGCACCTACTTATGTTTCTATTTAACTCCTAGTGAAAACGAGGCATGAACACTGTAGCATATGCTATTTGTTGTGTTTGATGTGACATCAATACTGTAACTGTGATAAAGAATTCAGAGCAGCTCACAGAGCAGATAGATGCCATGTGTTTCCATGAAAAACCAAAATATTAAGACCCTCTTGATGATTCCTTCTTATCTGACTGCCTTCTCAAAAAATCCCTTTTACCTGCAGCTATGACATTTGTTTGAATGATTGTGCTGTATAGGAAACCATCATCAGACATCATGCCTGGTTACATATGGTATTCTTCACCTTTTTTGTTTTATTTTATTTTTGTATTGAGGTGTTAAAGGACATCATGATTCAGTGCTGTAATTGTAAGTATTGTACAATATAAGACAAGGAATTGTATGTTTTAAAAAAAGACTTAGTTTCTGTAAATAATAGATTGCATTAATGAAACATGATTTTACACATGAAATAAGCAAAATTCTCAAAGGGCATATGCTGATTATGTTGATGTTATGTTGAAAATTGTTTGTTTCATCTTGGCCTGGCCTGTTATCCATCAAAGTTTTGTAAGACTTCACTATTTCCCATGTCTAGTCTCTATCACATGCAGTCAGATACATGCATAAAAGTACAGTTTTTATTTCTTTTTTGTAATTCAGGAAAATATCAGCAGACAAAAGTTTTTCAAATTATTTTGCACGTTGTCATTCTGAATAAAAATTGATATTCACTGAAAAAGAAACAAAACAAACAAGCAAAAAATCCACCACAATCATGATATTTAAAGAGATCTTACTGCACAAACAAGTAAAAAAAAAATGCCCTTTGTCAATATGTTACACAAAAAATCCTTTCCTGTTTCAATGAAAATCAAATGTACAGAAGCATTCCTTATGTCAATTTTGACAGCAAACTTGTAAACAGACCTAAGTCAAAATGGTGTTTCATTTGTATTTATTTGTTGTTTTTGAGCTCAGTAGTTTGAAATTTAAATACATTTAATTTTAGTTTAAGTTTTATTGTTTCAACAGGTGCAAGTTTTCCTACAAAAATCTATTTAGTGGGTGAGATGTACCTTTATTAATTATTAATATTCATAGTATATGTTGTATGTGTGAAAGAAAATCACGTACTGATTTATTATTTTAATTTATTCAGTTTTATTTATTGTTAAGAAACTTTTCAGTGTCATGTACCATGGTCAAGAGACTTCAGAGCACTGCACTACACTTAAAAAAACAAAAGCAAAAATTAACTTTCACTCATTTAACTCATTTTTAGTTTAGTTATTTAGTTTTGTTTAACAGACCATGTTTTGTTGCTGTCTTAGCCATCATAAAAAATGGATCATAGCCACAATTAGTAACATCTGATTTTATTAAACAATTTCAGTAGAATCTGGTACTTAAAGGTACAATATGTAAGATATTCACTGTATTAAATCATAAAATTAATATGCTATATCATCAGTTCTTAAGGAAACATGCTAAGATGAAATACTTGTTGACAAAAACCCGACAGCCAAAATGTTCTTATTTTGAAATTTACTGCCTGGCCGTCTCTTTGTTCATGTTTTGGCCTTTGGAATTCTGATCAATTAGTTTTGTGTTCGATATCCGGGGTTGCCAGGTATTAAACAAATATGCGGCAAACACAGCGCACTACAACGATAGAAGCAAGCGAGTACAGCAGTTTGACAGAGTTGGACTCTACCAGAACTGAGAGACAAACAGGTGTACAGGTTAGGCACACACACAAAAAAACAAACAAGCAACGTTACAGCAGTTGGGAGAGTTTCATAGTTTATAGTGCACGAACTCCGTCTTGATAGTGCTCAGTTTGAGTGGTATTTGAAAGCTATCAGTCAGCAGGGGAGACGGGGGTTTGTGGGTGCAGCGGATTGTGGAAGGTGCTGACAGTGTGTTTAGTTCAGCCTCCCCACACAGCAGCAGCGGTTGAGAGATTAATTAAGAACCCCTAAAACAAATTAATGCACAAATCACATAATGGAAATGCTACTGGCAGCGAGTCTAATGCAACACTGACAACTGTTTTATATAATAAAAACAAATGCCCATAACAGCAGCAGTTGCCGTGTCTGAGGCCGGCGCTGGAAACCTGAAAATACTACAGTAATTGCAGTAACGTTAGGTGCACAATAATGTGATTTTACATTGTGTACTAACAATCACATTACGGTTTCTCTTCATATTCATGTGTGTTATCTAATGTCAGTACATGTAACATTAGACTGCTCTCGTTTCCTGAGCAGAATCCAGAGGAAAATGCACCGGTAACGGGACACGGGACATCTCTTATATGTAACAGCAGCTTGTCGCTATGACGGGGAATATATGCAGTCAGATCTGAGTTTACGTGTGTCAGTAATGGCGCACACTTACGAGAGACACCTGCCTGTGTGTGACCACCTGCTGTGCTGCCTCAGACACCAGCAGCTGCCTCAGCAGGTCAGTAGGGAAGTGGCACTACTAGCTGCTACTGCCATGAATTGAGCCAGCCCTTTCTCTGTGTTTGTGTGCTGGGTGTAACCGCTATGAAACAGTCTCCCTCAGTCTGATTTACCTCGTATGTATCTCGACCAGTGCTCTCTCTCATCACAAACCAAATTAAACTTCTTCGTGTCACTATTTTACAATGTAAATTGTGAGTCAGACTCTGATTTAAAGCTGATTCATGAAATAAACAAAGCCAGAACACAACAGGTAGAGTATCAGAGTTTAGATCACTTTAGGTCACTTTACGTTATGTTTCACTCGTCTTGTGCTAGCGAAGGTTAGGCAGCGTCAACCTGGCACCCTGCGTGAGTGTTGTTAGGGGAAGGGGGACCACTCGCTCCACTGTTTGGAATTTGAGCTTGTCTTACATATTGTACCTTTTAAGTGTGTTGTTTAAAGTAATCATTTCAGTTGCAACTTTCCTGTCAGCCGCTATTTTAAAGGTCCAGTGTGTGGGATTTAGGGTGCTCCATTTCCAGAATATAATATATATAACTATGTTTTCATTAATGTATAATTACCTGAAAATAAGAATCGTTACAGTTAAGTACCTTATAATAAGTATTTTTTTTCTTCTTCTTTTTTTAATCTACAGAATTAGAGGTTCTCTTCCCTGGAGTATTCCATGTTTGTTCACCATGTTTCTACCGTAGTCCAGAACACACAAATTAAACACTGGGTCTGAAGAGAATTTTTTTGTGTGTTTTGTGTGTGTTTTTTGTAATATTTTACAGTCACTGCAGTTTCAGTTTCAGCATACAATTGGTTGCAATCTCCAGTTTAACTGTAGATGTCCCTAAATCCTGCACACTAGACCTTTAAAGATACACTCAATGATACTTTTCTAATGTTAATATTGAACTAATGGAACTAACAGTAATGAGTGAAAAAGTAATTTCCCCCTAAAACCTAAACAACTGGTTGTTCCACCCTGGGCAGCAACAACTGCAATCAGGTATTTGTGATAACTGGCAATGTCTTTCACATCGCTGTGGAGGAATTTTGGTCAGCTCTTCTTTACAGAATTGTTTTAATTCAGCCACATTTAAGGGTTTTTGAGCATGAACGGCCTCTGCAAGGTCATGCCATAATATCTCAATCAGATTTAGATTTGACTAGACCATCACACTACCACCACTATGTGTGACTGTTGATATGATGTATGATGTTCTTTTTATGAATGCAGCAGAGGCAGCTGAGGCCTGCAGGTCTTTAGATGTTGTACTGGGTTCTGTTGTGACCTCCTGGGTGAGTCATCAATGCACGACAAGTAATTTTGATAGGCTGGCCTTGCCTGGGAAGGTTCACCATTGTTCCAGTTTTCTCCATTCTCTCACCGTAGTGGTCACTGGAGTCCCAAAGGCTTAGAGAGGTCTTTGTAACCCTGAGCTTCATAGATGTCAATGACTTTGTTTCTCACCTGTTCTTGAATTTCTTCATCGTGGCATGACGTGCTACTTTTTGAGATTTTACAGCCTACTTCACTTTGTCAGACAGGTTCTACTGTATTTAAGTGATTTCTTGATTCAACTGGCAATAATTAGGCCTGGGTGTAGGTAGTGAAATTGAACTCAGTTTTCTAAAACTGTGGTTAATCACAGTTAATTCATGAACAGGGGGGCAATTACTTTTTGACATAAGGCCATATATATATATATATCTACACACACACACACACACACAGAAGAAAGAAAGCAAGTTTCTCATTTCCTTAATTGACTTGGTTTGTATATCACATTTTTTCTGCTTCTTATGTATAGAGCTGTAATGTGTACTCTTTATTTATACACTGTTTAAATAACATTTTGGTGCGTGCATTTAAGTTAAAGAATATACGTTTTATAGGAATATACGTTTTATAGGAATATACATTTTATAATTAACCATGCACAACAGGCTGTAACTTCATCTAGAAAATTATTTTATTATGAATATTATTTTATCAGCTATGTATCCAAAGGCATTATTTCAGTCATTCTACATGAAGAGTAAACACATCATTTTTTTGTTTTGTATAAAACTGACAAAAACAAATTTGTTTTGCTGTGCTCGGACTTAATGCCAGTCCAAGCACTGTGTATTTGCTGGTACTTCATTTGAAGAGCTTGTCAGGTAAACCATAATGCACTCAAATATAAAAAAATAAAGTAAAATAAAGTAAAGTAATAGATCACCTAATTAATTCAGTATGATGTCATGTTTATATCAGATGATTTTCTGTTGATTTGTCCCAATTAGTAGGGATGTATTAATTCCCCAAGTCATTTCCAGTCACCTTGTAAGCCATAGCATTATCTAAAAGCAGTTAGTTTGTTATATGAGTAATCAGTTTCTTTCAGACCCTATTTGTGGCCATATTTTGTAGTTTCATGAATGTAGCTAGATTTCCATTCTTTAACAAGACACTAAATTAGTTTTTAGGTGCACACATAATCATATAGATTTTGTTGATGCTGTTACATGTATATGATGTTGAAACAGGTGAAACATTGTGTTGTGTTTTGTTGTGTATTGTTCTGTTGGACTGTGCATAAACAGACTTTACTGCTAAAAATGACGTTATATGCCCTCCTTAAATTTGAAAGTTCAGTCAAATTCTCTCATCCCTTCATATCTGTAAACCAGAAACTCTTTCTGTGGCATTGCAGGTTTGAAACTTTAAAAGAATGACACATATGAACACAGAAAGCTATGACAATCATAATTATTCATTAAGGCCTCAAGTTTTTTTATGAGTGTACTTGTGCCTCTCAGTGGTTTTCAAATGAACTACTTTGTATGTACAGCAGCAGCAGTTGCACAGTCTTTTCTTTTCTTTAGGTTACACTGTTTCTACAATATGTGTCTTTGGAAGTTAAAGAAGAAACAGAAAACTTTAAGTTTTCATAACCACACTCAAAGTAGAAATCATGATGTATTGTTTAATTGTTGTGTTTGTTTATAATTGTTTGGTTTGAAATTCTGTATTTGTCAGATCAGAACATTATCTGCGAATGGATATGAGGGCATTATACAGAATTTGCATGCTATTATTAAGCTTGTATGAAGCACTATTTACATTTGTTTTCATCTTTTTTCCCTACTGTACATTTCATGTTTTTATGCACATTCAAAAGAAATTTCAAAACTAAGCTGTGTGAGCTTTGTGCAAATGTCTGTGCTATCATAACATTGAATTAAGATGTATAAGTTTGTTTTCCTAGATTCAATGTGACTTCCAACCACAGGTGAGGTATTCACTGCAATCCACATGCAGAGTGCCACCTAGTTTAGTGTGGTGTCAGAGCTGAAAGTTTATAAGGTAATGATATTGTTTTAATCCTCCTTTAATCCCCCCCCCCCCCCCCAAAAAAAAAACTTTTTATAATCCAAACAATGGCAGCTGTCACTGATTGCCAAACAGATTCACTGTTCAGCACAAGTCAAATTTTTAATTTGCCACTGAATCAGAATAAAGAAACCAAAAACAAAAAAAAAACACATTTTTTTGTGGCTTTTATTTGGGGCTTTTAAATTTAGATTTTACTGCAATGAAGCATCTTCATTCTTACTTCTGATTTCTGACCCTTAATTTTTCTAATATCTGCAAATAGCCAGAAACATTTTTAGCATTTGGAAATTAGGGATAAATGACAATGAAACAATATAAAATATAAATTTTCTCAAAACCTGGACAAATATCTTCACAGTATTCTAATGCAGATGCCCTACAGCAGTGGACCCCAAAGTGTGAGTTGGGACCCCCGAGGATGTCGAAAAATTGTCTAACTAATTTATCCAGCATGAATTCACGTGTCCTCATCAACGAAAAACAGCATTCCCAATGTGTAATGTGCACCAAGCACCCCTCTCTCGCTGATAAACCAGTAGATTTTTTTATGGAGGGAAAGGAGCGAGGTGCCAAAAGAAAGTCCTAACTAAACAAATAACAATCACAGCCAGAGCCAAACAGGCATCATACAAGGTGGCATATTAAATTGCACAGGCAAAAAAGCCACACACTATCTGGGAAACCCTTATCAAACCCACTGCTATAGCTGTAAGTCGGGCTGTGCGTGGGGATAAACTGGCTTGTGATCTAGTATCAGTGCCGCTGTCTAACAGAATTATTGGCATCATCTACATGGCCCAGGCCACATAACGTGTCAACTGGTTGACAGCGTGAACAAAGCATTTTCACACGTCTTTCACAAAGGACCATAAACTAAAAGAAAAGGGACTGTCTTGGGACAAGTGCACCAGTGTGTGTACAGATGGTGCTAGAGCGATGCTAGGGAAAAAGAAAGTACTTAAAGCAAAAATAATAATAATAATAATAATAATAATTAAAGCTGCAAGCAGCCGGGCCCTCGCACCTCCGCGCCCGTCGGGGGGCACCGGCCTGACACCGGGCGGAAAACATGCAAGCCTTCGAAGCCTTCGAAGTACTTTGTTCAATTGACCACACACATTAGCCAGAACTGGGTCTAATGGTCAAATGTGACAGAGCGCCACGCCCACACTGTTTCATCAAAATTCATAATTTTGATAACTTTTACTTTTCAGGAAGTCTATATGAACACACCGACCAAGGTTGAAGTCAATTGGATAAAATTTGAATAAATTTGAAGCCAATCTGACCAAATCCCTAGGAGGAGTTCGTTCAAATATGACCCCTTCTCAACCAGCCCGCAACAACAAAAATGGTGATTTTCATTCTTATATATCTTGCTTCCTGTTCATTTTAGCCCATTACTCCAAGAGACTTTTTTGTAGGTCTTGTCATGTTCTACATTTTGGCTGGGATTTCATAACTCTGTGTCCAAAACTGTGGCGGGGCTGCCTCAAAAAATAATTAAAGGGGGCACTATAGAGCGATTTGCCCTGCCCCCTAATTAATTATGCAGCCGAAATTTGCATAACATTGGTCTTAATAACCACAAGAAGTTTCAGACAGCTCTGAGAAAGTATATGAAAGCCCAACACTTTTGCCTGAAAATCAGCCAAAAAGTCAATGGAGTTCCAGATTTTATCGAAAAAATCGGCACTGTTGACTTTGACGGGCCGCCACGGCCACGCCCTCTGATGAAAAGTTGAAATTCTTTCTCAAATGTCAACACCAAGGCCTTGACAACATCCACACCTAGTTTGAGGTGGATATACTCAAACACTTTGGAGAAAGCTATCAACAAGTAAAATGGACACTTCCTTCCAAGTTTCAAACAGATAGGATGAAAGTTCTAGGAGGAGTTCGTTCAAATACGACCCCTGGAAATGACCCCAAAAACACGAAAATGCCAACTTTGAAACAAAATGGACGCCGTCGCTGTAGCCCAAGTCACCAAGAGACTTTTTTGTGTGTCTCGGTATGTTACATACTCCCTCCAAATTTCGTACACGTGGATGAAACCATGTCGAGGGGCCCCTCCGAAATAAACCTAGGTGGCGCTGTAGAGCCATTTTTGTACGCTCATGCGCGAGACTTTGGGGGAGAAAAAGAAAGGAGAAGAGAAATTTAAAAAAATAATAATAATACTAAACATTTGAAATTCAATAATTCAAATTAATTCAAATTCAAATCCTAAGGATACAATAGGGCTTTCACTGCCTGAACGTTGTTCGGTGCTCGGGCCCTAATAATAATAATAATAAAAAAAGAGTAAAGATTCGAAATTCAATAGGGCCTCGCACTGCGTGCTCGGGCCCTAATTAAAGAACGGGCCCTCGCGCATGTGTTCACGTTGGCATGTGTGCACGTCAGGCAAGTTTTAAGTCAATCAGATGAAGTCCCTGGGAGGAGTTTGTTAAAACAGAACATAAGAAGCAACCACTTTTTTCTCAGAGGGTCAAATTTGACAAAATAGCCACACCCACACTGTTTCATCAAAATTCATAATTTTGATAACTTTTCATAGTCAAGGCTTTAAGAACACACACACCAAGTTTCAATTAGATGGGATGAAATCCTTAGGAGGAGTTTGTAAAAATAGGCCACACACATTAGCCAGAATTGGGTCAGAGGGTCAAATTTGACGGAGCGCCACACCCACACCGTTTCATCATGATTCATCATTTTGATAACTTTTACACAGGAAGTCTCTCTGAATGCACCTACCAAGTTTGAAGTCAATTGGATAAAATCCCTAGGAGGAGTTCGTTAAAATAGACCAATGCAGAGGGCAAATTTGGATCAAAGGGTCTAATGGCACCTAAAGCAGGTTTAGGTGTATTTGCATGCAGAATAAAAATGTTCTCATTTTAATGTGATATTATGTTCATGTCAGCATTTTACTGTATTTTAGTCTATTGAAGATATCAGGGTTATGTGTGTTATATTTTTTTCTCTACCATGTCTGGGTTTTGCCTGCCACTGTCTTGTAAAAGTGATGTAGGTAAACGTCAAGCTTATGTCTAACCAGGCGTGCATAGTTATGGGGGAGATGTGGTGTTTAGGGTTATAGTCACTGTAATATTGCATTCGTGTTTGTATACATTATTGGTGTGTTTGCTTCGACTGGTACTCTTTAGTCTTAAATAGCGGTGTGCTTTTTTCAGTTTTTTTCATGGTTTACTTTCTCATTCATGAGCTTTCTGTCTGCTCTGCTCACTCTTCTGTGTTAAAAATGGCCCATAGATAAGCTTTTGTTTTGGTAGTTGTAACTATGGAGTGTCTGTTTTGTCTGGCTGGTTTTGGGAAGATTATGAAGTGTTTTGTCTTGCTAAGTGTATACTCAGAGACAGTGGTATGTGGCTTGATGTGTTTGTGTACTTGGATGAGTATAGTTAGTGGCAGCATAATGGCTTGTTTACATGGTGTGTGGCATGTATTCAAATGTAATGTGACTGTTTAGATCTTGTAAACACGTGTGTTAAGCTATTGTTGTCCTCAAGGTGCGATGAGGGTGGAGGGGCAGGAGACTGGACCCTGCAGGTTAGTCGAGGCAAAGTTAAAAGAAGTGATGTAATAAAAGAAGTAATAGTTATAATTGATCACCATTAATTCGCTTAATTCGATTTGACAGATAAGAAATTTCATGTTTACAGAAACATAAGATATAAAAGCTGCAAATGGTATGCTTAAGTAAGTGTAATGTCGCTACAAGTGAAAATGCGAATAGGGTAAATCACTCCACTGTTACCTGAGCAGTACGTGTGCATTCTCTCCAATCCATACAGTATATACAAACTGCACCCGTTTAACACTTAATGTATGGCTTCATACATTTTGTCAAAGTAGCTGTATAGGGTATTTTTTCATGTGTTACGAAGTTATGTATTTATCATAATGTAGTCTGCTGGGGCGGCTGTGGCTCGGAGGTAGAGCGGGTCGTCCACTAATCAGAAGATTGGTGGATCCAGTCTGCATGTCGAAGTGTCCTTGCCTTGGGCAAGATACTGAACCCCAAATTGCTCCCGAAGGCTGCGCCATCGGTGTGTGAATGTGTGTGAATGGTTAGTTCCTCGAACTGATGAGCAGTTGGCACCTTGCATGGCAGCCAATGCCATCAGTGTGTGAATGTGTATGAATGGGTGAATGAGATATGTCCTGTAAAAGCGAGTGGTCGGAAGACTAGAAAGGCGCTATATAAGTACAGTCCATTTACCATTTAAAGGTTGTGCAATGAAATGTTTTTATTAAGAAAGAGGAGCAGTAAATAAGTCATCCTCCTGTTTATGAACACACTCAAATCACAAGGCTACTGTATAGTATACAGGAGTCAAACCGGGTGCATGTTCGGCTCTGTTATCTGTGATCTAAGGATTTTTCTTTTTTTTTTTCCTCTGTGCCTCTTCTGTGGCATTTTTGAGGGGCTAAACTCGCTTGAAAACTCACGAAACTAAAAACTCAATTAGTAAAGTATGCTGAAATTTTTAGAATCCAGAAGTTACATGGGCGCTTGGATCAAGATGGCTCCACGGCGCCACCTACAAAATCTTGTACGGAGCCTCCGCCATTGACAAAATTTCACATAGAGACATGGCTTTCGGTGGCAACATGTATCTCCCCCAGGCCTACAAAAAAGTCTCTTGGTGACCCGGGCTACAATGAAGCGTACGGCGTCCATTTTGTTTCAAAGTTGTCGTTTTCGTGTTTTTGGGGTCATTTCCAGGGGTCGTATTTGAACGAACTCCTCCTAGGGCTTTCATCCTATCTGTTTGAAACTTGGCGTGTGTGTTCTTAAGGCCTTGACAATGAAAAGTTATCAAAATCGTGAGTTTTGTTGGGAGGGGCTGGGCCACGAAATTCAGTGTCTTTTCATGAAATTTTGATGTGTTATAACTTTGCGAAAAATGAAAAAAAAAAAGAAAAATGATATATTATGGCAGTCTGGCCTAGAACACATTTCCATGACAACATTTGGTGATTTTCACAGCGCCTCCTAGTGGCGATAGAAAAAAACACCTTTTCGAGATGACTTCCAGCTCGGACAATATTGACCGTACGGTGCTGAAACTGGGTGAAAATATCAGAAACCAAGGGAAGGACCCCTCCAAACATGGTGAGTTTTTGAGAAATTATGTGGACACGACGGCCTGTCAAAGTCAAAAAAAGTTTTTCGAAAAAATTTGTGACTCCATTGACTTTTTGGCTGATTTTCAGGCAAAAGTGTTGGGCTTTCATATACTTTGTCAGAGCTGTCTGAACCTTCTTGTGGTTATTAAGACCAATGTTATGCAAATTTCGGGTGCATAATTAATTAGGGGGCGGGACAAAAACGCTCTGTAGCGCCCCCTTGAACTTTTCTTTGAGGCAGCCCCACCACAGTTTTGGACACAGAGTTATGAAACCTCAGCCGAATTGTAGAACATGGTAAGACTTACAAAAAAGTCTCTTGGAGTAATGGGCTAAAATCAACAGAAAGTGAGATATTTAAGAATGAAAATCACCATTTTTGGTGTTTTGGGCTGGTTGAGAAGGGGTCATATTTGAACAAACTCCTCCTAGAGATTTGGTCAGATTGGCTTCAAATTTAAACTGTAGAATCTAAAGACACGAGTGACGTTAAATTGCGAAGTTTTTTAGTTTTGGTCAAACGGCATGTCTGTGGGGGCGTGGCAAAGTTTGATGTTTGGCATGAAACAGGAAGTGGGAGTAACTCACACATACATTGTTGAATCAGACTGAAATTTCACATGTTTGATTGTAGTCCAGGCCTGAACAAATTTATACAACAATATTCAGTTATGGATACAGCGCCACCTGTTGGCGGCAGGAAGTGTCATATTTTACTTGATGATAGCCTTCTCCAAAGTGTTTGAGTATATCCACCTCAAACTAGGTGTGGATGTTGTCAAGGCTTTGGTGTTGACATTTGAGAAATAATTTCATCTTTTTATCAGAGGGTGTGGCTGCGTCGGTTCGTCGAATATCGATGTCTCGCCATGACTGTAAATGTTGCTCTAACTTACGCGTACGTGGTCTGACCTGCCCCAAATTTCAATGCATTGATGAAAATTCGGCCCTGAACACATCTGTATTTGAATTTTTGTGATGAGCAATAGCGCTATCTAGATATATTTAACAAAGCAGGCCTGCCACAGCGTTTCACCTACGTGTCTACCTAAATTTGGTGCACACGTGTACGATCACAAGGGCTACAAAAAAGTCTCTTGGCGCTAGACTGCCCGATGTAAAATGGCTCTGTAGCGACCCCTAGAAATTTTCACAGATACAGCCCCCGTCCACGCTTCCACCTATGCATTTGTAATTAAGTATAAGTGTCAGGCCGGTGCCCCCCGACAGGCGTGGAGGTGTGAGGGCCCGTCCAATGCTGCTTGCAGCTTTAATTGTGCCTTGTTATTGCTATTAAAGGCTAGAAAACTGCACAATGTCTGAAATAAGATGTGGTCTGGTTCAAAAGCAATTTCATGCCAAAATGAGTATCAAAGTATTTTTCAGCATAAACACAGACTCAGCTGCACTTCTCCACTGAGGAAAATCATATAAATATTGTTTGCACTGCAATAGAGCCCTGGTTTTACAACCACATGATTAAGTGTCCATGGTACACCTGAAACTCACCTGAACAACTTGGCAGTTCATCATAGGGCTGACACACACATTGACACCAACAGTCACCAATTAACCTTTTAAGTACATGTCTTTGGACTGTAGGAGGAAATGCAAGTACCCATAGAGAACACACACACAGAAAGGCTCCAGTAGAGGTTCGAACCTGAGCACAAGTCTAAGTGAAAAACTCACACCCACAATGGTTTGCAGGACCTTGAATAAAAACATGTTTTAACAACTGTCAGCACACACAATCTCTCAGCTTACATAAACAAAAACAAACTTTAACATTTAAAAGAAATACAATGTCTCCAATTTACTTTGCATGCTTGCATTTGCATGTTCTAGAACTATGGGATAAAATCTGGAGCTACTGGCCACCACTGATCAAATTGCTCAAAGTATATCTTAATAAATTAAAAATAAAAGTGACAAATACACTACACACTACACTACACAACCTAAAAGAATAACAGAATAACATTATCACTGACTGACATTTTAAGTGTCAAGTAAGTTAAATCATTGTTTCTGATTAACTATTCCTACTCAGAGCATACATGTGAATAATCAGGTAACCTTTAAATTTTGATGTAAGCAGTTGTAAATAACATTTGATTTGGCTATTTAGAGCATTTTGAAATGTATGTACACTGATCAAATTATGGCCATGGTTATAGAATTGCTAGGAGGCATATTTTTTGCACTGGGTAAAGCAAAGACTATGTATAACTGTAATATTCAGTATCCTGTCCACTTTTTCCCCTCCAGATATTTGGTGCTGTATGTTGGGAGAAAGGGAAAAAATGCTATTTGGATCTACATGGTGGTGTTGTCAGCGGACAATACTGATGTCTAGTATACAGAATTTGGCTCTACAGGTGGGGCAGGGAACTCTGCTGGACAACCAGGTCTCGGGCCTTTGCTGGTCTTGGCGGCTGGCAAACCATCGACCCAGACAGGAGAGACACCACATGGGTCTGCAGAAACACTGCTGGCACTCTGAGTCATCATCAGATCCTTGAACACACAAGTCACAGGTATAATCATTAACTGATGAGGTATCAATTACTACACACCCTCGCACGCGCACTATGAGGGGCATTTTATGCCAGCGCACTATACTAAATATATGCGTACAGCACCTATGCGATGACATCAAACCTCTAACATGCGCATGTAAATTCCATTCATTTCCAATGGACAGATGGGCGTCACATAGGCGTCACGCAGATGCTGCACACGCGTTGTTGCGCATACGCCTACATGATGGGTGAACTACACCTGAAATACGTGACATGAAGACCACACGTGACTGTTAAGTACAATTCTACATGAGCGTACAGGCACACACTGTGTAGTGTTTGTGGAAATCAAATAGCGAGGGGTCATTTATGCTGTGCGACGTGCGAACGCCGTGGACGCCTGTGCGCACGGTCGTCTCAATGTACAAATAATTATTTACTTTATGATGACGAATTTTGAGTTTAACAGCTGTTTCGCTTCATATTTATAACTCATAAGTAGAAAATGTAAGCAGCAGCAGGTCGTGGGGCCGGTGGCGCAGTAGGGGAAATGACATTTTCTAGTTATGAGTTATACTATAGGCGTTCACACACTATGTCACTATGTCACTATTGTACTAAAGCTGCCGCTTCAGACGCCTTAACGTCTGCATGTGTGACTGAAACAGCCTGAACCGTCACATCAGTCTCTCTTGGTAATACATGGACTGCTTGAATTGTGAAGTAGAGGTCTGCGCGGGACAGAATTTTCAGTCCCGCTCCCGCAAAGAATTATGACTTTCAGTCCCGTCCGTGCCTGCTATATTTTGTCCCGCTCCCACCTGCAAATCCCACAAGATGCAGATGTTATTTCTCACGAAAGTTCTTTTCATTGGCATAGGGAATTAAAGACGCCGAGCTTAGCTGAGCTCTCCGTGGACCGATCCTTCACCTAGCGCACGTAGCGAGGGTGTGCGGTGCCAGGCGTTTCTGCCATGATCAGAGATCTCAAACATGGAAGAGCGGAAACGAATTGTCTGAAACGTACGCAAGATTAGACCACATCCGCAAATTTAGGCATCTTAAAGTGTTTTTATTAATGCCAAATAAAATATCCAGCACAAATTATATATGACAGACATTTATACATATATTATTTTATATTATACACTTTATTATACATTATTGTTATTATTTTATACACGTTTTTAGTTAGCGGGACTGCAGCTTATCACCTCTCCTGCCCACTCCCGCATTGTGCACTCCCCCTCCCGCCCACGCCCGCAATGAGCTTTCAAAATTTGTCCCGTGCCGCGCTGTTTTGCGTCAGGTCACGTCAGGAGTGCAAGGCTTTATTGTGAAGCGAAGCAGCTGTTAAGACACAAAATTCGGCATGAAGTAAATAATAATTTGTACATTGAGACGAGCGTGCGCACAGGCGTCCGCTGAGTTGACATTGCATGACACTTATCACCCATCACCCTTCATTATTTGGTGTACTCGCTCAACACGCACGCGACATGGTTAAAGCGTTTAGTATAGTGTGCTGGCATAAAATGCACATGCACGCACAGACACAGACAGACAGACAGACACACACACACACACCTTCTACGTGGCAGAGTCTGACCAGTTTGGTGCTTGCTGGAACCTGCATACAGCCGATACAGGGCTCTATCTCCTGTGTAAGGAAAAAAAAAACATTCTTATTAATTTTGCATTTTTATTGCGATTAGCTTAGCTAAATAAGACACGTGCAGTAGTGTACCTGTCCACTGGGGAGTGTGTATGGTTGATTGAGATCCACCTGAGCTCTGAAAGTTTCTAGGAAGAGTTCACTGATTGTGTGGTGGATCACTACATTGGCAGAGTTTCTGATAGGAACATGGAGCTTTTCTCGGAGCTCTGGATACTCTGTAGAGTTGAGCCTGGAAACAGTGGAAAAGTAACTTGGCTATTTTAGATGTGGCATAAGCTTTTTTTTCCTGACAGCCAGCCTCACACACACACTCAATCACTGTCACACTCCTACCGGATATCAAATGGTTTGACAGCAGGGTTGATGCTTCCCACTCTAAAGGTCAAGATCTGCGCAGGGGAGGCCGAGTCTGGACTCAGCTGGTGCTGTATAGACTCTGTTACTGTCACATGACATTCACTCTGTAAAGCCATGTAGACATGATAGGTGGTCACCTAAAGAAATACAAATTGGATCAGGTCTGTAGATGAATGCAAATAGTTTTAGAATTAAGAAGAATATCAAAATGAAAACACAGTAAACCTGTGGTCTGGTACAATATCTATCACTGTGCACGTTATAAAGGATTGGGCAAAAACTTTTTCAGCTGACACAGGAAGTACAACCACAGGTTCAGGTTCCACTTGAGGTCCTTGGGTGATGATAAATCAAATCAAATTTTATTTATATAGCCCAAAGTCACAAAACACATTTTGCCTCAGAGGGCTTTACAATCTGTACAGGGAGTGACACCCTCTGTCCTTAGACCCTCGGTTCGAGTGAGGAAAAACTTGCCCACAAAAAAACCCTTTAACAGGGAAAAAATGTGGAAGAAACCTCAGGAAGAGCCACAGAGGAGGGATCCCTCTCCCAGGACGGACAGATGTGCAATAGATGTCACGTGTACAGAACAAATCAACACAAACATATTGTACAACTACAATGAATGATAGAATGACAATGAAATACAATAAATGATAGAATGATTACGGTAGCAGTGGAACCTGTGATAGAGATAGAGAGACACAGATGCACAGCAGCAGTAAATCATTAACTAACTATAAACTAATAGTTAGTGCCCAGGAAGTGGAAGGACTCACAAAGTATGAAGCCACTACCACTATCTTCAGAGCGTTGAGCTCCAAATTGTTATGGCTGCACTAAGTCATCACATGGTCATGATCTCCCTAAACCAATCATCATTTTTGAACTTCAGGATCTTGATGACTGAAGGTGCAGCTGTTGGTATACAGGGAGAAGAATGGAGGAGAAAAAGAGGGGGACCTGATGAGATAATGTGCTGGAGTTTGAGAGATTTTTTCCCAGCTTTAAGATATGATGGTGTCTGACCATGAAGAGGTGTATTTTAAAGGGGACATATGCAAAAATCACTTTTCCAGGTTTTCACACCAATATTTTCGAATTTGGGGTGGGTACAACCCACAGAACAACACAGGACAGCAATACCAACGCTGGAAATGTAAATGTGCTTTGTGTTTCTTTTGTCCTATTACCACAAGCTAATGCTAACAGCTAGCTAGCGTTATGTTCAGCACACACAGCTGCATGCAGACAGGCAGCACCGCTGTTCCATATTAACTTGTGACCACGTTAATTGGCGACTGTCAGCCAAATGCGTCTGTGGTTGTCGTAGACATGACAGATGTTGAAAACAGGAAAAAGGGGACGTAGCTGTCCTTATAGGTACCTCTTTGTTTAGTTTCTTACTCGTTAACGTTACAATGTCAAAAAACAGACCTGTCTCGTCCTTGCAGTTTTTTAAGTTGATCTGATTGTCCGTCTCCTGGCTTGGAAAAACAGACACAGCAGACTGTATGTTGTATATGAAAGGGCTGAACAGCACTTCAACATGACACATGCTTACTCAGTCAAGCTCCAAAGATATATTTGGGAAATGTTTCAGAAATTTAATAGACATTCACAGGAAGAGTGTTTCCGACACCAACTATACCAGACATCTTTAAGTTAAATATTCTGAGACCCTGTCAGCAATTTGCAAGAAGGCTCATACGGTAACAGAGCCAGGTGTGGTCACAAGTTAACCTGGCCATCCGTCCTATGTTAAAAAGAGATGGCAGAATATGTGTACTGTATATGGTATTTTATGACGAGGTCTCAATGTGCTCATGGTGAACTGTGTTAATTATCTGTCATTAGTATGTTTTGTCACAATAGTACGAGTTCAAACCCTGTACAATGTTTTCTTACTTTTTTTTTCTATTCAAAGGACATACGCGTGGTGTGGTGACACACGTTTATTCAGGCAGGCTCCATAGATGTATATGGACGTCTATATTTGCATTAGAGACTTATTAGAGACTTTAGCAGGAACAGACCCAGG
Organism: Protonibea diacanthus; assembly: GCA_028641955.1. Classification (NCBI taxonomy): domain Eukaryota; kingdom Metazoa; phylum Chordata; class Actinopteri; family Sciaenidae; genus Protonibea; species Protonibea diacanthus. The sequence goes on from CM053989.1 coordinate 25,009,169, forward strand.
TGTGGTCACAAGTTAACATGGTTATCCATCCCGAGTTAAAGAGACGGCAGTCTGTCTGTCTGCTGTACATGTTATTTTTGTAGGACTCCTCATTGTATTCATAGTGAGCTGCGATAGTTCTCTGTCTTTCATTTATTTTTGTTATGGAATTTTCTATTCTTGTATTGTTCTGAGTGACAAATATATACTTTTAAATGGAATATAATAAAACCACAAACATACAGACACATTACACGAGGTTACACAAAGTCACGTGTGGGCCTTGAGGTCCTCAGCAGTATTAGTTGTTTGGCTTTGACTGGCAACAGTAGATGCCAGCTTATCTCAACATGGCCAGGGTCGAAGAAATCTAGTGCTGCATGCTTAGACAATGTCAATGACAATGACAATGTCAATGGCAAGCATAGCTTTACATTCCAATCTGCATAAACAGACATCTGTGCCTCCAGACTAGAATATGCTGACAAAGACACCATCCTTGGTAAAAACATTCTTCACTAATTCTGGGTGTATAGTATTTGTGGTGTTATCTTGGGGTTTAAAGTCTATCCACCAGCATGAGTTTGGCAGAATGTGAGACCGACTCAGGCACTTCTGATGTACTTTGAGAGTGTCTTTAATTCTCCTTGGCCAAGCATCAATAAATAATACAGCATCAGACATCAGAGGCTCCTGAACACTTTCTTTCTTCCTGACCTCACCATTGATCTTTGACTTCAGCAATTTCTCCACAACAATTTTGTCACAATGACACGTGTTCGACTCCCGTGAAAATATACACTACTCGCAAAAAGTTAGGGATATCTGGCTTTCGGTGGTATACCCACCGCTTTTTATTCAATAAATTGTTTGAGATGACGAAATTGCATTCTCCTAGTTAAATGCCCTACTTTCATGACATGTTCCATAAATTTTACCCAAAAGTTGAATATCCCTAACTTTTTGTGTGTATATACTGTATATATATATTTCATATTTCATTTCATTCATTTCCCAAGGCCATTCAAAAGCCGAATATTTCTTCTGACACGTTTACTGAAGCAGGCTCCATAGACACATTTAGAAAATGTATTCAAGGTTTTTTATTAGAGACTTTAGCAGGAAGAGCTAACTTGCTCTCTTCCTGTTTACAAACACAAGCGACGTTTAAAACCAGACGGAGTACATGACGCGTTCACACAAATAAGACTGCAAGGACGAGACGGGTCTGTTTTTTGACATTGTAACGTTAACGGGTAAGAAACTAAACAAAAGAGGCACCTACATCCCCTTTTTCCTGTTTTCAACATCTGGCGTATCTACGACAACCACAGACGCATTTGGCTGATGGTCACCAGTTAACGTGGTAAGTTAATACGGAACACCGCCGCCCCACAGAGAGTGGTATAAGTTATACAAGTCTGGTCAAGGTCCGGTCCCACATGCAGCTTTGTGTTGAACGTAGCTGTCATTAGCGATAAGAAAATGTTTCACTCATTCACCTTTTTGATTACAGCACCCCCTCAATTTTATTGTCTGTGCCCCCTCGGTTTGAGAGAAAGAGAGACCCCTCACTATTTTACAGCATAGTCTGAAGCTAGATCCAAATTTGTATTCAGATTGAACTTCCGAACAACAGCAACAGCTAAGTGAAAGTAGAACCAACTGTTGGTAAGTTTTATAACCTTTTATTAAAAATGGCAATAAGTCAAAGAATTTGCAAACACCTGTTATACAAGTGAAAAATAAATAACATAAAACAGGGCTCTTAACTTATGTAAAATGGGTAATTAATAAGAATATTAATTTTCTCCCTCCTATATTGTCTTATAGGTCATGTTGGACCTCATCTTTGAGAAGGTTTTCCTAGACCACCCCGATTCTCTGGCTGAGAAATCTCCAACACACCAGTTTACAGAGCTCCTGTAGGCTTAGTATCTGTAACAGCTAAAAGAAAGCGTACTTAATGGTTAGTCTAAATTACACAGTGACATGCTTTTATAACGTGTCCATCTTTTCTTCTGAAATTCTATGAAACCTAAATGCTGACCAAACCCTTTTCCAGACTGCTGTTCTAGGTAGTATATTGAATCACTTTGTTGCATTATTTTTGAAGGAATCTTGACAATAAAGGTTAAATCTATCCGAACTGTTTTGTGTGCTTTCCGTGTTTGATATGTAACATGATAACAAACTAGAAAAATTTCTAAAGAAATTTTGAGTGTGCCTGACTCTAGCCCCGTCGCCCCCATGCATTATTATTGACACTGCTCAGTAAATTCAGTATTAATACAACAAGCTGTGTCATCATTGCCTTTTTAATGGGCTCTTATTTTGAAGGGACTCTTATTTTGAAAGACTTTTGTCTTGTGCTTATGTGTGCTTGTGTGTGTTCTTGTGTCTGTCAATAAGAGAGTTTTACAAAATCTTTTATTTTGAAGGCACTCTTATTATGAAAGACTTTTGTCTTGTCTGTGTGTGTGTGTGTTTGCATGTGTGTGTGTGTGTGTGTGGTCTTGTGTCTGTTAATGAGAGAGTTTTACAAAGTCTTTTATTTTGAAGGGACTCTTATTTTGAAAGACTTTTGTCTTGTCTGTGTGTGTGTGTGTGTGTGTGTGGTCTTGTGTCTGTTAATGAGAGAGTTTTACAAAATCTTTTATTTTGAAGGGACTCTTATTTTGAAAGGCTTTTGCCTTGTCTGTGTGTGTGTGTTTGTGTATGTGTGTGTGTGTGTGTGTGTGTGTGTGGGCATGTGTATTTGTCTTGTCTGTCTGTGTGCGGTGTGTCTGTCTTTATCTATGTGAGAAGAAGGATAAAATGGCTGACATTAAAAATGTAGTCTTGATTAGCCATTGATATCATAGAGACTACAACAAAGTTAGTCAAAGGCAGGCTTGAGGTTGCCAAGCAACCAGGGTGAGCTGCAGGTCAGAGCAATTAGTCATAGCTGCTGCATGCACTCTGTTGCTGTGTCTCAATTCAGGGGCTGCATCCTTCGCAGCCTTCGCGGCCTTCGAGGCCTTCGAGGCCTTTGAAGGCGACTCCTTCTGAGGGTCCTTCGAAGGCCGCATCAACTGTTGTTAAATGAGACGGTCTAGCCTTCAAGGCTTTTCCTGGTTGCGTCACCAGCTGTACATCTGCCGTCAGTAGGTACTTTTAACGTAGCCGTTGAAAAAACGTAATAAAATATAAGTAATTAGTAAAAGTATAGGTAGTAACTAGAAAAATTTCTGAAGAAATTTTGAGTGTGCCTGACTCTGGCCCCGTCGCCCCCATGCATTAAATAGCTGTCAGCGTGTTTGTGTGGTCTTGTGTCTGTCAATGAGAGAGTTTTACAAAGTCTTTTATTTTGAAGGGACTCTTATTTTGAAAGACTTTTGTCGTGTGTGTTTGTGTGTGTGTGCGCGCATGTGTGGTTGCCTTGTGTCTGTCAATAAGAGAGTTTTACGAAGTCTTTTATTTTGAAGGGACTCGTATTTTGAAAGACTTTTGTCTTGTCTGTGTGTGTGTTTTTGTGTGTATGTGTGTGTGTGTGTGTGTGTGTGTGGTGTTGTGTCTGTTAATGAGAGAGTTTTACAAAGTCTTTTATTTTGAAGGGACTCTTATTTTGAAAGACTTTTGTCGTGTGTATTTGTGCACGCTTGTGTGGTTGTCTTGTGTCTGTCAATAAGAGAGTTTTAAGAAGTCTTTTATTTTGAAGGGACTCTTATTTTGAAAGACTTTTGTCTTGTCTGTGTGTGTGTTTTTGCATGTGTGTGGTGTTGTGTCTGTTAATGAGAGAGTTTTACAAACTCTTTTATTTTGAAGAGACTCTTATTTTGAAAGACTTTTGTCTTGTCTGTGTGCAGTGTGTCTGTCTGTGCTTTCTCTATGTGAGAATAAGGATAAAATGGCTGACATTAAAAATGTAGCCTTGATTAGTCATTGATATCATCCAGAGACTTCAGCAAAGTTAGTCAAAGGCAGGCTTCAGATTGCCAAGCAACCAGGGTGAGCTGCAGGTCAGAGCAATTAGTCACAGCTGCTGCATACACAGTGAAAGACACAGAAAATCTCTGAATGAAGCCCCTCGAAGAGGTGGCGTTCAATGCCAAACGGTGTGTTGTATCCAAAAGCCGAAATATCCGTGAGCGGGGGCTTTGTGTCTACCAGTTCTCTGCCCAGTATGAGACCTAAATGTTAAAAACTCTGGTCCTAATCATCTGGTAAAGACCAGGTACTCCCTGTCCTTCTGGAACTTTCTCCTCTCAAATTAACATGGGAGTATATAGGGCAGGAGATGCGCGTTGCTGTCGAATCTGTGCGTCTCCTGCCAAAACTATAATACTGACAGCTTCAGCAGTTTTATCACTGCGACGGCAACAAATTTTCCTACGTTTCTAGCTATAAATGATTTCTGTAGCTTGACATTTGCGGCCGCAGATCATAGTTTCGTTATTTTTCAATGAAGTTTTCTCTCTCTCTACACTCTAAGCATTGACATCACTCCTCTGGCTGCAAACATTCACCATAATACACCCATTCATTTTTGGCGTGGTTTTGGCATTTGGCAAAACCATTGGTGAAATGTGAAAAATCCTTTCCTAACGATTCGGCCAGGCAGTGGTTTTTATTTTCTGCTGAAACTTTGTGTAATGGAAACAAAACTCTGGGAGCAAGCGAACGAAAAAAAAACACGGAAGAATGTAAGAATAATATCTTAACTAGAAAAATTTCTAAAGAAATTTTGAGTGTACTGACTCTGGCCCATCGCCCCCATGCATTGAATAGCTGTCAGTGTATTCTCCTGTCAAATTAACAGTAGAATTACATTGGGCAGGAGATGGGTGTTACTGCTGGTCTTGTATCTGTTAATGAGAGAGTTTTACAAAGTCTTTTATTTTGAAGGGACTCTTATTTTGAAAAGAATTTTGCAGTGTGTGTTTGTGTATGTGTGTGTGTGTGCTTGTAGCATGTGTGGTTGTCTTGTGTCTGTCAATAGAGAGTATTACCCAGTCTTTTATTTTGAAAATGTAAAAGTAATTAATTATAATAATATATAATATTATAATAAATAGTGTGTAATATATTATAATAATAATTACTGCCTCACTCTAGCCCGTTGCCCCCATAAATTATTATTGACACTGCTCAGCAAATTTAGTATTAATACAACAATCTATCATCTATTCTTCTTTTAATAGAGCTCTTATTTTGAAGGGACTCTTATTTTGAAAGACTTTTGTCTTGTGTTTGTATGTGTGTGCTTGTGTGTGTTCTTGTGTCTATCAAGAAGAGAGAATTTCTGAAGTCTTTTATTTTGAAGGACTCTTATTTTTGAAAGACTTTTGTCTTGTCTGTGTGTGTGTGTGTGTGTTTGTGTGTGTGTGTGTGATCTTGTCTGTTAATCAAAGTTTTACAAACTCTCTTTTATTTTGAGGAAGGGACTCTTTGTTTTGAAAGAACTTTTGTTGTGTGTGTGTGCGTGTGTGTGTGTATGTGTGTGTGTGTGTGTGTGTGTGCGCGCATGTGTGTTCTGCCCTCTGTCTGTGTGGTGTGTGGAGTCTGTCTGCGTCTCTGTGTCTGTGTTTGTGTTTCGCGAGCGATGAAATGGCTGACATTAAAAATGTAGTCTTGATTAGTCATTGATATCATGCAGAGACTTCAGCAAAGTTAGTCAAAGGCAGGCTTGAGGTTTACTTAAGCAACCAGGGCCAGCTACAGGTCAGAGTAATTAATTAGCAGGTGTGTCTCATGCAGTCTGTCTCAAACCCAGAGGCGCCCAGAAAGTCTCTGAATGAAGCCCCACCGAGGGTGGCCAAAAACATCCTATAAGGTGTGCTACCGACCAAAAACCCCGTAATGACCGTTGGCTTCCTTGTCATGTCGACCAGTTCCTTGCCGATTTTCAGCGAAAATTGTGTAAGCTTTGGCAGAGTCGTCAGGTAAAGAGCAGTACCTACTCTTCAAAAATTTCTCCTGTCAAATTAACATGGGTATTGGGCAGGAGATGGGTGCCGCATCTTTGCATCTCCGCCAAAACTATCCATCCTGACAGCTTTATGACAGCAAATATGAGTGGGACGACAAATTTTCCTCCGTTTCTAGCTATAAATGATTTCTGTAGCTTGACATTTGTGGGCCTTGATCGCAGTTTACAAATTTATTTTTAAATAAAAGTTTTCTCTCTCTCTCTGCACTCTAGCGTGACATCACTCACTCTAGCTCGAAAATTCGCAATACACACCCATTCATTTTTGGTTTAGTTCTGCCAAAACGTTTGCGGAAGCTCTTTGAAAAACATTGCCTCTGAGCCCGGCCGAGCCAGTGGTTTGACACCCATTTGTGTATGTCGCGACAAAAACTCACCAGGATTTTGTGAGCAAAACAAAGCGGAATAATAATAATAATAATAATAAGCGCGATGGATAACATATACTGTGCGCTTTCAGGCACACTCAATAATAATAATAAGAATAAAATTGCGATTGGATAACATATAGTGTCTTTGCTTTGGAAAGCACACTCAATAATAATAATAATAAGCGATGGATAACATATAATTAATAAACTTTCAGGCACACTCAACTAGAAAAATTTCTAAAGAAATTTTGGTGTGTCTGACTGCTCTGGCCTATCGCCCGATGCGTTGAATAGCTGTCAGCGTTTTTGTGTGTTTGTGTGGTCTTGTGTCTGTTAATGAGGTATGGCATTGGCCTGATGCCACTGTGGGTTCTCTCAGCAAAAGGACACTGTAGATGATGGCCGTTTGAAGTGTTTTATTTTTGTTACTTGACACACACACACAATATACGCTGTGTCTCAGGCAGCCCTCTCTGGTCTTCGTCTTCCTGGCCGTGTGCCTCCGTGTGTGCTGTCTCCTTGTGTTCTGCCTCTCTCCCCAGGCCCAGCACGCTACTGTTTTAGAAGGAGAGAGTGATTAGCTCAACCAAAGCGCGCGGAGTGTCAATCACTCCTGGCGCCTCCCCTGAGCCCTCCCCCTCCTCCTACACCTCTCTCCTACCACAGCTGATGCTGCGCCCCCCTCCACAGAGAGTTTACAAAGTCTTTTATTTTGAAGGGATTCTTATTTTGAAGAATTTTGCCATGTGTTTGTCTTTGCATGTGTGGTTGTCTTGTGTCTGTCAATAAGAAAGTATTCACGAAGTCTTTTATTTTGAAAGGACTCTTATTTTTGAAAGCCTTTTGTCTTGTCTGTGTGTGTGTGTGTGTGTGTCTGTGTGTCTGTGCATCTGTCTGTGTGTATGTTTGTGTGTGTGTGGGTGTGGGGTCTTGTCTGTTAATCTGAGTTTTACAAACTCTTCCATTTTGAAGGACTCTTATTTTGAAAGACTTTTGTTGTGTGTGTGTGTCTTGGCGCGTGCGTTGATCTGTGTGTGTTCTGCCTTGTCTGTCTGTCTGTCTGTGTGTCGTGTCGCCCCATGCATTAAATAGCTGTCAGTGTGTTTTGTGTGGTCTTGTGTCTGTTAATGAAGGTTTCACGAAGTCTTTTATTTTTGAAGGACTCTTATTTTGAAAGACTTTTATTTGCATTGTGTTTGTGTGTGTGCATGTGGATTTATCTTGTGTCTGTCAATAGAGAGTTTCTGAAGTCTTTTATTTTGAAGGACTCTTATTTTTGAAAGTTTTGTCTTTGTCTGTGTGTGTGTTTGCATGTGTGTGTGTGTGTGTGAATATTGTATCTGTTAATGGGGGAATGAGAATGTGGATGGTAGGAAGAATGTACTCAGCATGTAGTATACCGTTTTTATGTTATATTGTGAAGTTTGAGTCTATAGGTATATGACCACAGTGTGAAGTATTTGTATGATCTACATACATGGAAAACATATGTGTGGATAATTGAATGTAAATGGAACAATGCTGAATGGAATCAAGAAAAAAGTTAATGAAAAAAAGTTATCAAAATTATGAATTTTGAGGAAAGCAGTGTGGAGTGTGGCGCTCCATCAAATTTGACCCTTGGATACAGAATTGAGAACTCCATTGACTTTTGGCTGCTTTTTAAGGCAAAAAAGTGTTGTGCTTTCATATACTTTCTTGGGCTGTCTGAAAGTTCTTGTGGTTATTAAGACCAATGTTCTGCAAAATTGGCTGCATAATTAATTAGGCGGAGCAAGGAGTGCTCCATCGCGCCCCTTGAACTATTCTTTGAGGCAGCCCCACCACGGTTACGGACACACAGTTATGAAACCCCTCAGCCAAATTGTAGAACATGGCAAGACCTACGAAAAGTCTCTTGGAGAGTAGGTTAAAATTAACAGGAAAGCAAGATATTTAGAATGAAAATCACCATTTTAGTGTCGCGGGCTGGTTGAGAAGGAGTCCTGTTTGAACTCCTCCTCCTAGGGATTTTATCAGTGACTTCAAACGGTAGGTGTGTTCATATAGACTTCCTGAGTAAAGTTATCAAAATTATGAATTTTGATGGCTTGATTAATGGCGTGGCTCTCACGTCACATTGACCATTTGACCCAGTTCTGGCTAATGTTGTGATCCAATTGAACAAAGTACTTGAAGTCTTGAAGGCTTGCATATTCCTCGCCGGTGTCAGCGGTGCCCCAGTGTCAGCCCCGGTAGGTAGCGGAGGTGCAAGACGCCGTCCAATGCTGCTTGCAGCTTTAATTTTATTATTATTTTTTTTCTGATTCTTAGTCCAAAATGCAAGTAGCATTTTGAAGGCGGCAAAATGTGCTCGAAAACTCCACGAAGAATTTGCGTACCCCCAAAGTCAGGCATAAAATGGCGTATTTTAGGAGTCTCGGCGCGTAGGCGTACAAAAATGGCTCTACAAGCGCCACCTGAGTTTTATGTTTTTCGGGCCCTGTTGCGGTTTCATCCGTGTATGAAATTTGGATGGAAGTATAACTTATACCGAGACACACAAAAGTCTGACCTGGGCTGTGAAAGCGTCTGGCGTCCATTTTGTTTCAAAGTTGGCGTTTTCGTGTTTTTGGGATCATTTCAAAAACACAAAAAAACAGTGATGACATGTATAGCCGCATATCGTCATTTCACCGCTGGCTGTCGAGGTGGTGTCCAGCAAACGATGTGGGCTTCATAGATAATTGGACACCTTTCTGGGAAAACCCTGGTCGATTAGGAGAGCCGGCATCCATCCCACTTTGGATGGAACGCTCTCATATCTAGAAGATATGGCCAGGATTGTGTAGTCGGCAAGAACAGACCCAACCCAGAGTTGAGACCAGGAAGCAGGCTGCAGTCTTACTGCGCTTCTCTGCGCCTCCATTGGGCAGCTGCCCACCCAGTCCTTTAGTATAGAGACTGTCTGTCCACCTACATTATTTAAAGATAAAACAAACAGAAGAGGAGTTCATCATAAAAACTTAATAAAAATTAAATCAACATCTCCAACAGTCAAAATAAGAGAATTAAATGTAGACTCTTGAATATCAGGTCCTTGTCCTCCTAAGAAGCTGTTTTAGTCAATGGAATTAATATCTGATTATGATATTGATTTATTTTGCTCTCACACAAACCTGGCTGCAGGAGGATGAATATGTTAACTTAAATGAATCCACTCCTCCCAGTCATTGTAATACTCATATTCCTCGTTGTACCGGTCAGTGGTGGAGTTAGACCATATTTGGCTCAGTCTTTTAATAAATCCTAAACCTAAACTAAATTATAATTCATTTGAAAGTCTTGTCCTTAGCCTCACTCACCCAGCAGAAAAACATTACAGCCAATTCTGTTTGTTACAGTATATCTAGCTCCTGGCCTTACTCTGAATTTTTATCTGGTTGCAGAATTTGCATCAGGCTTGATCTCAAAACAGATAAACTAATTATTGTAGGTAGTTTTAATATTCATGTACAAGACTCAACCACAATGATAGTCTTAGTACTGCGTTTATCTCTTTATTAGATTCAACTGGCTTCTGTCAGAGTGTAAATAAACCGACTCATTGTCTGAACCACACTCTTGATCTTGTTCTTTCATATGGCACTTCGAAATTGATCATCTAATAGTCTTTCCACAAGAATCCTCTTCTATCCGACCATTTTTAATAACCTTGAGTTCATATTACTGGACTATAAGCCTTTTTGCAGAAAACTCTACAGCAGATGTTTACATCTGGCGATGCTGTAGCCAAATTCCAAGGAAGTGATTCCTTCAGTATTGCTATTCAATGCCATGTCTCAATGTAGCAGAGGACTTGTCTGCTTCCTTTAGCCCTCACAAATAGATCCATCTTGTTGACAGTACTACAGGCTCATTACAGATTAACTCAACTCTATTGCACCTCTGAAAAAGATAATTAAACAGGAGGTTAGCATCATGGTATAGCCAACAGACTATAAAATTAAAGCAAGTGGCATGTAATTCTGAGCGTAAATGGTACGGCTGCAAACTGGAAGAATCTCGCTCAGTCTGGCAGGATAATCTTAAGAACTTGGAAGGCTCTCCGTAATGCCAGGTGACCTGTACTCTTCATTAATAGAGGAAAATAAGAACAACCCCAGGTTTCTCTTCAGCACTGTAATGAGCTAACAGAGAACGCAGCTCTATTAACCCATCTATTCCTTTAGGTCTAACTAGTAATGACTTCGCAGGCTTCTTTGATAGTATAATTATTAGAGACAAATTCATCGCGCCTTGCCTTCGACAGGCACTGATCTGCATTCCGATACGGGCAGTCTGAAACAGCTGCAAAGCCTGATATATATGTTTTTCTCCCCATTGACCATCATCAAATAACTTCAATAATTTCTTCATCTAAGCTGTCAACCTGTCAAGGACAAGGATGTCTACCTCTAGTCAGCCCTTCTTTGTGGATATGATTAATCTGTCTTTATTATCAGGATATGTACCACAGTCCTTTAAAGTGCTTAAGTAATTCGCCTCTTCTTAAAAAGCCCACCTAGACCCAGAGGTTTTAGCCAATTACAGACCAATATCAAACCTTCCCATTTCTCTCTAAGATACTTGAAAGCTGTAGCTAATCAGCTGTGTGACTTTCTCCACATAGAACAGTTTATTTGAGGATTTTCAGTCAGGATTTAGAGTGCATCATAGCACGGAGACCGCACTAGTCAAAGTCACAAATGACCTAATGGCATCAGACAAAGGACTCATCTCTCTACTTGTCCTGTTTAGATGATGCCTTAGTGCATTGACACCATTGACCATCAAATTCTTTTACATAGACTGGAGCATCAAGTTGGTATCAAAGAACCGCCCTAAGCTGGTTTAAGTCATATTTCTTAGATCGATCTCAGTTTGTTCACGTCAATGATGAATCCTCCATGCACACCAAAGTTTGTCACGGCGTTCCACAAGGTTCTGTACTAGGACCACTTCTATTCAGTTTATATGCTTCCTCTAGGGAACATTATTAGGAATCACTCCATTAATTTTCATTGGTATGCTGATGACACCCCAGTGTTGTCGATCAAGCCTGATGAAACCAACCCATTAACTTAACTCAAGCACCTTAGGATATAAGGATTGGATGTTGTTTCTGATGCTGAATTCAGACAAAACTGAGGATAACATGGTGGACTGGCCTAAACACCTCAGAAATTCTTCGGAGAATTAGTTACCTTAGATAGGATCCTCTGGCTTCCAGCTCCACCGTAAAAAAGAATCTTAGGTTGTTTTTGATCAGGATCTGTCCTTTAACGTCACATAAAACAAATTTCGAGGACTGCATTCACTTACATAACATTGCCAAAATCAGGCGCATCGTGTCTCAAGCGGATGCAGAAAAACTAGTCCATGCATTTGTTACTTCTAGGCTGGACTATTGTAACTCTCTTTGTTATCAGGCTGCTCAAATGAGCAAGTTGGGTGAGTGAGGCTAAGGACAAGACTTTCAAATGAATTATAATTTAGTTTAGGTTTAGGATTTATTAAAAGACTTGAGTCAAATATGGCTCCAACTCCACCACCTCGACCGGTACAACGAGGAATATGAGTATTACAATGACTGGGAGGAGTGGATTCATTTAAGCTAACATATTCATCCTCCTGCAGCCAGGTTTCAGTGAGACAAAATAAATCAATATCATAATCAGATATTAATTCATTGACTAAAACAGCTTTAGAGGACAAGGACCTGATATTCAAGAGTCCACATTTAATTCTCTTATTTTGGACTGTTGGAGATGTTGATTTAATTTTTATTAAGTTTTTATGATGAACTCCTCTTCTGTTTGTTTTATCTTTAAACAATGTAGGTGGACAGGGGACAGACACAGTCTCTATACTAAAGGACTGGGTGGGCAGCTGCTCTAATGGAGGCGCAGAGAAGCGTGTAAGACTGCAGCTCTGCTTCCTGGTCTCAACTCTGGGTTGTCACGGTTTTGGTCGACTAATAAACTTGGCCATATTTCTAGATATGAGAGCTGCTCCATCCAAAGTGGGATGGATGCCGTCTCTCCTAATCAGACCAGGTTTTCCCCAGAAAGGTGTCCAATTATCTATGAAGCCCACATCGTTTGCTGGACACCACCTCGACAGCCAGCGGTGAAATGACGATATGCGGCTATACATGTCATCACTGTTTTTTTGTGTTTTTGAAATGATCCCAAAAACACGAAAACGCCAACTTTGAAACAAAATGGACGCCGTACGCTTCGCTGTAGCCCAGGTCAGGACTTTTTTGTGTGTCTCGGTATGTTACATACTCCATCCAAATTTCATACACGTGGATGAAACCGTGTCGAGGGGCCCCTCCGAAAACATAAACCTAGGTGGCGCTGTAGAGCCATTTTTGTACGCCCATGCGCGAGACCCCTAAAATACGTCATTTTATGCCTGACTTTGGGGGGGTACGCAAATTTTCGTGAGTTTTCGAGTACATTTTGGTCGTCTAAAATGCGATTTACTTTGACTAAGAATCAGAAAAAAAAAAAAATAATAATAAAAAATTAAAGCTGCAAGCAGCATTGGACGGGCCCTTGCACCTCCGCGCCCGTCGGGGGGGCTGACACGTCGGGGGGCACCGGCTTGACACCGGGCGGAAAATATGCAAGCCTTCGAAGACTTCGAAGTACTTTGTTCAATTGACCACACACATTAGCCAGAACTGGGTCAAATGGTCAAATGTGACGGAGAGCCACGCCCACACCGTTTCATCAAAATTCATAATTTTGATAACTTTTACTCAGGAAGTCTATATGAACACACCTACCAAGTTTGAAGTCAATTGGATAAAATCCCTAGGAGGAGGAGTTCAAATAGGACCCCTTCTCAACCAGCCCGCGACACCAAAAATGGTGATTTTCATTCTTAAATATCTTGCTTCCTGTTAATTTTAACCCATTACTCCAAGAGACTTTTTCGTAGGTCTTGCCATGTTCTACAATTTGGCTGAGGTTTCATAACTGTGTGTCCAAAACTGTGGTGGGGCTGCCTCAAAGAATAGTTCAAGGGGGCGCTATGGAGCAATTTTGCCCCGCCCCCTAATTAATTATGCAGCCGAATTTTGCAGAACATTGGTCTTAATAACCACAAGAACTTTCAGACAGCTCTAAGAAAGTATATGAAAGCACAACACTTTTGCCTTAAAAAGCAGCCAAAAAGTCAATGGAGTTCGAATTCTGTATCCAAGGGTCAAATTTGATGGAGCGCCACACCCACACCGTTTCCTCAAAATTCATAATTTTGATAACTTTTTTTTTTCATTAACTTTTTCTTGATTCCATTCAGCATTGTTCCATTTACATTCACCATCTCACACATATGTTTTCCATGTATGTAGATCATACAAATACTTCACATCAGGGTCATATACCTATAGACTAAACTTCACAATATAACATAAAAAAACGGTATACTACATATGAGTACATTCTTCCCTACCGTCCACATTCTCATTCCCCCCATTAACAGATACAACACCACACACACACACACACACATGCAAACACACACACACAGACAAGACAAAAGTCTTTCAAAATAAGAGTCCCTTCAAAATAAAAGACTTCGTAAAACTCTCTTATTGACAGACACAAGACAACCACACATGCGCACACACACACACAAACACACACGACAAAAGTCTTTCAAAATAAGAGTCCCTTCAAAATAAAAGACTTCGTAAAACTCTCTCATTAACAGACACAAGACCACACAAACACACTGACAGCTATTTAATGCATGGGGGCGACACGACACACAGACAGACAGACAGACAAGGCAAACACACATGCACGCACGCGCGCACACACACACACAACAAAAGTCTTTCAAAATAAGAGTCCCTTCAAAAATGGAAGAGTTTGTAAAACTCTCAGATTAACAGACAAGACCCCACACACACCCACACACACACAAACATACACACACAGACAGATGCACAGACACACAGACACACACACACACACACACACAGACAAGACAAAAGGCTTTCAAAATAAGAGTCCTTTCAAAATAAAAGACTTCGTAATACTTTCTTATTGACAGACACAAGACAACCACACATGCGCACAAACACATGGCAAAATTCTTTCAAAATAAGAATCCCTTCAAAATAAAAGACTTTGTAAAACTCTCTCTGTGGAGGGGGCGTGGTGCATCAGCTGTAGGAGAGAGGTGTAGGAGGAGGGAGGGCTCAGGGGAGCAGCGCCAGGGGAGTGATTGACACACCTGCGTTTGGTTGAGCTAATCACTCTCTCCTTCTAAAACAGTAGCGTGCTGGGCCTGGGGAGAGAGGCAGAACACAAGGAGACAGCACACACGGAGGCACACGGCTGTGGAAGACGAAGACCAGAGAGGCCGTCTGAGACACAGCGTATATTGTGTGTGTGCTGCGAACAAAAATAAAAACACTTCAAACGTCATCTACAGTGTCCTTGCTGAGAGAACCCACAGTGGCATCAGGCCACGTTACACTCTCATTAACAGACACAAGACCACACAAACACGCACAAAAACGCTGACAGCTATTCAATGCATCGGGGCGACAGGGCCAGAGTCAGACACACTCAAAATTTCTTTAGAAATTTTTCTAGTTGAGTGTGCCTGAAAGCGCACACTATATGTTATCCACCGCGCTTATTATTATTATTATTATTGAGTGTGCCTGAAAGCGCACACTATATGTTATCCACCGCGCTTATTCTTATTATTATTGAGTGTGCCTGAAAGCGCACAGTATATGTTATCCACCGCGCTTATTATTATTATTATTATTATTCCGCCCTTTGTTTTGGCTCACTAAAAATCCCAGAGTTTTTGTCGCACATACACAAAATGGGTGTCAAAACGACTGGCTCGGCCGGGGCTCGTAGGCAATGTTTTTTCAAAGAGTTTCGGCAAACGGTTTTGGCAGAAATCGCCAAAAACCACGCCAAAAAATGAATGGGTGTGTATTGCGAGAATTTTCGAGAGCTAGAGTGAGTGATGTCATCGCTAGAGTGCAGAGAGAGAGAAAACTTTGTCGAAAAATAAATTTGTAAACTGCGACTGCGTCCACAAATGTCAAGCTACAGAAATCATTTATAGCTAGAAACGGAGGAAAATTTGTCGTCTCACTCATATTTGCTGTCATAAAGCTGTCAGATGGATAGTTTTGGCGGGAGATGCAAAGATGCGGCAGCAACACCCATCTCCTGCCCAATGTACTCCCATGTTAATTTGACAGGAGAAATTTTCAGAAGAGTAGGTACTCCCTGCTCTTTACCTGACGACCCCGGCCAAAGTTTACACAATTTTCGCCTGAAAATCGGCAAGGAACTGGTCGACATGACAAGGAAGCCAACGGTCATTACGGTTTTTGGTTTGCAGCACACCTTATAGGATGTTTTTGGCCACCCTCGAGGGGCTTCATTCAGAGACTTTCTGCGTCTCTGGGTTTGAGACAGACTGCATGAGACACACCTGCGACTAATTACTCTGACCTGCAGCTGGCCCTGGTTGCTTGGCAACCTCAAGCCTGCCTTTGACTAACTTTGTTGAAGTCTCTGTATGATATCAATGACTAATCAAGACTACATTTTTAATGTCAGCCATTTTACCGGCTCTCGCAAACACAAACACAGACACAGAGACGCAGACAGACCCACACACCACACACAGACAGAAAAGGCAAACACACATGCGCGCGCACACACACACACACACACACACATACACACACACACGCACACACACACAACAAAAGTCTTTCAAAATAAGAGTCCCTTCAAAATAAAAGAGTTTGTAAAACTTTGATTAACAGACAAGACCACACACACACACGCAAACACACACACACACACAGACAAGACAAAAGTCTTTCAAAATAAGAGTCCCTTCAAAATGAGAGTTTGTAAAACTTTGATTAACAGACAAGATCACACACACACACGCAAACACACACACACACACACAGACAAGACAAAAGTCTTTCAAAATAAGAGTCCCTTCAAAATAAAAGACTTCGTAATACTCTCTTATTGAAAGACACAAGACAACCACACATGCGCGCACACACACACAAACACACACGGCAAAATTCTTTCAAAATAAGAGTCCCTTCAAAATAAAAGACTTTGTAAAACTCTCTCATTAACAAACACAAGACCACACAAACACACTGACAGCTATTCAATGCATGGGGGCAATGGGGCCAGAGTCAGGCACACTCAAAATTTCTTTAGAAATTTTTCTAGTTACTATTAGTAGTACAAGTTAGTTGTAGCTAACAGCATTATAATTTTTGCCGTTACGCCTCTCCCCCTCCCAGTGTCCAACAAGCTGCAGCAGATGGCCACCCACCATGATTTCAGTTCTGGTTGATAAGGAAGTGCTTCCTTAGAATGGGATTTGTTGGGTCTCTGTTAATATTATAAAGAGTACTAGACCAGTTCTATATGAAAAGCGTTCTGATAGGATTTAATGCTACATAAATAAAACTGAAATAAAATTTTATTAATACAAGTAAAGCATGGAATTTGGACTTCAAGCCTTGATGGTGTCTGACAACACCTAGGGCCTCATGTACAAAGACTTGCGTGGATTTCCTACTGAAACTTGGCATACACCAAAACCCAGAAACTGACATACGCACAAATGAATTCAGATGTATCAAAGTGTGCGTGTGCATGAATCCAAGCATGTTTCTTTTGTACACCCCAATCAACGTGGAATTGAGCGCACATGCAGAGATGCCAAACTCCTCCCTGTCCATGCCTCCATTTAAATATGCAAATCAATTTAAATAGGCCCTGGACCTGAGATTCACCTCTCTGTCCGATCAGATGCCGCAATGAACAAAGGAAAGAAAAGGAATTTCACAGAGTCTGAGATAGAGCTTCTCGTGAATGAAGTGGAGACACGCAGGGAGGTTCTGTTTGGTACCCTGTAAACAGGGATAAATATGATGGAAAAAAGATGTGAGTGGGAGCCTGTGTGTGAGGCTGTAAATGCCGTGGGATCTGACCAGCGCACACACACAGAGGTTAAAAAAAAAATTGTCAGATCTCAAGGTGGAAGTGAAGTGGAGGGTTTCTGCCCACCGCTGGAGCGTGACCGCAACAGGCGGGGAGACAGGAGTGGAGGAAAGTGAGAGTGGCCTCTTTAGTGGGTGACACCGCTCTCACCAGAGTGGTGGGAGCCCACCAGATGAAGGCAGAATACAATACACCACTTAAATGAACCACACAATTAATGAATGCAGAAGTGCACCGTGGCTGACATTTCCAACTTTACGCCCGCTTTTACTGACATGAATACTGAACACAGGGACACAATAAGGGGCTTGTTAGAAAGCTCTGTAGCTCTAATTTCACCAGCCGAAAATAAAGAAAACCAAAAACATGATATTTGAATGCGCACATGCCCAAATGTACATTGCGCTGGTTTACATATGTGCATACTACACGTAGGCTACATATGCTTCACTTGTATCAGTGTGTATTTTCTGGGTGGCTTCATGAATAAATAACGCAGGTGACTATGTGTCACCACTGCATGTAACAATTTTTTAATCAATGTAGCGATTTGTTTGTTAAGTGTAGAGCTTTTTTTTCTCAGCATCCCCAGCTGAGAATATGTTCCTGCCGCTATGCTCTGATGTGCACATCACTCTGATGACTACTTGTTTTCACATTATTAACAGTTTCCCAGCAGCAAGTGTCACCAAAGGAACAATAGCTGTTGTTCGTTGTTAGTTTGTATGCCAAATGTAAGCCTAGCTAATGTCAACTTCTACAAACATCTGTATTTAGGTGTTAGGCAGCACATGGCCTTGCATTGTAATTTGGACACCCCCAATGTCAACAAAAACAGCATGAACCTAGATAAAGTGTTTTTACTCACCTTTAACACCCAGTTGTCAGTAACTATAACTCTGGCTCCAGGCACCCCTGTAGCAAATTTATCTATACGTCTGAACTCAGTGTTCATGCTGGCTGCCACAGAGCCCCAGCTGGTGTGAGATGGCTGTATGTGGGCCTGCAGGGCCTGGCTTATTGGATGGTTGTGCCAGTGAGAGCGGGACCAGTAGATGACAAGTGTCCAGCTGGCCAACTGAAGGCAGAGAGAGAGGAGGAGAAATGCTCTCCAGCTGTCACTCACCTGGTGAAAGAGCATGACAATATAACTGTGACATGTAGATCTTAACCAATTTTTAACTACTTTTTAACTACATGCCAAAAGGTTGACTTGGAGAACATCTTAAATGCTCTATACATCATCAGGGTAAGGAGATATGTAAGTCAAAAAATTACACATTTAATTGCTGAGGGAAAAAACATCTCAAAGCATCTATATCAGTGTCTTTTGAATGGCAATCATGACAAAACAATATATTGGCACAGAATGATTATTTAAAGGTACAATATGTAAGACTGCAGAATACCGATATCTAGCTGTTAAAAATGGACACCACTGGGTCAAATTCAAAACACTAAAGAGCAGTCTCTCCTCACTCCTTTCTCCCCAGACTACAGCTAATGCAGGTTGCCAGGTTGAAGACACTGAACCTTCATGAGGGCAAAACGTGACACATCACACACACACACATACAGGGAAAGACAGAAATTCAACATTACTTTCTACTTACCTCAATTATTTTACAGCGGTAAAGTTCAGCATAAATAAACTCCTCTAGACCTCCTCTAATAAGAGAAATGCCACACACAACTGTTTAAGTAACTTTTTGAAAACTGAGTCGAAACTTTAAAAAAAAAAAAAAATCAGCAAATATTGAGCTAAAAGTCTCCCTGACCTGGTCAGTCCTCCCAACAGATTCTATGGCTCACTTCCCCCAGGAAAGCAGCCTCCTTCTGACAGTAAGAGCCGAGTAGGTCCCGCTGTTTACCGATGATGATTGATAGTGATTTCAATACTTGAACTTAGTGACACTATAACCTCCCACAGCTGTGTTGTAGGTAGTGTCTTTGGAAACTTTACAAGGGAAATAATTGATTGTTTTTTTATGTGGAAAAGTCGGCATTACCTGCCCAGTCCTCCGTACCGACACAACGGTGAACTCTGTCCCGGAGCCTCTGCCTCCCGCAGTGAGAACTGGGTAAGTCTGTAACTTTTACAAAGTCTTACAAAGTCACTTTCCACAATGCACTGTGGGTCATTATTGCTGTCACAACACAGTCCAACAGTGTCCATGAGATTAAACAAAGAGGGATGATGATGGTGGAGATATTTTTTGATTTACAGAGGAAATCAGGTCGAAACCCCCTGAAAAAAAAAAAAAACAGACACTCTGGGTCTTTTTTTGGGTCTCATGGAGCTTCATAGGTCAGGCAGAATCTAACGTTCACTCTGTTGATCCACTTTGTTTGCTTCCATGACCATGTTTCATACCTGGCTACCTGAGCTTCAGCATAAGCCATGTAGTTATCAGACCAGATCAAAACAGAGATCAAAAGAAATACTGACTATAGTGAAGAAGTCAAGATGTCGCCCCCAAATATCACATATTGTACCTTTAAATTGCATATTAGTATATATTTACAAAGCAGCAGATTTGAATATACCCACTGTATATGTTATCAAT
Source organism: Protonibea diacanthus (assembly GCA_028641955.1). Classification (NCBI taxonomy): domain Eukaryota; kingdom Metazoa; phylum Chordata; class Actinopteri; family Sciaenidae; genus Protonibea; species Protonibea diacanthus. The sequence goes on from CM053989.1 coordinate 25,029,120, forward strand.
CAATGCATTGCAGAGTTGTTGTTTTTTTATTTGCTCATGACTGAACACAAAATCTAGTAATCTAAAGTAGCTTTGTGTTAGCTTGTGAGTTTAGATGCCAGTTGAGAAAACCAAATGAAACTGGTTTAGGTTTGGCTCAGACAAGTCACTGATGCACTTTTTCACTCTGCACAACATGGGGCTGAAATTGTGTCTATGATTGAAGTGAATATGAAGTCTTTTCAGTTAAAAAAAAATCAATAAACATTCATAACCTTCACATCCATAAACATTAACAAAGGCAAGAAAAAAATTGAGCTTTCCAAATTTCCAAAATTATACAAGTTGGTTTCAACCAACTTGTCGTGATGGTATCCATCTCAATAACCTCGGCTCACGCAATTTAACTGATAATTTATTCTACTCCATCTGGAGCGCTCCCCCTTGTGGTCAGAAGGGTCCACTACTGCCCCTCCTGCTAATCCCCCGTCCTCTATTACAATCCTGCCTCCCTCAATACCTGCAGTCATCTCTGTCGGCCTGATCCCGGTACACTGGACACATCGCCGTTTCTCCGGTGAAGTTCACGCCTCAAGCCGTGGAATAAGCACCGCAAACCTCCGCCCATTAAAATTTGGGGGGAATAACTATTCAAAGTAGAATCGCCCAGCAAACAGTGGTCTCGTCTCCAGCCAAATTTGCCCTGATAAATGCTCGGTCCATAACAAATAAGACGTTTATTTTAAATGATAACTTCACATCTCGCAAACTGGACTTCCTATTTGTAATGGAGACTTGGCTTAGTGCTGGAGACCTCATCCCGTTTAGTGAACTCTGTCCTCCTCATTGCAGCTTTCTAAATTCCCCAAGGACTTCTGGTCATGGAGGCGGCCTAGCCACTGTTTTTAAAAATTGTTTTAAATGCAGAATTATGCCTACTGATGTTTACTCATCTTTTGAGGTGCAACTTTTAAAGATTTATTTTACTGTTCCTCTCCTATGTGCATTGGTGTATAGACCACCTAAAACCAACAGTCTTTTTCTTCAAGAGTTCTCTGACCTTCTAGCTTCTATGGCTCCTCGCTCAGATAAACTGTTAATATTAGGAGATTTTAATATTCATATCTGCTGCCCTTCAAAACCGATGGTAAAAGAGTTTTTATGCCTTGTGGAATCTTTTAACCTAACTCAATCAGTTCTGGGTCCAACACATCAGAAAGGCCACACACTAGACCTTGTTTTATCATCTGGATTTCCTATCTCCAATCTTGTTGCTGTTGATGTTGGTGTCTCTGATCATCTTATGGTTATGTTTGATTCCACATTGTCCCTCTTCCTACTCCCCTGCAGCCTCACTCCTTTGTCCGATCCATAAACATGGATACAGCCTCTCACTTCTCTAAGGTCTTTACGCTTTCCTGCCTACCTCATATTTTAGATGTCCTTCCCTCCTGCAATGATACTGAGGAGTTAGTTAACCTCTTCAACTCATCCTGCTCTTCCACCTTGGATTATGTAGCTCCTCTAAAACAGAGAAGACCTAAAGCAAACACTGGTGCTACTCCTTGGTTGAACGACTCCACTCGCGCTATCAGGCAAGCTTGTAGGAGAGCAGAGTGCAAATGGCTAAAGGACAAACTCCAGGTTTCATTCGAAGCTTTCATGATCAAGTTAAAACTTTACCAAAGGTCCATAAAGTTAGCAAAAGAACAATACTACTCTGATCTAATTAACAAAAATGCCAATAGACCTAAAATATTGTTCCACACAATAAACTCTATCTTAAATCCTACCGCTACCACAATCAACATGCCCACCTCCACTGTTGAAACCTGGGATGCTTTTCTAAAATTTTTTATCCATAAAACTGACAACATAAGAGCTTCAATCCTACCTTCAGGCCCTGTTCCATCAGATATAGATCACCCTGTCAGTCACCTCTTGCACTTCCAACCAGTATCAACCTCCCAGTTATCTGACATGGTATTACATAAGAATTCCACCTACTGCCCCTCTGATACCCTTCCGACACGCCTGTTTAAGGAAGTATTTGTAACGATCTGTCCACTTATTTCAGCCATAGTTAATAGCTCCTTAATAGATGGAGTTGTCCCTTCTTGTTTTAAACACGCAATTGTGCAACCTCTGTTAAAGAAATCAACCCTAGACTCCAGCGACATGAACAATTTTAGGCCTATTTCTAAACTACCATTTATCTCTAAGCTTTTAGAAAAAGTTGTCTTCATCCAGGTTTCTTCTTATTTAAACACTTTTAATATCCTTGATAAATTTCAATCTGGTTTTAGAGCTCTACACAGTACAGAATCAGCCTTACTTAAAGTACATAATGACATTCTTCTTTCTGTTGATTCTGGTTCATCTGCCATTTTAGTCCTCCTCGACCTCACCGCAGCATTCGACACAGTTGATCATGCCATTCTTTTAAAACGTCTGGAGCTACAGGGGACAGTCCTAAAATGGTTCACCTCCTACCTTAAAGACAGGACATTCGCAGTTAAAATTGGTAACTGTTCCTCATCCCCTGCTCCTATTAAATGTGGCATTCCCCAAGGCTCAATTCTAGGTCCTCTTCTATTTTCCTTATACATGCTTCCACTTGGCTCCATTTTTCAAAAACATAACATTCCCTACCATTGTTACACAGATGACACACAGTTATATTTACCGGTCACACCCAACAGCACCTGCTCCTTAGGAAATCTTTTTAACTGTCTAAATGATGTCAAATGTTGGATGGCGAGGAACTTTTTACAATTCAATGAAAATAAAACAGAAGTCATTATCTTTGGTCCACCTGATTCTGTCTCCACTCTGAGCAATGCTCTTGGTCCCCTAGCTCCAAACTGCCATAACGTGGTTAGGAATCTGGGCGTCCTCTTTGACAGTCCCCTAAGTTTTAACAGTCAGGTCAGTAATGTTGTCAAAGGTAGTTTTTATCAGCTCAGATCCATCGCTAAACTCAAGTCGTTTTTATCGCAGAAGGATCTGGAGACAGTCATCCGTGCTTTTGTCACCTCTCGATTGGATTATTGTAATTCCCTCTACATAGGGCTAACCAATTCCACCCTTTCCAGGCTCCAAATAGTGCAAAATGCAGCTGCGAGACTCTTAACTGGTTCAAAAAAAAGACAACACATCACCCCAATTCTGGCACACTTACATTGGTTGCCTGTGAAATTTAGAATTAATTTTAAGATTTTATTATTTGTTTACAAAGCCTTAAATGGTTTAGCTCCGCAATATATTTCTGATCTCTTGGTTCCATACTCTGCCCCCAGATCTCTCAGGTCATCATCACACCGGCTCCTCTCAGTCCCCCATTCGCGCCTAAAAACTAAAGGCGACTGTGCCTTCTCTGTTGCTGCCCCCAAGCTCTGGAATAGTCTACCCCATCACATAAAACCCTGTCCCACTATTGACAATTTCAAATCCAGTTTAAAATCTTACTTTTATGATCTTGCTTTTAGCTCAGTCTGATGGTACACCATTACTTATTCCGTCTATTATTATTCATTTTATCTTGCTTTGTTGTTTCTTATAATATGATTGTTTTTATTCTTGTCATTTGCTCTGACTGTAAAGCACTTTGGGTCAACTTCTGTTGTTTTTAAACGTGCTATATAAATAAAATTGACTTGACTTGACTAACTAATGTTGGCATTCCATGAGCACTGATATATTATTTGATTATATGAGCACAACAGCACTAGGGCCTTTAACTATATGTATCACTCCACTCTACAGGTATTCTAATACCATTACATTTAACTACATTACTGGTATAAGAACCTAAATACAGAAACTAAATCACGTGATCTGCCAATATCAGTAATTACTACACACTTCATTAAACCATTAATCAAACCAATGACATCAAAACCAATAATATGCAGTGTTGTTTAAGGTTGTTTTGTCATAATATCGTGCCAGACAAATTACACATGCAAGATTGATGACAAAAACATTTACATAGTTTAATTCCATGATTTTAGGGGCCATCCCATATCAAGGTCTTATTTACTTAGTACTAATATTACCCTTACTACCAGGGCAGGAATTTCACGAGGGCCTTCGTGCCCTTGCGATTTGGCCTTGTGCCCTTGAAAAAAATATCTGCCCTAAGGCCACGGTGACCTTGATGCCCTCTTGCCCTCCTTGCATCCGTGAGGCTGTGACGTTGGGTCCGAGACTGAAGTGAAGAGAGGGAAAAAGTCACCGGGACTGAGGTAAGACGTGTGTTAAGAGTGTGTTAAATTAGTGAACGAATAAGATAGGAATTTCGACATATAAGGAATTTCAACACAGTAATGTCATATCACTACAACATTGACCCAGTTTTAACGTGCCAACCATAGCCTGTAACATTAACGTCAACAAACGCTTGCTAGCTTGCTGTCAAGTTTTTCCTTTGTCGAGCTGCTAGTTCCTGCTGTAATGTGTAATTTTTATGTATTTATGATCTTGGTGTTGCTACTTCGGTAAGTTACAGTCAGTTAATGTGTGCTGGCTGTTCATAGTCTCTTTACATAATCTATGTTTGCAAAAGTGACATTCAGTAGAAAAGGGCAGGAAAGTTGGGAGAAAGGATGTAATGACATACAACAACATATTTTGGAATGATTGTAATTAAGCTTCCAGTTTATCAAAAGTATGAAGAACTAATTCCTTTTTTCTTTCTTTGTCTTCCATATTTTTAAAGGATTGCAGAGCCAACAACATGTGATTCTGATGGGGATTTGGAGGCCATAATGCAAAAGTGCAGAAAACGACATGGATCTGAGTGGCTGCTTGACTGCCACTGCGGCTTAAGGAGCAGCCTCAACTTTGGAAGGACAAATGGTGTCAATGCGTTTCAGTGTTTTGCAAATTGACTTACTCTTAACATGACAGATATATAATATTTCAGATCTCTTGACATGAGAGTGCTATTTTTAAAAATAAAAAGTCAAATGTTTTGATGCACTGTAGGCCCAAAAATCTGTGTAGTTATTTTTTGAGGACAGTCTGAAGATGCTCTTGCCTGAAGATGCTCTTGCACATTTGGTGTGAACTGAGCAAAAATTGTGGGTGGAGATTGGTTTAATAAGTTTTACAGTTTTTGAAGTGAGTGATGGTCTTCATAATTTCCTGTGTACTTCAGTTCAGTTCAGTTGCCTTTACTGTCCCCTAAGGGGTACTTGGCTTGCAGACAGGTTAAAAACTAGACTATAATAAACTATAAAAACATATAATACAAAACATAATCACATTAAATTCATTATGGACGTGGACTTAAAATCATTGTTTTATTTTATGGCCTTTGTGCCCTCAAAAAATTGACAACACAAAAGGCCAAGTGTCCTTGCCCCTAAAATGACAAAATTCCAGGCCTGCTTACTACTTAGTACCAAATGCATGAATCTAGGATAGAATGTGCTATCCTACTCTGGATTATGGGGAGGTTAAACAGTTAGTGAGCAACACCAAATGTGTTCATCAATCTAAATATCAATATAACAGAGAGACAGGCTGACCTGGTGAATGTATCCAAGTTTTTTTTCTGGAGCAGCAATACACATCCCCATGTAATAACCTGGAGAGATGAACAACAACATGGATATAAACAAAACACACATACAGTCAACAATAACACCAAACAACCCATCATAAACAGAATATATTCACTACAACCATGTTAGGCACACAATCTATCTTCACTACCCTGCTCCACACACAAACATGCACTCCAAAACGTACGACGCTTTTGTTGTTGTCTGTACTTCATCGTATAACACTTCACCGTGCAACGTGCGATTCAATTATTAGTAGTAGTAGTTAGTAGTTATTAGTATTTGCATTCTTACAAAGTGAAGAGTGTGAGACTTAAATGTACCCTGTAAACGTTCGACATGTTCAAAAGTAGGACGTCGGTGCTTACAAACACCAACACTGTCCACTCCCCAAATACAGGTGTCAGATGTCACTGTTAACACATTAAACTAGCAGATGGTGTACGTAACAAAGGTTGTTAGCTAGTGCTATACCGACTGTCCTTATGTCTGTCTGAATATAAGGTTTTACCTAAAGGCAGCGCGGAGTGGACCAGAACGGTAATGCTGGTCCTCCTGATATGGTACTGAGTGAAGCCCACGTCCTCACTCCCCAGCCAGGACGAAAACAGATTCTGGATGGTTAAACCGGCTGAACGAAATTCGTTGGGCGTACACACAAAACAGAAAGAGAACACGATGTAGACTAAAGAAAAAGTTACCTCGGGGCTCTCCATACTAAACTCTAAGTTCACCAACAGGACTGTCGCTATTTACGTTCCTCTACTACCTCATAAATGTCTTCTTCGGCTACGAGAGTCTACCCGACTCTACCAACTAAGGGACGTACTGCCACCTACTGAAAGCTCAGGCAAACGACTTAGGATGCTGATAAGATGCAGGGTGCAGATAAAATATAGTGTAAAACGAAGATTTATTTTTGTGGAGATTTAATTTGTAGATTATCATAGTTTTCGAAGGTTTCAAGTAATTTTAAGTAATGATACTACTACTACTTGTATTCTGTTGCTTCATTTAGAACAGGAACTTCACAGGTGAACATACCTCATGATGTTGTTGTCTCACGGTCTTCAGCCTGGTTCTTGATCCGCAGACTGGATGCAACTTTAAAACTACAATTTTTCAGGTCCATAATTGGTCTAATAATGTTAATCCACTTAAAAATACACAGGCAAGAATACACAGGATTCATCAGGATTGGCAGAAGATAGAGCTTTTATTATCTTTACAGACAACAAGAGCCCGGGTTCCCACAGGAAAAAAACGAACTCACTAACTTTGGCTTCTCTTATATACTGTAAGTCTTACTCCAATGTCCCCTCGTCTGTCTACGTCTATGTCCAGTCTATCATTTCTCAACATCAGATAAGACCCAATTACTGAATTTGCTGACTATCTTGCACCTGGGTGCCTGCTTCCAGAGTCCCACTGTCTGTCTGTGTCTATGTCCAGCCTGTCACTACGTAACTACTGATAAGACCCAATTACTGAGTCCACTGACTGGGGCTTTGAAGTTACATTGTTTTGTTTAAAGTCACTCTCATGACTCTACAGCTACGGCATCATTGCGTTACAGAACCTTCCAATTATATTTTCTAAAAAGTTTGATATGTCTCACCCTGTTACAAGTTACATGGTTATATGTATCACAATAAATCATACTAGTAATCAAGTGCTCACTACTTCACTAAACTTTGTGCTCTTACACTCATACATGAAAAAAAAAAAAAACATGTTTACTATATTGTGAAAACATGGTGCATTCTATCTAGCATACAGCATTCTGTGTGATTATATGTACATTTTAGCTTTTCAAAAAAAATTATATTACTTTAATCATACTTCACCTCAAAGAGTTTTTTTTTTACTATTCGATTGCACCCATACACTGGTGGAATGATATGAGATGAAACACTGAGGTGATGTAGCATTTCATTGTCCAGATGTCCTATGTAAGCTGTAAGTTATGTAAGTGGTAAGCCAGGGGTGTCCAAACATCTTTTAAAGAGGGTCAGATTTGACAATGTGAAAATGCCCAGTGCCAATAAGTTTGAAAATGAAAAACAATGAAAGTTACATACAAATGCACTTTTCTGTTCAATATTATTTTTTAAATGGCAATCTAATAACCAAATCTAGGCCAACCAGACATGAACAAATCTAAAAACAATTCTGTCTTTCTTTCACATCTGGAGTCAGATAACAAAGAATAAATTGTATGGAATATGTTAAAGTTGAATGAAGTTGATACAAATCTTAACCTCATGTTCATTTTAAACATGACTTATTATGAGCAATGTTAGTCTGTTAACATTTAAGTTTTAAAAATATCACTCTTGCTCTTGTCTTTAACAAAATCATTCAAGATATAGAGCAGGTTTCAGAGAGGAGACATGCTTAGTTTCATGCATAGAGAACAGAAGCACTTTAAAGGGATGCCTTGTGTGCATTGCATTTTGTTTTACACGTAACAATGGCTGGAAATTTTCTATTATCAGCAATAAGTATCTGTTTGTCACTGTCACAGATTCCAGTCTGCACTGATAAACTTCAGAGAAAAATCAAATAAGTCATAATGATCCAAAATGTTTTTAAATCAGGTCAACATTTATGTCCATATTCATATGCTCTTACTCACTTCACTTCACTCACTCTCTCTCTCTCTCTGCAGTCGCAAACTCTGCGGAGCCATGAGCAAGGACTTATGAGAGTGCCCTTCATTGAAGTCTTTTACAAGCCAACATGCTGTTATGGTTCAGTTTATTATGTCTTTGTTGTTGTGTTTTTTCTTTTTGTGCTCTTTCTGTTCCTCCTCCCATTTCTGTTTCCTTGCAGAGCCTGTGTGTGGCAGGAGGTGTGGCTGGCTCCTCCCGTTGGCAGCAGAGGCACATCTGTTTTCACTCAGCCCATTTCTTCCACCTCTTAAGCCTGGCCTTCACTCCTGCTCGCTGTCAGATCATTCCACGCTCTCACTCCCTCTCCCTGTCTTAGTGGACTCTGACAATTTCATTTCATGGACTCTGGTCGAACTGGGTGACACCCAGAACCCAGAACCCAAGGATGTTTTTGCCCTTGATGGTCAACTCTTGGCCCGTGTAACTCTCCATACTGTCCCAGTGTCCCTGCAACTTTCTGGAAATCATCATGACACAATCTCCTTTTACCTGATTCCATCACCACCTTCACCCTTAGTTTTAGGTTTTAGGCTCCCCTGGCTCAAGCCCCAGAATCCACACATTGACTGGTCTAGGTTATCTATTTCCAATTGGAATTGTCTGTATTGTCACTCCCACTGTCTGCACTCAGCTGTCCCCACCACCATTTCCACTCCGCCTGTTCCCCCCCAGACCTGTAGATCTTGCTTCCGTCCCTCTAGAATATCATGACCACTGATGGGAATAACAGCGTTACTTTTTTCAGCAACGAGTAATCTATTTGATTACTCTTCCCATCATTATAACACCGTTATTGTTACTGCCAAAAAATGTGGTGCGTTACTATGATTGAAGGCAGCTTTTTTTCATCAGACCAACTAGATTTTTCTTGTTCCTCCTTCCTTGGTGAGGAATCACAATCACATAAATGATGACGATTGGCTGAGGTTGTGTAAAATTCCATGGTAAGCCAATCAGAGGTGGAGTTGGGCGGGTGTTGCTTACACAAATTGTCAGACACACAAAGACGACAGCGGACATTCACGTGAGTCAACGAGAAACAGGAATGGCGAGCCCGAATAGTCCAAAAGTAGCCTTCTTTAAATGAAAGTATAGTATATATCAAATAATTAAACACGCACGTGTATTAAGTTCTGTCAAAGAGGGATGGAGGTGGGGTCTAAATTCTTTGACACATTTGAGCATTTAAAAAATTACTAGAAAGTAATGCAATAGATACTTTCCAAAGTAACTAGTTACTCTTATATTTGTAACTCAGTAACTACTTTAGTTATTTTCTGGGAGAAGTAACTAGTAAGTGTAACAAGTTACTTTTTAGAGTAACTTGCCCAACACTCATCATGACCTCTGTGAGTGTTTTAACAAGGATCGTGTTTGTCTCTGCCACCTCACAGGCCATACGACTGTTGTACTGACCTGCTCCCTAGTGCCCCCTATCTGACCAGCAATTATAACCTCTCCAGGCCTGAAAGAGAAGCTATGGAGACCTATATTTCTGACTCACTAGCAGCTGGTCTTACTCGTCCATCCTTCTCGTCCATGGGGGCAGGATTCTTTTTTGTCAAGAAGGACAGGAGTCTATGTCCCTGCGTTGACTTCAGGGGTTTAAATGATATTATCCTCAAGAACAAGAACTTCCTCTCATTGACTCTGCTTTTGCTCCCCTCCACCAGGCCACCATCTTCTCCAAGTTAGTCCAGTGCAACGCTTACCACCTGTTGAGAATTAAGGAGGGGGATGAGTAGAAGATTGGGTTCAACACTCCTCTGGGACATTTTGAATATCTGGTTATGCCATTTGGGTTAACCAATGCGCCTGCCGTCTTTCAGTGTCTCATTAATGATGTTCTTGGGCGGCATTTAGCTCAGTTGGTAGGGCAGCCGCCCCATATGCAAAGTCTTGCTGTGGGGGCCCAGGTTTGAATCCTGACCTGTGCACTCCTTTCCCGCATGTTGTTCCCTATCTCTCTCCCCACATTTCCTGTCTCTATAAATAAAGCAAAAAGGCCAAAAAAAATGATGTTCTGCATGATATGCTCAACAAGTTTGTTTTTGTTTACCTAGATGACATTTAGATTTTTTTTCTCGTACACTTGAATAGCACATCCAACACGTCAGACTTGTTTTCCAGAGACTTCTTAAACAGACTCTTTGTGAAAGCGGAAAAGTGTGAATTTCATCTGTGAGATTTATGGGTTTTGTGGTGGAGAAGGGGCAGATCAAGTCTGACCCTGCCAAGATTAAGGCAGTGGTTCAATGGACTACACCCACCACATGAAAGCAGTTACAAAGATTTCTGGGGTTTGCCAATTTTTACCGTTGGTTTATCTGACTACAGTCGAGTTGCTGCACCACTTACCAGGTTAACCTCTGCACACTTTGTTTGGTCACCTACTGCTGAAGCCACTTTTGTTAAGATGAAGAGTCTGTTCTCCTCTGCTCCTGTGTTATGTCATCCTGATCCCACTGAGCCCAGTTCGTGGTGGAGGTTGATGCCTCAGACTCTGCTGCTGGGGCAGTCCTGTCTTAACGATCCTAATCTGACCAGAAGCTGCACCCCTGCGCATTCTTCGCTCGTCGTCTCACACCTGTGGAGAGGAATTACGATGTAGGGAATCATGAGCTGCTGACAGTGGTGCTGGCACTTCATGAGTGGTGGCTCTGGTTGGAGGGCTCAACTTATCCTTTTGTTGTTTGGACTGACCCCAAGAACTTATCTTACCTCCGTTCTGCCCGCAGACTCAACTCTCACCAGGCTCGGTGGACTTTGTTCCTGGGCCGTTTCGAGTTCACAGTCACTTACCGTCCAGGCTCCAGGAATGTCAAGCCAGATGCCCTCTCTCATCAGTTCTCCCCCCTGTTGAGGATCCTGCTGAGGACACCATCCTGCCATCCTCCTGTGTGGTGGGAGCAGCCACGTGGGACATTGAGCAGTTGGTGCAGGAGGCCCATTAAGGACCATCCAGCCCCTGAGGGAGCCCCACCCAACCAGCTGTTGTGCTACCGCCCGTCCAATCCCCTGTGCTCCACTGGGGACACTCTTCCAATGTAGCATGGCATCCTGGTTTTCCCTGGACCTTGGCCTTGCTCTGTCAGCGTTTCTGGTGGCCCTCCATATCCGCTGATACCAAGGAGTTCATCTCTGCCTGCTCAGTCTGTGATCGCAGTAAGGCTTCACATCGTGCTCCTGCTGGTCTCCTTCGCCCCCTTCCTATTCCCCACCGGCCCTGGTCTCACGTTGCGGTGGACTTTCACAGGTCTGCCACCATTTTAACTGTTGTAGACCATCTTTCCAAATCTGTGTACTTTATCCCTCTGCCTAAACTTCCCTCGGCCCTTGAGACTGCTACTCTACTCACCCAGCATGTTTTTAGGCTGCATGGCATCCCCCAGGACATTACGTCTGACAGAGGGCCACAGTTTTCCTCCAGAGTTTGGCAGGCTTTTTGCCAGGCTATGGGGGCATCGGCTAGCTTCTCTTCTGGTTACCATCCTCAGACTAATGGCCAGACTGAGTGGACTTGTACATTAATGTATTTAAATCCTTTTTGCTTAACCATAAAAACTGTAATAACACATATATAAGACCTCAACTCCAAATGTGCAATGGTCTCTGTATATAAATATGACAGATGACATATTAAAAGAAGCAGAAACATAAACATGAACTCCAGCTGCTACTGGTGTAGTTAACTTCCTTTCTTTAGGCTCCTACACATATTACTGCTTACCACAGTCATCTCATACAGCCAGAATCTTGTCATCTAGCTGCTGTTACAATGTTACTTACTTTACATGCAGTATTACCGTAACTTTAGCACTATATTATAATAGCCTAGTCACTTTTATAGTGGTGGTGATGCATATGAGAATGTTCGTTGATATGCAACACTCAGATTCACAGATGTTTTATGTACTTAAGCCACAGTTATAGACTGAAACAGACTGACACTGACTGAAATGTGTATTCAATATTTTTATTGTGAACGTGAACTGAATGCTCCAGTTGAACTTTGAACTTTTGTGATGATTTTGTGGGCTGGTTTACAGCTCTGCATGTCGTTCTGCAGACTCCCAGGTGTCACCTCACACTTGGCCACTGTCAAGAAAAGAAAACACACACACACACACACACACACACACACACACAAAGGTTAAGAGGATAACCTTGGTGGTGACCTATGAGAATGTCTAGGTTGAAATATCATCTGTATTCATGTCATGCTACATACAACTTCACTTTAAATTAGTCCAAATACATGAATTGGCATGTATCCTGCATCATTTGTGGATTATTAACATATTCTTAAATGCATAAAGTGTGATGAAGAACTGTTTTTAAAAGAAGTATGAAACAGCTATTGTTTCACTTTTTGCTTTGGATAAAGTGTCAGCTAAATGGCTAAATGTAACTAAAGCTAGACAAGAGGAAGTGTCACGGGTCCATTAGATAAGAGGTAACAGTCACGTGGCTCTAGCCATCAAAATATAGCCTAAGAAAATTTTCTCTAAAGGCTGTTTCACACTACTGCACAGTAACCACTGTGGCAACCCTGCTGGAGCTTTTCATAACAATATTTTCATGTTAAACAAAATATATCTTACTTTTTAGCACGCATTTGTACAACTTCCTCATCTTTATGAGGATCTCAAGTACCACCCCTTCTGCTGGATCCACATGGTCTATAATGTCCCTGACGATTTGGCCTTTCCAGTCAGGATGGCTCAGGAAAAGAATAAGTTGGTAACCCCGGGCATGCAGTGTTAAAACCTACAAGAACAATAAAGAAAACTTTATGCATCCAGACTAGTTTGACAAATTACAGGAGAAGAAAGTGTGGTACAATGTAGGCACATATAGGCCAGAACAAACTCAAGAGGTACAACACTGATTTGACAAATAATGTTACATTAGATTTTTCTCATCTTTGACCATATACATGGTTAAAAATGGCCTCACGTGTTATTATTATTATGTCTAGTTTGATGTATTAACTGTGATGATTTTCTGATTTATTCTGATGTTGAGCACCTCATTTATTTATGCAAGTTTATATGCAAAGACCTGTCTTGTTAGTTTTGACTTAATCATTTACAAGGAAACATTGACAACTGTGATAAATATATAATTGTCTGGGAGGCTCTTGTTAAATCACAACTACTTACCGACAGCTGGGCAGAATTAAGAAGAATTAGGTTGCTGTTTTTTAAGTTCTGCTTAGATTCCAGGCTGGACAGGCATCCACTGCAGGTCTTCCTGTTTACATTGTTGGGAGCCTGGCAAAAAGGGCACACCGTCATTTCTGCAAATGAAAATGAAACATGTAGGGATTATTTCAGGTACAAAAGTCATTTCTCAGCAAAGAAATAACCAGAAATAACGTGATTTTGTGTGATTTTTGTGTATAGACATGGCTGCTTGTGGCAGGGGCACCTCTGGCATTCTCACACAAACAGGCCTGGCTAAAATCTAGCCCCCTAAATAATTAGTCAAGAGCACAGGTCTGTTCTATAAGGAGTACTGTATTACTTATTAAGCAATGGCAATTACAACACACAATAGCACTGAAGTTTCATATTTATATGAAATGTCCTGTTTTGCTTAAAATGACAGCATGTATCAAATAGTAGTTAACAGTACTGCCTCATTAAAATATGAATTTAGACTTATGGAAAGTTACTGCTTGGTAAATCTGAATATTATTAGTCCTTTGAGAACATTTAAACAGTTCATTGTTTAGAGAGGAGATTTAACTGCCTATTACCATCAGCCTTCAGCCTTACAGGCCGGGCCATCCATCTCTTTACTACTGTTAGCTAGCTGGCCAAGCAAATGTCTTTCAGATACATCACAAAAATAACAGTCGCAGAAGTACACGGACTGCTCTCTCAAAATATTTCACGTTTTATGTCAGTCTATTATTATTTCTTTCAATTATTATTTCTTTTCACCATGACTTACTCACCTTAGATTTGACTCGTGTCAATCAGAAACAATCGCCGCAGGACCCAGACGAGAAACATACATTTAGTACGACTCCCACAAGGTGCATTGCAGTTAAAAACCATCCAATCACTTTGCTTAAGATCTCTTGACATGTCCATAGCAACGGTGGTTGAGGATTATGGGTAGTGAAGAGCTGATGGCTCGAGCTCAGCACGTCCAAAATGTGAGTGGTGAATGAATCTAAAAATATGTTTTACAAGTGAAAATAAAATAATAAACCTAACAAAGCATTCTGTACGTTACATCTGTTCACTTTCAGATCCTGAAACAGTTTGGAAAACATTGTGTGATTTCAATGCGGGATCGTCCTGGGGCGTTGTCGTCTCTCAACGGTTGTCGAGGATCATGGGTAATGTAGGTTTTTCTGCTATCCAAAACATACGAATAAAACTTTATTTCTCAGAATCGAAGGAGAAAAAATCATATTGATGGCAACAACATGAAGCTATTTTATTGTTGAATTATCAGCGACACTTTGACGTGATGGTGTTGAGAAATGTTGATGATGTCATTAAAAGAAAACCTTAAAATAGTCATATGTCGCCGTGATCGGGTTATTATTGGAGTGAATGAATAATTCACTATATACATACATATATACTATATACACTATACATAATATAATTCATTTGAAAGTCTTGTCCTTAGCCTCACTCACCCAACTTG